>JAJJWX010001504.1:1200000-1745941 GCA_023529315.1 Papaver bracteatum | reverse complement strand
ACCCTTTTATAATACATGGTGACGTTGTATTTATAAATTAGTGATTTTTGAACGGGCATACATACGATTAAAATAACTACCAGATATACGTAACATCACATAAAATGACATTAGTATAATGCATCAAAAGACATGCACCAAATTCACCAAAAAACTTTCTAAATATCAATATGTTAAGTCCTAAGATTCACAATTGTTCATAAGATAATCGTAGACAATATATTTGGTTCAATACTTTAAAAAGTGTTGTTTTTCTTCGAGGTGGATGATATCAACAATATTTATAATGATATTTACCGGACAATAGTTATTTGTAATACAACCTACTGATGATGGTAATATACTGTCATAATTGATTAACGTGTTGTAATTTACTTAATTATAATACTTATAATATAATGTGTAGAAATATATAAATGACATAATAAAGATTAGAGTAATTAGAACTCCTGACTCAACCAGTTTGAATTATCTATATACATAAATGATAGCACCAACTTTTCAGATAGTTGCACGGGACCTATAGTATGACGCCCAGTTACTGGCTTCTTGATATCTCCGCTTGCTCACTCTGAAAGACAAAAACATGAATCACCAACCTTTCTTTGATCGATTCCAAATTAGAGTAAGTGATAAAGCGCTGGTCGCCACCTATTAAATCTTGGTAACAAGATACTTGATCATCGATAAAGCGATCTTCTTCGTGTTAAACTAAACTTATTTGTTCTACAGATCAATCAAAACTTTGATTATCAACATTAACTAAATTAGATATTTGCAATCAATCGACAGATTTAAATAGTAATTATAAGGTGATGCCGATCCTATAACCAGCCAATCAGTTCATCAGAGATAACATGATTCTGATTGATCTCGACTTATCGAGGTTTATGCACAGCAATTCAACAAGATACGAAATCAATAAGAAAATCTTATTACGTTTTAAATTTTGATTGTCCAATAGGCGTATCAATAAAACCTCAACTTTATATGATCAATCACATACGTATAAAGAGTTTATGGATAATGGATTATCCATGATGTCTTTTGATCCAAGATGGCTTGTAAAGATCCGTAATACATTTATCCGCTCATAGCGTTTATATCGTAAGAGAGGTCTCGAAATAAACAAACTAGGTGAAGTATGAAGGTACCAAAACACACTACAATTCATTTTGATCACAACCTATTCAAGACTCCACCATGTAGTAAATCTTTCGAAACAATCATGCAAGAATATTTTAAAACAATGTCCACTTGAACATAGCTATCCAATCGCTCAGAATGTAGTGTAGAAATCAACCATGGTGAATGCACTAAACCCTTGTGTGATCATCTCATGAATAGGACTAGTATAATACAGAACAAGATGTTCACTTTGATAGTAGTTGATGGTAAGACCTAAACACTATAAGACTGCAAGTTATCGTGCGCTTAGTTAATGTACAAGTGTATTTACTTTAATTATAATATAAACATAATTATATGCGTAAATAAATATAATTTATTCCATGGTCTCGTATGCTCTTCACCAACATCTCTATCTCTCGATCCATCAATTTGTATGTCCCCTTCCAATTATCTCTTTTATAATGTAGGGTCCATCCAATTTTTCACTAGTTTCCACCACCTTCGTCGCGTAAATTACGCCTACGTAAGAACTAAATCACTCGTTGAAATTCACGTGCCTTGACACGCTTATTGTATTCTTCGCTAATCTTCACTGATAATTTCCATCGTATGCAAAGCTTTTTCTCTTCTTCTAGCTCATCAAGTTTGTTTAGATCATGCTGTACTAAGATTCTTCTCCAAGCTTTCTTTTGTTGTTGAATAACAACTTCTATAGCACACGCTTCAACTCCATATGTCAAACATAAAGGTGACATTCAGTGAGCTTCTCGCTCTAGTTGTGTTGTAAGCCCATATTGCATTATGCACTGTTGCACCATGCCCTATGGTGTCCTCTAACTTTCTTCTTAAGATATCCGCAATTGTTTTATTTGTTGCTTCATTGCCCGACCATTGACCTGTGGATATAGAGGTGTTGACTTTCCACATTTGATCTTAAATGCATTGAGTAACATTTCTATGTTCTCTCCTTCAAACCGCTCTCCATTATCGGATACCAACTGCATGGTAATCCCAAATCTGAAACGATATTTTCAAATATGAATGTAAATATATCTTTGTCGCGAATGTGTTGATCTACCTTTACTTCTCCCCATCACGTGAAATAATCTGTAGCGACAATCAAATATCTTCTTGTCCGAACCTCGTAAAAATGGTCCGCAATATCTAAGCCCCACTTTCCAAAAGGCATACACATTGTTGAAGATGATAATGGTGCTCCAGGTGCATGTATTTTTTTCCATACCGACTGACAATCTCGTAGCGCCTTGATATTTGTTGCATCTTCATGCATATATACCAATAATAACCTTGCATTTTTGTTCTGTATGCCAAAGATCTTCCTCCACCTGTGATTGCGAGCGTCTCACTATGTAACATTTTCAACACCTTTCTCCTTCTTCTCGTGTCAAACACCTAAGTGATGGTCCATTAAATGATTTTCGATAGCAATACCCCATCTCTTAGTTCATAATTTGTTGCGCCACTTTTAATTTGTGTGCCTCCCAACTCGCTTCTCGGTGTTTCTCCGCTTGCTAAATATGCATGAAGTTCCGCTTCCAATCTCACGAGTATTGTCTCTTGTTCTTCTTCACCACACCTTCTATTATCATTACATCCACCTCTTTCTTCCTCTTCTTGATTGATGAATGATAGAAGTGTCCAGATCTTTATGCATCTCGGAGTTGGATCCGTTTCATCATGCTTGAACATAAGCATACGCATCTCACGAGCCTATTGTCTCTTCTCGATATGTGCCTCCACTCGATTTTTGGGATCTACGCACAATTCTTCAATAAGTTTTTTGTATATTTTCAACGATGGTTCGCTTTGTAGTGTATTCTCCTTTCATTTGTAATGAAAGCACAATATCGTAGGCTTGTGCTTTCATGCCCATGCCCAACATTCAATTTGATATGCCCAAGTTTAAATTTGACATGCCTAGGATCAATTTTGAGATGCCCAAGACCGTAGGGTTGTGCTTTCATGCCCATGCCCAACATTCAATTTGATATGCCCAAGTTTAAATTTGACATGCCTAGGATCAATTTTGAGATGCCCAAGACCGTAGGGTTGTGCTTTCATGCCCATGCCCAACATTCAATTTGATATGCCCAAGTTTAAATTTGACATGCCTAGGATCAATTTTGAGATGCCCAAGACCGTAGGGTTGTGCTTTCATGCCCATGCCCAACATTCAATTTGATATGCCCAAGTTTAAATTTGACATGCCTAGGATCAATTTTGAGATGCCCAAGACCGTAGGGTTGTGCTTTCATGCCCATGCCCAACATTCAATTTGATATGCCCAAGTTTAAATTTGACATGCCTAGGATCAATTTTGAGATGCCCAAGACCGTAGGGTTGTGCTTTCATGCCCATGCCCAACATTCAATTTGATATGCCCAAGTTTAAATTTGACATGCCTAGGATCAATTTTGAGATGCCCAAGACCGTAGGGTTGTGCTTTCATGCCCATGCCCAACATTCAATTTGATATGCCCAAGTTTAAATTTGACATGCCTAGGATCAATTTTGAGATGCCCAAGACCGTAGGGTTGTGCTTTCATGCCCATGCCCAACATTCAATTTGATATGCCCAAGTTTAAATTTGACATGCCTAGGATCAATTTTGAGATGCCCAAGACCGTAGGGTTGTGCTTTCATGCCCATGCCCAACATTCAATTTGATATGCCCAAGTTTAAATTTGACATGCCTAGGATCAATTTTGAGATGCCCAAGACCGTAGGGTTGTGCTTTCATGCCCATGCCCAACATTCAATTTGATATGCCCAAGTTTAAATTTGACATGCCTAGGATCAATTTTGAGATGCCCAAGACCGTAGGGTTGTGCTTTCATGCCCATGCCCAACATTCAATTTGATATGCCCAAGTTTAAATTTGACATGCCTAGGATCAATTTTGAGATGCCCAAGACCGTAGGGTTGTGCTTTCATGCCCATGCCCAACATTCAATTTGATATGCCCAAGTTTAAATTTGACATGCCTAGGATCAATTTTGAGATGCCCAAGACCGTAGGGTTGTGCTTTCATGCCCATGCCCAACATTCAATTTGATATGCCCAAGTTTAAATTTGACATGCCTAGGATCAATTTTGAGATGCACAATATCGTAGGCTTGTACTTTCATGCCCATGCCCATGATTAAATTTGACATGCCTAGGATCAATTTTGAGATGCCCAAGACCGTAGGGTTGTGTTTTCATGCCCATGCCCAACATTCAATTTGATATGCCCAAGTTTAAATTTGACATGCCTAGGATCAATTTTGAGATTCCCAAGACCGTAGGGTTGTGCTTTCATGCCCATGCCCAACATTCAATTTGATATGCCCAAGTTTAAATTTGACATGCCTAGGATCAATTTTGAGATGCCCAAGACCGTAGGGTTGTGCTTTCATGCCCATGCCCAACATTCAATTTGATATGCCCAAGTTTAAATTTGACATGCCTAGGATCAATTTTGAGATGCCCAAGACCGTAGGGTTGTGCTTTCATGCCCATGCCCAACATTCAATTTGATATGCCCAAGTTTAAATTTGACATGCCTAGGATCAATTTTGAGATGCCCAAGACCGTAGGGTTGTGCTTTCATGCCCATGCCCAACATTCAATTTGATATGCCCAAGTTTAAATTTGACATGCCTAGGATCAATTTTGAGATGCCCAAGACCGTAGGGTTGTGCTTTCATGCCCATGCCCAACATTCAATTTGATATGCCCAAGTTTAAATTTGACATGCCTAGGATCAATTTTGAGATGCCCAAGACCGTAGGGTTGTGCTTTCATGCCCATGCCCAACATTCAATTTGATATGCCCAAGTTTAAATTTGACATGCCTAGGATCAATTTTGAGATGCACAATATCGTAGGCTTGTACTTTCATGCCCATGATTAAATTTGACATGCCTAGGATCAATTTTGAGATGCCCAAGACCGTAGGGTTGTGTTTTCATGCCCATGCCCAACATTCAATTTGATATGCCCAAGTTTAAATTTGACATGCCTAGGATCAATTTTGAGATGCCCAAGACCGTAGGGTTGTGCTTTCATGCCCATGCCCAACATTCAATTTGATATGCCCAAGTTTAAATTTGACATGCCTAGGATCAATTTTGAGATGCACCATATCGTAGGCTTGTACTTTCATTCCCATGCCCATTATTAAATTTGACATGCATATGATCAATTTTGAGATGCCCAAGACCGTAGGGTTGTGCTTTCATGCCCATGCCCAACATTCAATTTGATATGCCCAAGTTTAAATTTGACATGCCTAGGATCAATTTTGAGATGCCCAATATCGTAGGCTTGTACTTTCATGCCCATGCCCAATTCGATATGCCCAAGTTTAAATTTGACATGCCTAGGATCAATTTTGAGATGCCCAAGACCGTAGGGTTGTGTTTTCATGCCCATGCCCAACATTCAATTTGATATGCCCAAGTTTAAATTTGACATGCCTAGGATCAATTTTGAGATGCCCAAGACCGTAGGGTTGTGCTTTCATGCCCATGCCCAACATTCAATTTGATATGCCCAAGTTTAAATTTGACATGCCTAGGATCAATTTTGAGATGCCCAAGACCGTAGGGTTGTGCTTTCATGCCCATGCCCAACATTCAATTTGATATGCCCAAGTTTAAATTTGACATGCCTAGGATCAATTTTGAGATGCACAAGACCGTAGGCTTGTACTTTCATGCCCATGCCCAACATTCAATTTGATATGCCCAAGTTTAAATTTGACATGCCTAGGATCAATTTTGAGATGCCCAAGACCGTAGAGTTGTGCTTTCATGCCCATGCCCAACATTCAATTTGATATGCCCAAGTTTAAATTTGACATGCCTAGGATCAATTTTGAGATGCCCAAGACCGTAGGGTTGTGCTTTCATGCCCATGCCCAACATTCAATTTGATATGCCCAAGTTTAAATTTGACATGCCTAGGATCAATTTTGAGATGCCCAAGACCGTAGGGTTGTGCTTTCATGCCCATGCCCAACATTCAATTTGATATGCCCAAGTTTAAATTTGACATGCCTAGGATCAATTTTGAGATGCCTAAGACCGTAGGGTTGTGCTTTCATGCCCATGCCCAACATTCAATTTGATATGCCCAAGTTTAAATTTGACATGCCTAGGATCAATTTTGAGATGCCCAAGACCGTAGGGTTGTGCTTTCATGCCCATGCCCAACATTCAATTTGATATGCCCAAGTTTAAATTTGACATGCCTAGGATCAATTTTGAGATGCCCAAGACCGTAGGGTTGTGCTTTCATGCCCATGCCCATTCCCAGCATAAAACTTGATATGCCCAAGTTTAAATTTGACATGCCTAGGATCAATTTTGAGATGCCCAAGACCGTAGGCTTGTGCTTTCATGCCCATGCCCAACATTCAATTTGATATGCCCAAGTTTAAATTTGACATGCCTAGGATCAATTTTGAGATGCCCAAGACCGTAGGGTTGTGCTTTCATGCCCATGCCCAACATTCAATTTGATATGCCCAAGTTTAAATTTGACATGCCTAGGATCAATTTTGAGATGCCCAAGACCGTAGGGTTGTGCTTTCATGCCCATGCCCAACATTCAATTTGATATGCCCAAGTTTAAATTTGACATGCCTAGGATCAATTTTGAGATGCCCAAGACCGTAGGGTTGTGCTTTCATGCCCATGCCCAACATTCAATTTGATATGCCCAAGTTTAAATTTGACATGCCTAGGATCAATTTTGAGATGCCCAAGACCGTAGGGTTGTGCTTTCATGCCCATGCCCAACATTCAATTTGATATGCCCAAGTTTAAATTTGACATGCCTAGGATCAATTTTGAGATGCCCAAGATCGTAGGGTTGTGCTTTCATGCCCATGCCCATGATTCAATTTGATATGCCCAAGTTTAAATTTGACATGCCTAGGATCAATTTTGAGATGCCCAAGACCGTAGGGTTGTGCTTTCATGCCCATGCCCAACATTCAATTTGATATGCCCAAGTTTAAATTTGACATGCCTAGGATCAATTTTGAGATGCCCAAGACCGTAGGGTTGTGCTTTCATGCCCATGCCCAACATTCAATTTGATATGCCCAAGTTTAAATTTGACATGCCTAGGATCAATTTTGAGATGCCCAAGACCGTAGGGTTGTGCTTTCATGCCCATGCCCAACATTCAATTTGATATGCCCAAGTTTAAATTTGACATGCCTAGGATCAATTTTGAGATGCCCAAGACCGTAGGGTTGTGCTTTCATGCCCATGCCCAACATTCAATTTGATATGCCCAAGTTTAAATTTGACATGCCTAGGATCAATTTTGAGATGCCCAAGACCGTAGGGTTGTGCTTTCATGCACATGTTTTCATGCCCATGCCCAACATTCAATTTGATATGCCCAAGTTTAAATTTGACATGCCTAGGATCAATTTTGAGATGCCCAAGACCGTAGGGTTGTGTTTTCATGCCCATGCCCAACATTCAATTTGATATGCCCAAGTTTAAATTTGACATGCCTAGGATCAATTTTGAGATGCCCAAGACCGTAGGGTTGTGCTTTCATGCCCATGCCCAACATTCAATTTGATATGCCCAAGTTTAAATTTGACATGCCTAGGATCAATTTTGAGATGCCCAAGACCGTAGGGTTGCGATTTCATGCCCATGCCCGACATTTTTATTTTTATTTTTTTTTGCCCATGCCCATGCCCGACATTCAATTTGATATGCCCAAGTTTAAATTTGACATGCCTAGGATCAATTTTGAGATGCCCAAGACCGTAGGGTTGTGCTTTCATGCCCATGCCCAACATTCAATTTGATATGCCCAAGTTTAAATTTGACATGCCTAGGATCAATTTTGAGATGCACAAGACCGTAGGGTTGTGCTTTCATGCCCATGCCCAAGATTAAACTTGATATTCCCAAGTTTAAATTTGACATGCCTAGGATCAATTTTGACATTCCCAAGACCGTAGGGTTGTGCTTTCATGCCCATGCCCAACATTCAATTTGATATGCCCAAGTTTAAATTTGACATGCCTAGGATCAATTTTGAGATTCCTGAGACCGTAGGGTTGTGCTTTCATGCCCATGCCCAACATTCAATTTGATATGCCCAAGTTTAAATTTGACATGCCTAGGATCAATTTTGAGATGCCCAAGACCGTAGGGTTGTGCTTTCATGCCCATGCCCAACATTCAATTTGATATGCCCAAGTTTAAATTTGACATGCCTAGGATCAATTTTGAGATGCCCAAGACCGTAGGGTTGTGCTTTCATGCCCATGCCCAACATTCAATTTGATATGCCCAAGTTTAAATTTGACATGCCTAGGATCAATTTTGAGATGCCCAAGACCGTAGGGTTGTGCTTTCATGCCCATGCCCAACATTCAATTTGATATGCCCAAGTTTAAATTTGACATGCCTAGGATCAATTTTGAGATGCCCAAGACCGTAGGTTGTGCTTTCATGCCCATGCCCAACATTCAATTTGATATGCCCAAGTTTAAATTTGACATGCCTAGGATCAATTTTGAGATGCCCAAGACCGTAGGGTTGTGCTTTCATGCCCATGCCCAACATTCAATTTGATATGCCCAAGTTTAAATTTGACATGCCTAGGATCAATTTTGAGATGCCCAAGACCGTAGGGTTGTGCTTTCATGCCCATGCCCAACATTCAATTTGATATGCCCAAGTTTAAATTTGACATGCCTAGGATCAATTTTGAGATGCCCAAGACCGTAGGTTGTGCTTTCATGCCCATGCCCAACATTCAATTTGATATGCCCAAGTTTAAATTTGACATGCCTAGGATCAATTTTGAGATGCCCAAGACCGTAGGGTTGTGCTTTCATGCCCATGCCCAACATTCAATTTGATATGCCCAAGTTTAAATTTGACATGCCTAGGATCAATTTTGAGATGCCCAAGACCGTAGGGTTGTGCTTTCATGCCCATGCCCAACATTCAATTTGATATGCCCAAGTTTAAATTTGACATGCCTAGGATCAATTTTGAGATGCCCAAGACCGTAGGGTTGTGCTTTCATGCCCATGCCCAACATTCAATTTGATATGCCCAAGTTTAAATTTGACATGCCTAGGATCAATTTTGAGATGCCCAAGACCGTAGGGTTGTGTTTTCATGCCCATGCCCAACATTCAATTTGATATGCCCAAGTTTAAATTTGACATGCCTAGGATCAATTTTGAGATGCCCAAGACCGTAGGGTTGTGCTTTCATGCCCATGCCCAACATTCAATTTGATATGCCCAAGTTTAAATTTGACATGCCTAGGATCAATTTTGAGATGCCCAAGACCGTAGGGTTGTGCTTTCATGCCCATGCCCAACATTCAATTTGATATGCCCAAGTTTAAATTTGACATGCCTAGGATCAATTTTGAGATGCCCAAGACCGTAGGGTTGTGCTTTCATGCCCATGCCCAACATTCAATTTGATATGCCCAAGTTTAAATTTGACATGCCTAGGATCAATTTTGAGATGCCCAAGACCGTAGGGTTGTGCTTTCATGCCCATGCCCAACATTCAATTTGATATGCCCAAGTTTAAATTTGACATGCCTAGGATCAATTTTGAGATGCCCAAGACCGTAGGCTTGTGCTTTCATGCCCATGCCCAACATTCAATTTGATATGCCCAAGTTTAAATTTGACATGCCTAGGATCAATTTTGAGATGCCCAAGACCGTAGGGTTGTGCTTTCATGCCCATGCCCAACATTCAATTTGATATGCCCAAGTTTAAATTTGACATGCCTAGGATCAATTTTGAGATGCCCAAGACCGTAGGGTTGTGCTTTCATGCCCATGCCCAACATTCAATTTGATATGCCCAAGTTTAAATTTGACATGCCTAGGATCAATTTTGAGATGCCCAAGACCGTAGGGTTGTGCTTTCATGCCCATGCCCAACATTCAATTTGATATGCCCAAGTTTAAATTTGACATGCCTAGGATCAATTTTGAGATGCCCAAGACCGTAGGGTTGTGCTTTCATGCCCATGCCCAACATTCAATTTGATATGCCCAAGTTTAAATTTGACATGCCTAGGATCAATTTTGAGATGCCCAAGACCGTAGGGTTGTGCTTTCATGCCCATGCCCATGTTTAAATTTGACATGCCTAGGATCAATTTTGAGATGCCCAAGACCGTAGGGTTGTGCTTTCATGCCCATGCCCAACATTCAATTTGATATGCCCAAGTTTAAATTTGACATGCCTAGGATCAATTTTGAGATGCCCAAGACCGTAGGGTTGTGCTTTCATGCCCATGCCCAACATTCAATTTGATATGCCCAAGTTTAAATTTGACATGCCTAGGATCAATTTTGAGATGCCCAAGACCGTAGGGTTGTGCTTTCATGCCCATGCCCAACATTCAATTTGATATGCCCAAGTTTAAATTTGACATGCCTAGGATCAATTTTGAGATGCCCAAGACCGTAGGGTTGTGCTTTCATGCCCATGCCCAACATTCAATTTGATATGCCCAAGTTTAAATTTGACATGCCTAGGATCAATTTTGAGATGCCCAAGACCGTAGGGTTGTGCTTTCATGCCCATGCCCAACATTCAATTTGATATGCCCAAGTTTAAATTTGACATGCCTAGGATCAATTTTGAGATGCCCAAGACCGTAGGGTTGTGCTTTCATGCCCATGCCCAACATTCAATTTGATATGCCCAAGTTTAAATTTGACATGCCTAGGATCAATTTTGAGATGCCCAAGACCGTAGGGTTGTGCTTTCATGCCCATGCCCAACATTCAATTTGATATGCCCAAGTTTAAATTTGACATGCCTAGGATCAATTTTGAGATGCCCAAGACCGTAGGGTTGTGCTTTCATGCCCATGCCCAACATTCAATTTGATATGCCCAAGTTTAAATTTGACATGCCTAGGATCAATTTTGAGATGCCCAAGACCGTAGGGTTGTGCTTTCATGCCCATGCCCAACATTCAATTTGATATGCCCAAGTTTAAATTTGACATGCCTAGGATCAATTTTGAGATGCCCAAGACCGTAGGCTTGTGCTTTCATGCCCATGCCCAACATTCAATTTGATATGCCCAAGTTTAAATTTGACATGCCTAGGATCAATTTTGAGATGCCCAAGACCGTAGGTTGTGCTTTCATGCCCATGCCCAACATTCAATTTGATATGCCCAAGTTTAAATTTGACATGCCTAGGATCAATTTTGAGATGCCCAAGACCGTAGGGTTGTGCTTTCATGCCCATGCCCAACATTCAATTTGATATGCCCAAGTTTAAATTTGACATGCCTAGGATCAATTTTGAGATGCCCAAGACCGTAGGGTTGTGCTTTCATGCCCATGCCCAACATTCAATTTGATATGCCCAAGTTTAAATTTGACATGCCTAGGATCAATTTTGAGATGCCCAAGACCGTAGGGTTGTGCTTTCATGCCCATGCCCAACATTCAATTTGATATGCCCAAGTTTAAATTTGACATGCCTAGGATCAATTTTGAGATGCCCAAGACCGTAGGGTTGTGCTTTCATGCCCATGCCCAACATTCAATTTGATATGCCCAAGTTTAAATTTGACATGCCTAGGATCAATTTTGAGATGCCCAAGACCGTAGGGTTGTGCTTTCATGCCCATGCCCAACATTCAATTTGATATGCCCAAGTTTAAATTTGACATGCCTAGGATCAATTTTGAGATGCCCAAGACCGTAGGGTTGTGCTTTCATGCCCATGCCCAACATTCAATTTGATATGCCCAAGTTTAAATTTGACATGCCTAGGATCAATTTTGAGATGCCCAAGACCGTAGGGTTGTGCTTTCATGCCCATGCCCAACATTCAATTTGATATGCCCAAGTTTAAATTTGACATGCCTAGGATCAATTTTGAGATGCCCAAGACCGTAGGGTTGTGCTTTCATGCCCATGCCCAACATTCAATTTGATATGCCCAAGTTTAAATTTGACATGCCTAGGATCAATTTTGAGATGCCCAAGACCGTAGGGTTGTGCTTTCATGCCCATGCCCAACATTCAATTTGATATGCCCAAGTTTAAATTTGACATGCCTAGGATCAATTTTGAGATGCCCAAGACCGTAGGGTTGTGCTTTCATGCCCATGCCCAACATTCAATTTGATATGCCCAAGTTTAAATTTGACATGCCTAGGATCAATTTTGAGATGCCCAAGACCGTAGGGTTGTGCTTTCATGCCCATGCCCAACATTCAATTTGATATGCCCAAGTTTAAATTTGACATGCCTAGGATCAATTTTGAGATGCCCAAGACCGTAGGGTTGTGCTTTCATGCCCATGCCCAACATTCAATTTGATATGCCCAAGTTTAAATTTGACATGCCTAGGATCAATTTTGAGATGCCCAAGACCGTAGGGTTGTGCTTTCATGCCCATGCCCAACATTCAATTTGATATGCCCAAGTTTAAATTTGACATGCCTAGGATCAATTTTGAGATGCCCAAGACCGTAGGGTTGTGCTTTCATGCCCATGCCCAACATTCAATTTGATATGCCCAAGTTTAAATTTGACATGCCTAGGATCAATTTTGAGATGCCCAAGACCGTAGGGTTGTGCTTTCATGCCCATGCCCAACATTCAATTTGATATGCCCAAGTTTAAATTTGACATGCCTAGGATCAATTTTGAGATGCCCAAGACCGTAGGGTTGTGCTTTCATGCCCATGCCCAACATTCAATTTGATATGCCCAAGTTTAAATTTGACATGCCTAGGATCAATTTTGAGATGCCCAAGACCGTAGGGTTGTGCTTTCATGCCCATGCCCAAGTTTAAATTTGACATGCCTAGGATCAATTTTGAGATGCCCAAGACCGTAGGGTTGTGCTTTCATGCCCATGCCCAACATTCAATTTGATATGCCCAAGTTTAAATTTGACATGCCTAGGATCAATTTTGAGATGCCCAAGACCGTAGGGTTGTGCTTTCATGCCCATGCCCAACATTCAATTTGATATGCCCAAGTTTAAATTTGACATGCCTAGGATCAATTTTGAGATGCCCAAGACCGTAGGGTTGTGCTTTCATGCCCATGCCCAACATTCAATTTGATATGCCCAAGTTTAAATTTGACATGCCTAGGATCAATTTTGAGATGCCCAAGACCGTAGGGTTGTGCTTTCATGCCCATGCCCAACATTCAATTTGATATGCCCAAGTTTAAATTTGACATGCCTAGGATCAATTTTGAGATGCCCAAGACCGTAGGGTTGTGCTTTCATGCCCATGCCCAACATTCAATTTGATATGCCCAAGTTTAAATTTGACATGCCTAGGATCAATTTTGAGATGCCCAAGACCGTAGGGTTGTGCTTTCATGCCCATGCCCAACATTCAATTTGATATGCCCAAGTTTAAATTTGACATGCCTAGGATCAATTTTGAGATGCCCAAGACCGTAGGGTTGTGCTTTCATGCCCATGCCCAACATTCAATTTGATATGCCCAAGTTTAAATTTGACATGCCTAGGATCAATTTTGAGATGCCCAAGACCGTAGGGTTGTGCTTTCATGCCCATGCCCAACATTCAATTTGATATGCCCAAGTTTAAATTTGACATGCCTAGGATCAATTTTGAGATGCCCAAGACCGTAGGGTTGTGCTTTCATGCCCATGCCCAACATTCAATTTGATATGCCCAAGTTTAAATTTGACATGCCTAGGATCAATTTTGAGATGCCCAAGACCGTAGGGTTGTGCTTTCATGCCCATGCCCAACATTCAATTTGATATGCCCAAGTTTAAATTTGACATGCCTAGGATCAATTTTGAGATGCCCAAGACCGTAGGGTTGTGCTTTCATGCCCATGCCCAACATTCAATTTGATATGCCCAAGTTTAAATTTGACATGCCTAGGATCAATTTTGAGATGCCCAAGACCGTAGGGTTGTGCTTTCATGCCCATGCCCAACATTCAATTTGATATGCCCAAGTTTAAATTTGACATGCCTAGGATCAATTTTGAGATGCCCAAGACCGTAGGGTTGTGCTTTCATGCCCATGCCCAACATTCAATTTGATATGCCCAAGTTTAAATTTGACATGCCTAGGATCAATTTTGAGATGCCTAAGACCGTAGGGTTGTGCTTTCATGCCCATGCCCAACATTCAATTTGATATGCCCAAGTTTAAATTTGACATGCCTAGGATCAATTTTGAGATGCCCAAGACCGTAGGGTTGTGCTTTCATGCCCATGCCCAACATTCAATTTGATATGCCCAAGTTTAAATTTGACATGCCTAGGATCAATTTTGAGATGCCCAAGACCGTAGGGTTGTGCTTTCATGCCCATGCCCAACATTCAATTTGATATGCCCAAGTTTAAATTTGACATGCCTAGGATCAATTTTGAGATGCCCAAGACCGTAGGGTTGTGCTTTCATGCCCATGCCCAACATTCAATTTGATATGCCCAAGTTTAAATTTGACATGCCTAGGATCAATTTTGAGATGCCCAAGACCGTAGGTTGTGCTTTCATGCCCATGCCCAACATTCAATTTGATATGCCCAAGTTTAAATTTGACATGCCTAGGATCAATTTTGAGATGCCCAAGACCGTAGGGTTGTGCTTTCATGCCCATGCCCAACATTCAATTTGATATGCCCAAGTTTAAATTTGACATGCCTAGGATCAATTTTGAGATGCCCAAGACCGTAGGGTTGTGCTTTCATGCCCATGCCCAACATTCAATTTGATATGCCCAAGTTTAAATTTGACATGCCTAGGATCAATTTTGAGATGCCCAAGACCGTAGGGTTGTGCTTTCATGCCCATGCCCAACATTCAATTTGATATGCCCAAGTTTAAATTTGACATGCCTAGGATCAATTTTGAGATGCCCAAGACCGTAGGGTTGTGCTTTCATGCCCATGCCCAACATTCAATTTGATATGCCCAAGTTTAAATTTGACATGCCTAGGATCAATTTTGAGATGCCCAAGACCGTAGGGTTGTGCTTTCATGCCCATGCCCAACATTCAATTTGATATGCCCAAGTTTAAATTTGACATGCCTAGGATCAATTTTGAGATGCCCAAGACCGTAGGGTTGTGCTTTCATGCCCATGCCCAACATTCAATTTGATATGCCCAAGTTTAAATTTGACATGCCTAGGATCAATTTTGAGATGCCCAAGACCGTAGGGTTGTGCTTTCATGCCCATGCCCAACATTCAATTTGATATGCCCAAGTTTAAATTTGACATGCCTAGGATCAATTTTGAGATGCCCAAGACCGTAGGCTGCTTTCCTGCCATGCCTATGCCCGACATTCAATTTTATATGCCCAAATTTAAATTTGACATGCCTAGATCAATTTAGGTTATGCTTTCATGCCTGTTTGACATGCCTAGGATCAATTTTGAAATGCCCAAGACCATAGGGTTGTGTTTTCATGCCCATGCCCGACATTTAATTTGATATGCCCAAGTTTCAATTTGACATGCCTAGGATCAATTTTGAGATCCCTAAGCACTGGGGTTATGCTTTCATGGCCATGCCCAACATTCAATTTGATATGCCCAAGTTTAAATTTGACATGCCTAGGAACAATTTCGAGATGCCCAAAACCGTAGGGTTGCGCTTTCATTCCCATGCCCGACATTCAATTGGATATGCCCAAGTTTAAATTTGACATGCCTAGGATCAATTTTGAGATGCCCAAGTCCGTAGGTTTGTGTATTCATGCACACGTCCAACATTCAATTTGATATGCCCAAGTTTAAATTTGTATTATGCCTAGGATCAATTTTGAGATGCCCTAAGACCGTAGGCCGTGTTTTCATGCCCATACCCAACATTGAATTTGATATGCCCAAGTTTAAATTTGACATGCCTAGGATCAATTTTGAGATGCCCAAGACCGTAGGGTTGTGTTTTCATGCCCTTGCCCAACATACAATTTGATATGCCTAGGATCAATTTTTAGATGCCCAAGACCGTAGGGTTGCGCTTTCTTGCCCATGCCCGACATTCAATTTTATATCCCCAAATTTAAATTTGACATGCCTAGGATCAATTTTGAGATCTTCAAGACCGTAGGGTTATGCTTTCATGCCCATGCCCAACATTCAATTTGATATGCCCAAGTTTAAATTTGACATGCCTAGGATCAATTTTGAGATGCCCAAAACCGTAGGGTTGTGCTTTCATTCCCATGCCCGACATTCAATTTGATATGCCCAAGTTTAAATTTGACATGCCTAGGATCAATTTTAAGATGCCCAAGGCCGTAGGGTTGTGTTTTCATGCACACGACCAACATTCAATTTGATATGCCCAAGTTTAAATTTGACATGCCTAGGATCAATTTTTAGATCTCCAAGACCGTAGGGTTGTGCTTTCATGCCCATGCCCAACATTCAATATGATATGCCCAAGTTTAAATTTGACATGCCTATGATCAATTTTGAGATGCCCAAGACCGTAGGCTTGTACTTTCATGACCATGCCCATGATTAAATTTGACATGCCTAGTATCAATTTTGAGATGCCCAAGACCGTAGGGTTGTGCTTTCATGCCCATGCCCAACATTCAATTTGATATGCCCAAGTTTAAATTTGACATGCATAGGATCAATTTTGAGATCTCCAAGACCGTAGGGTTATGTTTTCATGCCCATGCCCAACATTCAATTTGATATGCCCAAGTTTAAATTTGACATGCCTTGGATCAATTTTGAGATGCATAATATCGTAGGCTTGTACTTTCATGACCATGCCCAACATTGAATTTGATTAAAAATTTGACATGCCTAGGATCAATTTTGAGATGTCCAAGGCCGTAGGGTTGTGTTTTCATGCCTATGCCCAACATTCAATTTGATATGCCCAAGTTTGAATTTGACATGCCTAGGATCCAATTTTGGAGATCCCAAGACCGTAGGGTTGTGTTTTAATGCCATGTCTCTAAAACATTGAATTTGATATGCCCAAGTTTAAATTTGACATGCTCTAGGATCAATTTTGAAGCCCAAGACCATGTGGTTATGCTTTCATGCCCATGCCAAACATTCAATTTTATATGCCCAAGTTTATATTTTACATGCCAAGGATCAATTTTGAGATGCCCAAGACCATAGGGTTGTACTTTCATACCAATGCCTAACATTCAATTTGATTGCCTAAGTTTAAATTTGACATGCCTAGGATCAATTTTGAGATGCCGAAGACCGTAGGGTTGTGCTTTCATGCCCATGACCAACATTCAATTTGATATGGCCAAGTTTAAAATTTGACATGCCTAGGATCAATTTTGAGATGCCCAAGATTCAAGATTTTCATGATGTCCAACATTCAATTTGATATGCCCAAGTTTAAATTTGACATGCCTAGGATCAATTTTGAGAAGCCCAAGACCGTAGGGTTTTGTTTTCATGTCCATGCCCGACATTCAATTTGATATGCCCAAGTTTAAATTTGACATGCCTAGGATCAATTTTGAGATGCCCAAGACTGTAGGGTTGTGTTTTCATGCCCATGCCCAAATTTAAATTTGACATGCCTAGTATAAATTTTTAGATGCCCAAGACCGTAGGGTTGCGCTTTCATGCCCATGCCCGACATTCAATTTGATATGCCCAAGTTTAAATTTGACATGCCTAGGATCAATTTTGAGATCCAAAAGACTGTAGGGTTATGCTTTCATGCCCACGTCCAACATTCAATTTGATATGCCCAAGTTTAAATTTGACATGCCTAGGAACAATTTTGAGATGCCCAAAACCGTAGGGTTGTGTTTTCATGCCCATGCCCAACATTGAATTTGATATGCCCAAGTTTAAATTTGACATACCTAGGATCAATTTTGAGATGTCCAAGACCGTAGGGTTGTGTTTTCACGCACATGCCCAACATTCAATTTGATATGCCCAAGTTTAAATTTGACATGCCTAGGATCAATTTTGAGATGCGCAAAACCGTAGGGTTATGCTTTCATTCCCATGCCCAACATTCAATTTGATATGCCCAAGTTTAAATTTTACATGCCTAGGATCAATTTTTAGATTCACAAGACCGTAGGGTTGTACTTTGATGCCCATGCCCGAATTCAATATTATGAAATTTAAATTTGACATGCCTAAGATCAATTTTGAGATGTCCAAGACCGTAGGGTTGCGCTTTCATGCTCATGCCCGACATTCAATTGGACATGCCCAAGTTTAAATTTGACATGCCTAGGCTCAATTTTGAGATCCCCAAGACCATAGGGTTATGCTTTCATGCCCATGCCAAACATTCAATTTTATATGCCCAAGTTTATATTTTACATGCCAAGGATCAATTTTGAGATGCACAATATCGTAGGCTTGTACTTTCATGCCCATGCCCATGATTAAATTTGACATGCCTAGGATCAATTTTGATATGCCCAAGACGATAGGGTTGTGCTTTCATGCCCATGACCAACATTCAATATGATATGCCCAAGTTTAAATTTGACATGCCTAGGATCAATTTTGAGATGCCCAAGACTGTAGAGTTGTGCTTTCATGCACACGTCCAACATTCAATTTGATATGCCCAAGTTTAAATTTGACATGCCTAGGATCAATTTTGAAATGCCCAAGACCGTAGGGTTGTGCTTTCATGCCCATGCCCAACATTCAATATGATATGCCCAAGTTTAAATTTGACATGCCTAGGATCAATTTTGAGATGCCCAAGACCGTAGGGTTGTGTTTTCATGCCCATGCCCAATATTCAATTTGATATGCCCAAGTTTAAATTTGACATGCCTAGGATCAATTTTGAAATGCCCAAGACCGTAGGGTTGTGCTTTCATGCCCATGCCCAACATTCAATTTAATATGCCCAAGTTTAAATTTGACATGCCTAGGATCAATTTTTAGACACCGAAGACCATAGGGTTATGCTTTCATGCACATGTCCAACATTCAATTTGATATCCCCAAGTTTAAATTTGACATGCCTAGGAACAATTTTGAGATGCCCAAGACCGTAGGGTTGTGCTTTCATGCCTATGCCCAACATTGAATTTGATATGCCCAAGTTTAAATTTAACATGCCTAGGATCAATTTTGAGATGGCGAAGACCGTAGGGTTGTGTTTTCATGCCCATGCCCAACATTGAATTTGATATTCCCAAGTTTAAATTTGACATGCCTAGGATCAATTTTGAGATCCCCAAGACCGTAGGGTTATGCTTTCATGCACATGCCCAACATTCAATTTGATATGCCCAAGTTTAAATTTGACATGCCAAGGATCAATTTTGAGATGCCCAAGACCGTAGGGTTCTGCTTTCTTCCCTATGCCCATGATTAAATTTGACATGCCTAGGATCAATTTTGAGATGCCCAAGGCCGTAGGGTTGTGTTTTCATGCACACGACCAACATTCAATTTGATATGCCCAAGTTTAAATTTGACATGCCTAGGATCAATTTTGAAATGCCCAAGACCGTAGGGTTGTGCTTTCATGCCCATGCCCAACATTCAATATGATATGCCCAAGTTTAAATTTGACATGCCTAGGATCAATTTTGAGATGCCCAACATTCAATTTTGAGATGCCCAACATTCAATATGATATGCCCAAGTTTAAATTTGACATGCCTAGGATCAATTTTGAAATGCCCAAGACCGTAGGGTTGTGCTTTCATGCCCATGCCCAACATTCAATATGATATGCCCAAGTTTAAATTTGACATGCCTAGGATCAATTTTGAGATGCCCAAGACCGTAGGGTTGTGTTTTCATGCCCATGCCCAACATTCAATATGATATGCCCAAGTTTAAATTTGACATGCCTAGGATAAATTTTGAGATGCCCAAGACCGTAGGTTTGCGCTTTCATGCCCATGCCCAACATTCAATTTGATATGCCCAAGTTTAAATTTGACATGCCTAGGATCAATTTTGAGATCCTAAGACCGTAGGGTTATGCTTTCATGCCCATGCCCAATATTCAATATGATATGCCCAAGTTTAAATTTGACATGCCTAAGATCAATTTTGAGATGCCCAAGACCGTTGGGTTGTGTTTTCATGCCCATGCTCAACATTAAATTTGATATGCCCAAGTTTAAATTTGACATGCCTAGGATCAATTTTGAGATGCCCAAGACTATAGGGTTATGCTTTCATGCCCATGCCCAACATTCAATTTGATATGCCCAAGTTTAAATTTGACATGCTTAGGATCAATTTTGAGATGCATAATATCGTAGGCTTGTACTTTCATGCCCATGCCCATGATTAAATTTTACATGCCTATGATCAATTTTTAGATGCCCAAGACCGTATGGTTGTGCTTTCATGCAAATGCCAAAAATTCAATATGATATGCCCAAGTTTAAATTTGACATGCCTAGGATCAATTTTGAGATGTCCAAGACCGTAGGGTTTTGTTTTCATACCCATGCCCAACATTGAAATAGATATGCCCAAGTTTAAATTTGACATGCCTAGGATCAATTTTGAGATCTCCAAGACCGTAGGGTTATGCTTTCATGCCCAAGCCCAACATTCAATTTGATATGCCCAAGTTTATATTTGACAAGCCTAGGATCAATTTTGAGATGCCCAATACCGTAGGATTGTGTTTTCATGCCCATGCCCATGATTAAATTTGACATGCCTAGGATCAATTTTGAGATGCCCAAGGCCGTAGGGTTGTGTTTTCATGCACAAGTCTAACATTCAATTTGATATTCCCAAGTTTAAATTTGACATGCCTAGGATCAATTTTGAAATTCCCAAGACCATAGGGTTGTGCTTTCATGCCCATGCCCAACATTCAATTTGATATGCCCAAGTTTAAATTTGACATGCCTAGGATAAATTTTGAGATGCCCAAGACCGTAGGGTTGTGTTTTCATGCCCATGCCCAACATTGAATTTGATATGCCCAAGTTTAAATTTGACATGCCTAGTATAAATTTTGAGATGCCCAAGACCGTAGGGTTGTTTTTTCTTGCACACGTCCAATATTCAATTTGATATGCCCAAGTTTAAATTTGACATGCCTAGGATCAATTTTGAGATGCCCAAGACCATAGGGTTGTGCTTTCATGCCCATGCCCAACATTCAATATAATATTCCCAAGTTTAAATTTGACATGCCTAGGATCAATTTTGAGATGCCCAAGACCGTAGGGTTATGCTTTCATGCACACGTCCAATATTCAATTTGATATGCCCAAGTTTAAATTTGACATGCCTAGGATCAATTTTGAGATCCCCAAGATCATAGGGTTATGCTTTCATGCCCATGCCCAACATTCAATTTGATATGCCCAAGTTTAAATTTGACATGCCTATGATCAATTTTGAGATGCACAATATCGTAGGCTTGTACTTTCATTCCCATGCCTATGATCAATTTTGAGATGCCCAAGACCGTAGGGTTGTTCTTTCATGCTCATTCCCAAAATTCAATATGATATGCCCAAGTTTAAATTTGACATGCCTAGGATCAATTTTGAGATGCCCAAGACCGTAGGGTTGTGTTTTCATGCCCATGCCCAACATTGAATTTGATATGCCCAAGTTTAAATTTGACATGCCTAGGATCAATTTTGAGATGCCCAAGACCGTAGGGTTGCAATTTCATGCCCATGCCCGGCATTCAATTTGATATGCCCATGCCCGACATTGAATTTGATATGCCCAAGTTTAAATTTGACATGCCTAGGATCAATTTTGAGATGTCCAAGACCGTAGGGTTATGCTTTCATGCCCATGCCCAACATTCAATTGGATATGCCCAAGTTTAAATTTGACATGCCTAGGATGAATTTTGAGATCCCCAAGACCGTAGGGTTATGCTTTCATGCACATGCCAAACATTCAATTTGATATGCCCAAGTTTAAATTTTACTTGCCAAGGATCAATTTTGAGATGCCCAAAACCGTAGGGTTATGCTTTCATGCCCATGCTAAACATGCAATTTGATATGCCCAAGTTTAAATTTAACATGCCTAGGATCAATTTAGTGATGCACAATATTGTAGGCTTGTACTTTCATGCCCATGCCCGTGATTAAATTTGACATGCCTAGGATCAATTTTGAGATGCCCAAGACCGTAGGGTTGTGATTTCATGCTCATGCCCAACATTCAATATGATGTGCCCAAGTTTAAATTGGACATGCCTAGGATCAATTTTGAGATTCCCAAGACCGAAGGATTGTGTTTTCATGCCCATGCCCAACATTGAATTTGATATTCCCAAGTTTAAATTTGACATGCCTAGTATAAATTTTGAGATGCCCAAGACCGTAGGGTTGCACTTTCATGCCCATGTCCGACATTCAATTTTATATGCCCAAGTTTAAATTTGACATGCCTAGGATCAATTTTGAGATCCCCAAGACCGTAGGGTTATGCTTTCATGCCATGCCCAACATTCAATTTGATATGCCCAAGTTTAAATTTGACATGCCTAGGAACAATTTTGAGATTCCCAAAACCGTAGGTTTGTGTTTTCATGCCCATGCCCAACATTGAATTTGATATGCCCAAGTTTAAATTTGACATGCCTAAGATCAATTTTGAGATGTCCAATACCGAAGGGTTACGCTTTCATTCCCATGCCCGACATTCAATTGGATATGCCCAAGTTTAAATTTGACATGCCTAGGATCAATTTTGAGATGCCCAAGACCGTAGGGTTATGATTTCATGCCCATGCCCAACATTCAATTTGATATGCCCAAGTTTATATTTTACATGCCTAGGATCAATTTTCAAATGCACAATATCGTAGGCTTGTACTTTCATGCCCATGCCCATGATTAAATTTGACATGCCTAGGATAAATTTTGAGATGCCCAAGGCCGTAGGGTTGTGTTTTCATGCACACGTCTAATATTCAATTTGATATTCCCAAGTTTAAATTTGACATGCCTAGGATCAATTTTGAAATGCCCAAGACCGTAGTGTTGTGTTTTCATGCCCATGCCCAACATTGAATTTGATATGCCCAAGTTTAAATTTGACATGCCTAGTATAAATTTTGAGATGCCCAAGACCGTAGGGTTGCGCTTTCATGCCCATGTCCGACATTCAATTTTATATGCCCAAGTTTAAATTTGACATGCCTAGGATCAATTTTGAGATCCCCAAGACCGTAGGGTCGTGTTTTCATGCCCATGTCCGACATTCAATTTTATATGCCCAACATTGAATTTGATATGCCCAAGTTTAAATTTGACATGCCTAGTATAAATTTTGAGATGCCCAAGACCGTAGGGTTGCGCTTTCATGCCCATGTCCGACATTCAATTTTATATGCCCAAGTTTAAATTTGACATGCCTAGGATCAATTTTGAGATCCCCAAGACCGTAGGGTTATGCTTTCATGCCGATGCATAACATTCAATTTGATATGCCCAAGTTTAAATTTGACATGCCTAGGATCAATTTTGAGATCCCCAAGACCTTAGGGTTATGCTTTCATGCCCATGCTCAACATTCAATTTGATATGCCCAAGTTTAAATTTAACATGCCTAGGATCAATTTTGTGATGCACAATATCGTAGGATTGTACTTTCATGCCCATGCACATGATTAAATTTGACGTGCCTAGGATAAATTTTGAGATGCCCAAGACCGTAGGGTTGTGATTTCATGCTCATGCCCAATATTCAATATGATGTGCCCAAGTTTAAATTTGACATGCCTAGGATCAATTTTGAGATGCCCAAGACCGAAGGATTGTGTTTTCATTCCCATGCCCAACATTGAATTTGATATGCCCTAGTTTAAATTTGACATGCCTAGGATCAATTTTGAAATGCCCAAGACCGTAGGGTTGTGCTTTCATGCCCATGCCCAACATTCATTATGATATGCCCAAGTTTAAATTTGACATGCCTAGGATCAATTTTGAGATGCCCAAGACCATAGGGTTGTGTTTTCATTCCCATGACCAACATTGAATTTGATATGCCCAAGTTTAAATTTGACATGCCTAGGATCAATTTTGAGATCCCCAAGACCGTAGGGTCGTGTTTTCATGCCCATGTCCGACATTCAATTTTATATTCCCAACATTGAATTTGATATGCCCAAGTTTAAATTTGACATGCCTAGTATAAATTTTGAGATGCCCAAGACCGTAGTGTTGCGCTTTCATGCCCATGTCCGACATTAAATTTTATATGCCCACGTTTAAATTTGACATGCCTAGGATCAATTTTGAGATCCCCAAGACCGTAGGGTTATGCTTTCATGCCGATGCACAACATTCAATTTGATATGCCCAAGTTTAAATTTGACATGCCTAGGATCAATTTTGAGATCCCCAAGACCGTAGGGTTATGCTTTCATGCCCATGCTCAACATTCAATTTGATATGCCCAAGTTTAAATTTAACATGCCTAGGATCAATTTTGTGATGCACAATATCGTAGGCTTGTACTTTCATGCCCATGCACGTGATTAAATTTGACGTGCCTAGGATCAATTTTGAGATGCCCAAGACCGTAGGGTTGTGATTTCATGCTCATGCCCAACATTCAATATGATGTGCCCAAGTTTAAATTTGACATGCCTAGGATCAATTTTGAGATGCCCAAGACCGAAGGATTGTGTATTCATTCCCATGCCCAACATTGAATTTGATATGCCCTAGTTTAAATATGACATGCCTAGGATCAATTTTGAAATGCCCAAGACCGTAGGGTTGTGCTTTTATGCCCATGCCCAAAATTCATTATGATATGCCCAAGTTTAAATTTGACATGCCTAGGATCAATTTTTAGATGCCCAAGACCATAGGGTTGTGTTTTCATTCCTATGACCAACATTGAATTTGATATGCCCAAGTTTAAATTTGACATGCCTAGTATAAATTTTGAGATGCCCAAGACCGTAGGGTTATGCTTTCATGCCCATGCCCAACATTCAATTTGATATGCCCAAGTTTAAATTTGACATGCCTAGGAACAATTTTGAGATGCCCAAAACCAAAGAGTTGTGTTTTCATGCCCATGCCCAACATTTAATTTGATATTCCCAAGTTTAAATTTGACATGCCTAAGATCAATTTTGAGATGTCCAAGACCGTAGGGTTGCGCTTTCATGCCCATGCCCGACATTCAATTGGATATGCCCAAGTTTAAATTTGACATGCCTAGGATCAAGTTTGAGATGCCCAAGACCGTAGGGTTATGCTTTCATTCCCATGCCCAACATTCAATTTGATATGCCAAAGTTTATATTTTACATGCCAAGGATCAATTTTGAGATGCACAATATCATAGGCTTGTACTTTCATGCACATGCCCGTGATTAAATTTGACATGCCTAGGATCAATTTTGAGATTCCCAAGGCCGTAGGGTTGTGTTTTCATGCACACGTCTAACATTCAATTTGATATTCCCAAGCTTAAATTTGACATGCCTAGGATCAATTTGGAAATGCCCAAGACCGTAGGGTTGTGCTTTCATGCTCATGCGAAAAATTCATTATGATATGCCCAAGTTTAAATTTGACTTGCCTAGGATCAATTTTGAGATGCCCAAGACCGTAGGGTTGTGTTTTCATGCCCATGTCCGACATTCAATTTTATATGCCCAACATTGAATTTGATATGCCCAAGTTTAAATTTGACATGCCTAGTATAAATTTTGAGATGCCCAAGACCGTAGGGTTGCGCTTTCATGCCCATGTCCGACATTCAATTTTATATGCCCAAGTTTATATTTTACATGCCTAGGATCAATTTTGAGATGCCCAAGACCGTAGGATTATGTTTTCATGCCCATGACCAACATTGAATTTAATATGCCCAAGTTTAAATTTGACATGCCTAGGATCAATTTTGAGATCCCCAAGACCGTAGGGTTATGCTTTCATGCCCATGCTCAACATTCAATTTGATATGCCCAAGTTTAAATTTAACATGCCTAGGATCAATTTTGTGATGCACAATATCGTAGGCTTGTACTTTCATGCCCATGCCCATGATTAAATTTGACATGTCTAGGATCAATTTTGAGATGCCCAAGACCGTAGGGTTGTGATTTCATGCTCATTCCCAACATTCAATATGATGTGCCCAAGTTTAAATTTGACATGCCTATGATCAATTTTGAGATGCCCAAGACCGAAGGATTGTGTTTTCATGCCCATGCCCAACATTCAATTTTATATTCCCAAGTTTAAATTTGACATGCCAAGGATCAATTTTGAAATGCCCAAGACCGTAGGGTTGTACTTTCATGCCCATGCCCAACATTCAATATGATATGCCCAAGTTTAAATTTGACATGCCTAGGATCAATTTTGAGAATCCCAAGACCGTAGGATTGTGTTTTCATGCCCATGCCCAACATTGAATTTGATATGCCCAAGTTTAAATTTGACATGCTTAGTATAAATTTTGAGATGCCCAAGACCGTAGGGTTGCGCTTTCATGCCCATGTCTGACATTCAATTTTATATGCCAAGTTTAAATTTGACATGCCTAGGATCAATTTTGAGATCCCCAAGACCTTAGGGTTATGCTTTCATGCCCATGCCCAACATTCAATTTGATATGCCTAAGTTTATATTTTACATGCCAAGGATCAATTTTGAGATGCACAATATCGTAGGCTTGTAATTTCATGCCCATGCCCATGATTAAATTTGACATGCCTAGGATCAATTTTGAGATGCCCAAGGCCGTAGGGTTGTGTTTTCATGCACACGTCTAACATTCAATTTGATATTCCCAAGTTTAAATTTGAAATGCCTAGGATCAATTTGGAAATTCCCAAGACCGTAGGGTTGTGCTTTCATGCCAATGCCCAAAATTCATTATGATATGCCCAAGTTTAAATTTGACATGCCTAGGATCAATTTTGAGATTCCCAAGACCGTAGGGTTGTGTTTTCATGCCCATGTCCGACATTCAATTTTATATGCCCAACATTCAATATGATATGCCCAAGTTTAAATTTGACATGCCTAGGATCAATTTTGAGATGCCCAAGACCGTAGGATTGTGTTTTCATGCCCATGCCCAACATTGAATTTGATATGCCCAAGTTTAAATTTGACATGCCTAGTATAAATTTTGAGATTCCCAAGACCGTAGGGTTGCGCTTTCATGCCCATGTCTGACATTCAATTTTATATGCCCAAGTTTAAATTTGACATGCCTAGGATCAATTTTGAGATCTCTAAGACCGTAGGGTTATGCTTTCATGCCCATGCCCAACATTCAATTTGATATGCCCAAGTTTAAATTTGACATGCCTAGGAACAATTTTGAGATGCCCAAAACCGTAGGCTTGTGTTTTCATGCCCATGCCCAACATTGAATTTGATACGCCCAAGTTTAAATTTGACATTCCTAAGATCAATTTTGAGATGTCCAAGACCGTAGGGTTGCTCTTTCATGCCCATGCCCGACATTCAATTGGATATGCCCAAGTTTAAATTTGACATGCCTATGATCAATTTTGAGATGCCCAAGACCGTAGGGTTATGCTTTCATGCCCATGCCAAACATTCAATTTGATATGCCTAAGTATATATTTTACATGCCAAGGATCAATTTTGAGATGCACAATATCGTAGGCTTGTACTTTCATGCCCATGCCCATGATTAAATTTGACATTCCTATGATCAATTTTGAGATGCCCAAGGTCGTAGGGTTGTGTTTTCATGCACACGTCTAACATTCAATTTGATATTCCCAAGTTTAAATTTGACATGCCTAGGATCAATTTTGAAATGCCCAAGATCGTAGGGTTGTGCTTTCATGCCCACTAGATTTGTGCCCGTGCTACGCAGCGGGCATTTCTCCTTTTTTAACTTGGTCTGCATGGGGTTTCGTCCCGCACCGTGAGAATGCATTATATGGTGCGCGCGGGGTTTCAGCTCACTCGGTGGCGATGATTTGGTGTGGCGGGAAGATTATATTCAATAGGTGGAAAAAAATAGGAAGTATGTGCAGATTTATTTATTTATTCATTTTATTTCCACAAAAAATATATGTGAAATACATGGTTTTTTCCCTCTTTATGTATTAATTTGGAAATAAGAGTCCTAATACGATAGGTACTTAACTTCCGAATTGAATTTGGACTTCGGTAAAAATCCAGACACCCAGGACCCGGGTATGTATTTATTTTCTGTTAACTATATTTTTGAATTTGGACTTCGTGCACTGAATGGAGATATCACGGAAATATCAACGCATGAAGAGATATCAACGCATGGAGACAATGAATGATCAATGTGTGGAAACTTTATATATGGTGAAATATCAATATTAATGCAAAATCAATCACCATTGAAATCAAAGATGAAAATATGAAAATATGGAAACAAATAAGGGATAATTAAAAAAATGCCCATGTGGGGAAAGGCATTTGAGAAAATACCCCCATTTTTTTCAATATTAATTTAATGCCCGTGCAGTTACTAATTCCGTTGGATTCCGTCAGGGCCCACCTGAACTGGTCTATCTCGTTGGAACTGGGTCAATATCTCCCTGGAAGATATGAGAAATTAACTGAAATTACTATGTTATCCACTAGCCATTTTATAAGTCACATAACCTAAAAATCTTTGTCATCGGGCCTTCTTCTCCTCCTCCCATGAACTCTTCGCATGAAAAGGTCTCTCACACAAATCACAACAATCAAAACCTATGATACCTTTGGATTTGGATCAGAATCTTTAAACACAAATCATCAACGAAAAATATTCATACCAATCGGTACACAGTCAAAATTGCAACATTATTTTGGTTCAAAAAATCAGAATCAATTCAGGGTAAACTAGGTTTTAAGATTGTGGTGCTATTTTAATTGGTTATTGAAGATACAGTGGTTTTGGTTCCGGTAGTTATGGTGGTGGTGGAGGATATCGGATGGTTGGAGATGGAGATTGTGATGGTGATTAGAATTTTGGGTTTTATTGTATATATCTATTTCTTTTTGTCGATTCACGAATTGGGTAGCTATAATTTTACATGAATTGATGATCAATTATTTCTAATAATTCAATTTTCGTTTTGATCCTTTTTTTTTTTGGCAAATTAGATTCCAGTGAAGTCTCAAAATCCAATTGTATATGATAATGGTGTCGCAGGTATTGCTCTGTATTTGCATCGTGTGGTCATGTAAGCTTTTGTGTTATGGAAAATAAATTAATCTGTTCACATGTGAAAGGCATCGTTTTTGTGAATGCTTTGGAAGTATTCGATGTAATTCCTGAGAGAAAGGTTAGTTAGTTGATAGTGTAAAGTTTTATGTGTGGGCTTTAAGCTTATTTTTTTATAAAAAAATCCTTGAAAGATTGCAGAAAAGATGAGGAGAGAGAAAGTCTGGCGATCGCGCTAGGGTTTGTCGTTTTTTCAAGATTTAATTTTCTACACTCTTCAATCACTGTTTTCAATCACTGTTCCAGGATGGTTGATGTTCCAATCACTGTCCCAATCACTGTTTCAAACAATGGCAAGACTACTTTCGCTGACAAACTACGACCGAAACAAACGCTACAACCTACGGCTGTAGACATCAATAGTTTACCAAACCCATCACTCATTGATGGTGAACCTTCACTGGTGATTCCGACGGATTTCTATCAAGAGGGTTGTAAACCCTTTCAACACAGTTTTATAGCAAGGCTAAACTACACAGGATTGAAGTTTGCTGAGGTCAAGAAGAACTTAGAAACGCAATGGAAGCTAAACCCTAACTCTGTTAGGTTCATGCCAATGAGTAAGGGTTATTTTGTTATCATGTTGCAAGAGGAAGAAACAAAAGAAAAGATTCGTAACACTAAGTGGTATGTTAATCATATTGAGCTACGCCTCAAGGATTGGTACCCTGGTTTCGAATCTGAGAGACAGAAAACTTCCCATGCCGCTGTTTGGATACACTTCCCAGGTTTGCACGTGGAATTATGGAATGAAAGAACTATCTTGGCGTTAGGTAAGGTTATTGGTAACCCTATTGTGGTGGATCAAAGAACTCTTAATCTGGAGTATGGCTACTTTGCTTCGGTTTTGGTGGACGTTTATTTTGCGAAACATATTCCTACAAGAATGAAGATTACAGCTGGGGATCACAACTTTTGGCAGGCCATTGAAATTCCAAAGCATCCCAAGTTCTGCTTGCACTGTGCCATCCTGGTTCATGACACTGATGAATGCAGGCGTAATAAAACGTATCAACAATAGGAAAAAAAGACTGACAAGGAAGGCACAAACCAACCTTGGCAGGAACCTAAGGCTAGAAGGCGTAATAAGAACAAAAAAGCTGGAGTCAATGACGAGGAAAAGACGCCTGTTGAAGCAGCTCAAGAAACATATGACGACACACCAGTTGATGTGGAGGTGGAGGTAACAATAGAGGAGAATGCTGAGGATGAGAAAACATATCAGATTGAACTTGAAATTGCATGTTCCAAAGCTTCTTTACGCGCTGCGGAAGCTGAATTGGCGAGAACTAAGCGTGATGCAGCTACGAAATTAGCATTAGCGAAAAGGACTGTGTTAGAGAGAACCAGCGCCTTAGTAGCTAAGTCAGGAACTTCCGTGAAATTGGCAAGAACTAGACGGGATACTACTGATAGGAATGATGGTAGTTCTTCTTCTACTCCTTTGTGTGATGAAATTATGGCTACAGAGCAAACCTTGAATTCTAACAAATTTAATGTCTTGAATTCGGCTTTGGCTAATGAGTATGATACTGATGATGGGACACATAATGACGCTGACTATGAGACATCCACCGATTTAGAAAATTCAGCTGAAAAGATAAGGGATTGGGGAAACTATGATGCAGTCAAGCTTGCAAAGACTGCTAAGAAGAAACAAAGAGCTGCAACAAGAGTGTTGACAACGTCCCAGACCGGGCATTCAAAAAACTCCAAGTCTCCTACAATGGGTAATTTGTCAGACACGGATCAGGATTCCTCTGATTTGGGTGTTCGCGCTAGGAAGGGGATTTCTCTAGGTCTGCGCACAAAAAGCTCAGATACTCAAAGCTCAAAAAGTAATTCAAAGGCTGAGGTAAACTCATCTAAGGGTGAGGTTAACTCATCTAAGCTAATTCAAAATCCTACAAAGCGTTTTTAATGCGGGTTTTCTTCTGTAATATAAACGGGGTTGAGAAACCTGAGGCGCAACCAAAGCTTTGTGAGTTAGTTCATACTTTTAAGCCTGATATTCTTTGTATTGCTGAACCTAAGTTCCGTTGTACAGATAATCGCATTGCGAGGCTTAATTTGAAGGGTTTTAAGAAAAGGGTTATCCATAATACCTCTAACAATTCAATTGGTAACATTTGGATTTTCTGGTTGGAGGATTTTGAGGACCCAGTGGTGATTAACACGAGCAAACAGGCCATCACTGTGGTGTTGAATGGTGCTCTAATTTCTTTTGTTCATGCTAGTTATGTTCAGGTCACTAGGCATAGTCTCTGGCAGCAATTATCAGGGGTAGACGACGACATGCCATGGCTGGTCATTGGCGACTTCAATTGTATTTTGCGCAGTGAGGAGAAAAAAGGCGGGCTTGAGACAAGAACTTCAGTCATCAATGAATTCAGTGATTGGATGGAGGATAACAATTTGTTCGAGGCTGACTCTATGGGTTGCAATTTTACTTGGACTAATGGTCAGTCGGGCGCTCGGAGAATTATTAGTAAGCTTGATAGAGCTATAATTAATTCTTCTTGGCTAGCAAATTTTGAGAATTGGCGGTGTAAAGCTCTTCCTAGAGAAGTTTCCGACCATTCGCCTCTGATGGGTTTCCCTTTTGTTGTCGCTAGACCTCAAAGTTATCCCTTTCGAGTTCAGAAAATGTGGTTTCTTCATTCGGATTTTCTTCGCATGGTTTCGGAAAACTGGAGCTTGCCAGTGCGAGGTACTATGGATTTTATTTTCTTATATAAGCTCAAACGTCTTAAAACAGCTATAAAGGACTGGAATTTCAGAATTTTCGGTAACATAAATGCAAGATTAAAGCAAGACATGCTTAGGTTTGAGGTGGCAGCTAGGAATTCCGATGAAGATCCTACTAATGTTGTCGTTCTGAATTGTATGAAAGACGCTTTGGCCTCTCTTCAAGACACTAAAACTCAACATGTTGTTATGTTGAAGCAGAAAGCGCGGAATAATTGGTTGCTGGACGGTGCAAGTAACACAGCTTATTTTCACAATTGCATTCGTACTAGGAGAAGTAGTAATGTCATTTCGGAGCTGGTTGATAGTAATGGCACCACCATCATGGACAGGATTCTCTTACGTGACCATGTTGTGCAGTATTATGAGGAGAAGTTAAATTTCCCTGAGGGACATATTGATGACGTTTTATTTGACTTTGAGCATAATAGTATCTCCCCGGTTGAGAGTGCTATGATGGATGCTACTCCTTCTCTGGAAGAGATAAAGCTTGCGGTGTGGGAGCTGGGACCTGATAGTGCCTCAGGGCCGGACGGGTTCTCTGGTTGTTTCTACCGACACTGCTGGGATATCATCCAAGAGGACCTCACGAAAGCTATTATCTTTTGCTGGAATTTACGGCGTATTCCGAATGGGGCCAACTCCAGCCTGATTATTATGCTGGCCAAGATCCAGGGAGCTAACACTCTTCGCAACTTTAGGCCTATCGGTCTGAATAACTTCTTCTTCAAAATCTTCACAAAAATCCTAGCTACTCGTTTGGGTAAGGTGTTGGATAACTTGGTTTCGGAAGAGCAGGTGGCCTTCATGAAAGGTATATCCATTCATGAAAACATCAGTGTGGCTTCAGAGATGATAAATGAGCTGCACATCAAGAGAAAAGATGGAAACTTGGGTCTCAAACTTGATATTTCTCAGGCTTTTGATACGGTGAGTTGGTCTTTTGTTCTTGAAGTTTTTAGGCGTTATGGTTTTTCTGAAGCCTGGTGTTTATGGATTCTCAACATTCTCAAGTTAGCTCGTATTTATATTCTTTTGAATGGAAGTCCGGAAGGTTTTTTCAGTATTAATAGAGGTTTAAGACAGGGAGACCCGCTTTCTCCGCTTATCTTCGTCTTGATCGAAGATGTGCTGAGCAGAAGTATCTCGAAGCTGTTCCAACAAGGTAAAATGACACACATGGTGACTCGGAAAGGTATTTATCCTACCCATTTATTCTTCGCAGATGACATTATGATCTTCTGTAAAGGCAATAAGAAGAGTGTTCAGAATTTGTTGGAGCTGCTTGGAATCTACCAACAAGCCTCTGGTCAATCGGTTTGTCACCAAAAGAGCAAAATTTATTATTGTGGGGGCTCCCTGAGCAGGTGTAGGTACCTAACAGATTTTTTGGGCATGCCTGTGGCCACGTTTCCTGATCGTTACCTCGGTGTTCAAGTTATGCCAGGCACGGTGAGATACCGCCACATTAGTCATATCGTGGATAAAACAAAGAATCAACTGGCAATTTGGAAGGGTTGTTTGCTTTCCTTTCAAGACAGAGTGGTCCTTGTTAAATCCGTTATTTCTAACTACTCTATTCACAATATAGCTGTTTATAAATGGCCGCGGAAATTTATTATGCAATGTGAAAGAGCTATTAGAAACTTCATTTGGACAGGTGATTCAAGCACTAAAAGGTCCTTTGTGGTGGGTTATGATAAGGTTTGTGCTTCCTATGATGAAGGTGGGCTTGGTATTACCTCCATGTCAGTTATGAACAAAGATTTATTGATGAAGTTGTGGTGGAAAATCAGAACTTCCAGGAAGAAATGGGCGAGATACTTGGTGGCAAAATTCTTCGGAAGGAACGGGTAGTTGAAACAGAGAGGTGTTAAGTCTACCATCTTGCCTGGCATTCAAATGGTCTACTCTCAGGTGGAAGAGAACATCAAAGTCACGGTCGGGGATGGTCGTTCAACTTCTCTATATTTTTATAATTGGTGTAGCAACAAGAGTATTTCTAGTATTCTTCGGTTGGAGGACTTGGATAGATCTACTCGAGTGAGCGATTTATTGGAGAACGGCGATTGGGTTATTGAGGATTGCCACCGTGCAAGATTTGAAGCGGCCAGAATTAATTTGTCGGACCTGCCACGTCCTGGTGAGGGAGAGGATGTGCGTTTCTGGATGCCAGATTACAGGGGGCAGTTCACTGTCCATTCGGCTAGAGAGCTTATTAGACCGCGGTTTCATTCTTTTGAAGGTGCGAATCTGTTATGGAGGAAGAGCATCCATCCTAGTATAGCTGCTCAGAACTGGAAAATCAGTCATGGAGCCTGCGCTACGCTCGACCAGGTGCGTTCTCGTTTCAAAGTTGAAATGCCAACTAAATGTGTGTTGTGTTCTAGTGCTGAGGAGACGCTCGACCACATTCTTTGGACTTGTCCTTTCGCTGCCAAGGATTGGACGTGGATAGCTGATATTTTTGGAATTTTGCCGCATCATAATTGGGTGGTAGCTGTTAAAGCGGCTAAAAACCGCAGTCAAATGATCCAACAGCTGTGGCTGCTGTCCATCTTGGTAATCCGTGCTGAGCTGTGGTTTACTAGGAATAAAAGAGTGTTTGAAAACAAGAAACCAAACTGGCCCATGTTTTATAAAAGGGTCTTATACCAGATTCAAGAATTTTCAGTCAGGATAAAGGAGTTCATGAAGAATTTTTGTGAGGACTTGCGGGTTTTAGACTATCTCCGGGTCAGGCATAGAAGAGTGAAGATGCAGGAAGTGGTCCACTGCTTCTGGTCTCCTCCGGTGGTGGGGGAGCTACTTCTCTGCTGCGATGGCGCGGTCAGAGGTAATCCGGGTAGGACGGGGGCGGGGGTGGTGGCGCGGGACTCCTTCTAAGCTGTGCTTGGGGCAATCTCGTTTGGCCTGGGCATATCCACTAATTATCTGGCAGAGGTTTATGCCATTATCATTGGTTTAGAATGGGCTACAAAGTTGGGGTACAGGAGAGTGCAAATCCGCACTGATTCGGAAGCATCAAGAGGGGCGTTCAATCAAGACACCATCCCGTGGTTTTCCAGAGCTCGCTGGGAGGAAATTAAAAGGAACTACGATAATATAATTATTGAACACTCCTTTAGAGAGTGTAATTTTGCTGCGGACACTATGGCTAAAAGGGGTCGCGATCTTGACAATGGAATTGGATTAGAGTATATTGGGAAACCGGATTTCATTTCTATAGAAAGTCCAAATGTATCTTACTACAGATTTAATTAGCTTTCAAGTTGGGGGGTCGTTCTGACCTCGTCTCCTTTCGGCTAACTTGTATCCTTGTTATTTATTAATATAATTGTTGACTTAACAAAAAAAAAAAAAAAAATTTAAGCTTATGTATTAGATGAGTCAGCGAGTTAGCTCGAATATTTAAACTGCACAGAGTCACGATGCTAAATTCGGCATAATTGGCCGATTCAAGGGCTTCACTGTCTTTTTATGTGGCTGATTTAATGCCACCTACCTATTAACAGCAGTTAGCCGTTTTATTGAAAAAACGGGACGGAAAAGTCAAACCGTGGGCATTAATAAATTATGGAAAAAACGTGGGCATTTTATTAAATTCATTTGCCCACATGGATATTTTATTAAAAACCCCAACAAATAATAATAAGTTTTATGGGAATATGGTTGATGTTGATTTCAATGAGGTTAATGTTGTGAGAAAGAGCATGCTGCTGGTGGTAGTTTATTGGGATTCAGTTTTGTTTTGTTTTTTTTTGTTTTGTTCTTTTTTTGGTTGATTACGTTTTACTTCTGAAATTATAACTGAGACTGTGTTCTTTTCCTCCGTTAACACAACACAACATAAATCGCATTAGTGATCTCCTAGGCCTAATACAACATAGGATACTGGTTTTACGCGTCTCGATGGGCATGGGCATGAAAGTACAAGCCTACGATATTATGCATCTCAAAATTGATCATAGGCATGTCAAATTTATATTGGGCATATCAAATTGAATGTTGGGCATGGGCATGAAAGCATAACCCTATGGTCTTGGAGATCTCAAAATTGATCCTAGGCATGTCAAATTTCAACTTGGGCATATCAAATTCAATGTTGGGCATGGGCATGAAAACACAATCCTACGGTCTTGGGCATCTCAAATTGATCCTAGGCATGTCAAATTTAAACTTAGGAATATCAAATTGAATGTTGGGCTTGGTATTGAAAGCATAACCCTACTGTCTTGGAGATCTCAAAATTGATCCTAGGCATGTCAAATTTAAACTTGGGCATATCAAATTCAATGTTGGGCATGTGCATGAAAACACAACCCTACGGTTTTGGGCATCTCAAAATTGTTCCTAGGCATGTCAAATTTAAACTTGGGCATATCAAATTGAATGTTGGGTATGGGCATGAAAGCATAACCCTACGGTCTTGGGGATATCAAAATTGATCCTAGGCATGTCAAATTTAAACTTGGGCATATAAAATTGAATGTCGGACATGGGCATGAAAGCGCAACCCTACGGTCTTGGGCATCTCAAAATTTATACTAGGCATGTCAAATTTAAACTTGGGCATATCAAATTCAATGTTGGGCATATAAAATTGAATGTCGGACATGGGCATGAAAACACAACCCTACGGTCTTGGGTATCTCAAAATTGATCCTAGGCATGTCAAATTTAAACTTGGGCATATCATAATGAATTTTGGGCATGGGCATGAAAGCACAACCCTACGGTCTTGGGCATTTCAAAATTGATCCTAGGCATGTCAAATTTAAACTTGGGAATATCAAATTGAATGTTAGACGTGTGCATGAAAACACAACCCTACAGCCTTGGGCAGCTCAAAATTGATCCTAGGCATGTCAAATTTAATCATGGGCATGGGCATGAAAGTACAAGCCTACGATATTGTGCATCTCAAAATTGATCCTTCGCATGTAAAATATAAACTTGGGCATATAAAATTGAATGTTGGGCATGGGCATGAAAGCATAACCCTACGGTCTTGGGCATCTCAAAATTGATCCTAGGCATATCAAATTTAAACTTGGGCATATCCAATTGAATGTCGGGCATGGGCATGAAAGCGCAACCCTACGGTCTTGGACATCTCAAAATTGATCTTAGGCATGTCAAATTTAAACTTGGGCATATCAAATTCAATGTTGGGCATGGGCATGAAAACACAACCCTACGGTGTTCGACATCTCAAAATTGTTCCTAGGCATGTCAAATTTAAACTTGGGTATATCAAATTGAATGTTGGGCATGGGCATGAAAGCATAACCATACGGTCTTGGGGATCTCAAAATTGATCCTAGGCATGTCAAATTTAAACTTGGGCATATAAAATTGAATGTCGGGCATGGGCATGAAAGCGCAACCCTACGGTCTTGGGCATCTCAAAATTTATACTAGGCATGTCAAATTTAAACTTGGGCATATCAAATTCAATGTTGGGCATATAAAATTGAATGTCGGACATGGGCATGAAAACACAACCCTACGGTCTTGGGCATCTCAAAATTGATCCTAGGCATGTCAAATTTAAACTTGGGCATATCATAATGAATTTTGGGCATCTTCCCCCCTTAAAGGCCTAGAAAAAATATGCTCTCACGTTAAACGGTGATGAAACCATCGCTTCCTATTGGTCTAGAAAGTTGCACCTCTTACAAGGATCGATTCCCCTCTTGTAAATTTGTTGCACCTCTTACTAGGATCGGTTCTCCAATGACTAGATAAAAGTTTCTATTTACAAGGCATCGATCATACCATCTAGAGTGATTACTTAAGATCGGTTTCACTAATAAAAGTCATACCAATACATAAGTCAGGCCTTGTGAATAGTTTTACCAAGATACATAAACAAGTTTATGAGCGGTTATACTAAACACACATATTGGTAATTCAAAATAGATTTGCAATAAATAACAATACCAATAAGCCTAGCGATTTCCCTTTCGATTCACAAAACAAGTTTATGAACTTACTTCCTTTAAACGAATGTAAAACATTGTTTCCTATGATGAAATCTTCACTCATACCCATACATAATCACAATAGAATTCATATGATCATGTCGATGTCTTATATACAAAGTTTAATGGTTAAGCAATAAACCTCGTATTGAATTCCTTAATACTATGTCTAACTATAGTAGCATACACAGCTTCGCATTTATGTTTTCAATATGCACGACTTGAAAGATACGTTTGGGAATAAAACAGTTCAAGTTAAATATTACTAACCTCAAGAGGATGGATGATGTTGTCGTTGTAGCTCTATACTTCTTCACATTCTTCAAGTCTTCATGTAATACTTGTAAGTCTCATATCCTAATACTTTCAAGCTAAGCTATACGAAGTTGACTCTAGTATATAATCAAGCGACACTTTAAATAAGTTTTGATTTACTAAAATATGACAACCAAACTTGACATACCAACGCTTGGTGGGTTCAACCGAGCAATGCTCTAACAATATCCCCTTTGTCAATTTTAGTGACAAAACTCTTACATCATATGGGTAAACAAATTACAAAAATTCATTATACACATACGCTTGATTCCAAGTTCAACAACACAAAACCTGCATTAAATTCAATCCTTAAATGCCGCTGCTGACATTATAATAACAAAGCTAATACTCCCCCTAAAGGTCAGATAGGTAGATTTTTAATCCGCACGTCTTTGTTATTCCCATGTAGTTCCTCATAACTACATATCATATGGTATGTGACTCCCTCTTAGTATATGCTTTCACTCTTTTCGTGAGAATAAACGTTTTAGCACAAATGTCCTTTGCCTTAGTGATACCAACTCACAACAAGTCAATATCACTTGTTTACTCCATATATTTCTCCCCCTTTTGTCACAAAATGACAAACAAACAAAAAAAATAAAGGACAAACCGAAAGGATCTTACAAATCTCACAAAGAGAAATTGCAAACCTATAAGAGTTGAGCACGAGGGTTTTGCACACCATTTTAGATAACCAATATCAAAACCGAAACTACAAGTAATTTGGTTTTAACATGTTATCCAGGAAACAATTGCCCGAAGCAATTTTCCCTAATAGTTTAGCAACTCCAAAATTGACTAAGCACCTTAGTTCTTTTGCTAAACCGATTGCACAAGTACAATCGCTTGTTCGATAAGACCAAAATAAAGATCATAATTAACTTTATTTTTATCATCAGGCTCTAATTATTCTCATCAATAACTTAGACCTTTCACTTTTAAACAAGTCAAATACTAGGTTAGTTAACTAGTAATTCTTGTTCAGACATTCGGTTAGACTTGAATAGCCGAAACCTTCACATTTGATAAGTCTAACTAAGATCCGAAAAAATTCGTTTCTCTTATCCGGAAATCACTTGGACTAAACAAATGTTCCCTAAACACTTTTGTTAAGCTATAAATAATCCATACAAACCAAATAAATCAACTTGCATAATCATTTATCTTAACCGGAAGCAATTGAAACAATCATAGACATTATAGTACCGCAATTGCACCGAAATTTTGTAAGACTAAACAATTGATACCAAACAATAACGAAAGATAACCATAGTTTTTATTAACCGGAAACAATTGAATCACAATAAAACATCCATACACAAATAATGGAATAAACATCAATTGTACCAAAATTTTGTTAAGCAAAAGAAAAAAATATATGAAATAAAATCATGCTTTTCTTAAACAGGAAAACAATTAACTAACAAGATTGTTACCTCAAATTCCGCATCCTCTTCTCCTCTTAAGATATGTCATTAAGTACAAGTTCACTTAGAACTCTCCCCCATTTTAGTTGTCATCCTCTCGCCAAAACAAAAGAACAACAACAAAGAGCAACCTTTACCAGAGAAAGGTTGAAAACCGGTTTTAACTATGTGATGCAAAAGTTGAAACCTCGAAACACATATGCTTTTATGCTAAACCAAAATATTCAACATATTGTGGCTTTTTCACATATTATTTCTACCAGAACCCCTCATGATCCTTTGACAAAGCCTACCAACATGGGCTAGAACTTAATCCCGCTAAATCAAAAAGTCACCCAAACCATAAGGGTTCACACATTATGAGATCGAATATCAAGGGAATAAAACTAAACTCAAACATCCCATAAGCATACACAACAATAAAATAAAGCATTCAAGCACAGGCTATGAAATAAAAAACTATCACAATAAATATTATAAAATAATAACTTTATTCATAATAATAAGATAGTTTTATACATAAAATATACCTAAAATATTTAATAAGAAATCAAAAACCACTGTCTATTTTAATTGCTTGAAGACAGATCAATCTTCATTTGTTTGCTCATCAAAATCTTCTTCAGAGTCTTGTTCATTTTCTTCTATTAGAAACTCATCATTAATCGATAGGATTCCTTCAAGAGTTTATGGATCATTTCTATAGACAAAGGCTAACTATCTTTGAATACAGTCCAGTTGTCTTCCAAGACGTAAAATGTGAAACATGAGATCTCCATTGCTATAGATCTCATTAGTTGAGATACTATATCCCTTATGAGTTTTACTCATTCGATTGATAATCCCTTGAGAGACAGTTTTAATGTCTTTCCTTTTTCGGAAATTATTCCCCACTGTGTTTTCACATAGCTTGGTGATGATATAGGGGTATCCAAGATTTCTATGTAAAGTAGTGGGATTGGTGGATTCAACAATTTTAATCATTTGATTGATTATCACTCCACATATATCAATTAGCTTTTTGCCTTTAATAATGTAGTATTCAAACTCAGCAAATTCCTTATTCCACTGTGAAGAGTCTCTTGTGCATGCAAATAGAGTTGCAGCAGCCAGTTTGCCAAAACCCCTTAAGTAGAAGGGTACATATTTGGTTACCATCTTTCCTTTTTTCCAATTAATAGTTTTACCAGTGATAAGTTTTGAAATGTTATCGTGCTCAATTTCAGAACCGGTCATCATATGATTTCCTTTCACTTTGTAATCGATGATCTTTGATATCAATTTTATGTTGACTTGATAGAACGTGTTTCCAACCAGGGTGGTAAAAGTAATATTTTCATAATCAATATTGTGAATATTAGCATAAAAGATTCTTACTATCTCAGGTGAATACGTTTCAAATCCGAAAATATTTCCCCAGTTTCGGTCTTGAACAAACTTCACATATTCTATTTCTGAAACATGTGGATCAAATCGCTTTTCTGTAGTGAAATTTGCTCCTTTAAAAGCTTGATATCTTTCAAAGCAAAAGCGATTCCCGTAGTAGCGGCGAGCGAAATGGGAGTAGCCTAAACTGTGAAAACAGGGTTGTCCCGTCCGCTATTTCATATGTGACTACGGGTCGAACCAAAAAAAAATATTCTTTATAGGTGTGATCCGTTGGACATAGATCCAATTTTTCAATTTTTTTGAATCCCCGACATTTTTTTTTCCTGTTCCCGGTGGTATTAAGATGCCGCTATGCCAGTATATCTTATCTGTCTCTCCAGGAAAATGGATATCTCCAGAAACGATTTTCAGTTCAATCCAGAGATTTCTTCTCTTGTTTTCCTTTTTCCAATATTTATGAAAATATGAAAAACCCTAGTTACGGTTTCGAACAATATTCTCCATTATGTTTGTAGACATAGCAAGAGGTTATCTTTTATAGGAAGAGTATATGTCAAAAACCGGAAATAACTAGTTTTAGGAAATTTTTCCAAAATCGGAAACTAAGGCTTGGGGGAAACAATTCTGATTTTACATCTAGGTATTTCTTTCGGAAATCGGTTCTTCATGGTATGGATCTTTATTACAGATTGATTCTATGCTTCTGTCCAGAAATATGTTTGATCTATTATTACCAAAATTTGATAACAACATTAGAAATTCACTCAAGAATTTTCTACTAGAGTATCTAGAAATAAATTTGAACAAAATATGATATTTGTTAAAAATACCATTAGAATCATAAACCATGTAATATTTCAAAAGATCACTTTCTTTATTAAAACAGTTGTGAGGTGTATGAAGCAATCCGTTGTTAATAAAATTATTAACTTAAAACTCATTCCTTGTTGGAATACACATTTTCCAAAATTGCATCCCAGATTGCGATACATTGACAGTCTTTACTCTGAAAATGTACATATATATACTTTGGTAGTCCATCCAAAACATATTTAAGATTCCAGATTTTTCAAGAACACAATAGCCATGGTTCGTATAGTAATGAAAACTTTTGAGAGAAATCTTATGCATTTTCACGATACATCCTGTCTCATATAGAATGTATCATTGTCATAGTTAGCAACAAACACAATGATGTACAACTCTATCGGATCCAAAGGATTATGGAAGTCACCCAAGACATAGATGGACATAATTCCAATTCTTAAGACATTTAGGAATAAGAGTATAACATACTTCATTCGTGTCTTCCACCACGATTTTTTGAAATAGTCAAATCTTGCCGTTACGTTAACTGAATCATCCATTAGATTCATTTTCTTATAGGTTGGATCGCACCAAACACATATTGTTAGATCTTTTCGTGTTTGCCTGCTTTGATACCAATTGAAAAGACGAGGGTACCCAAATATAACTCAATCTAAAACTTTTCCACCTATAAGTCCTTTTCCAAAAGTGATTGTCTATGGACTGAGTCGAGACAATACAACTAATCGGTTCACACTTCGTGTGATCATCTATGAATACAAGATCGAGATAATACAACAACGAAGTATGTTTACTTGATAATAGGTTCGGACTTAACCAAACACTAGGGATTGCCTATCAAGTAAAATATGAATTAACGTTTTGTGTATTTTACTTCTAATTATAATAAAACAATTATAATTGCGGAAATAGAAAAGTAAAAGACACAGCAATATTTTGTTAACGAGGAAACTGCAAATGCAGAAAAACCCCAGGACCTAGTCCAGAATTGAATACTCTTAGCATTAAGCCGCTATAAAAAAAATCAAACCAACTTCGTATAGTTGAGACCAAACAACTAAACCTATAGTTCACCTAGTTCCCTCAGTATTCCTATGCCTCCAACTTGTAATAAGTCACGTACTTGGAACAATTCCTTTGATTCGTATTCCAAACAGTAAAGGAACAACAAATTTGTACGGTAACAACTCATTTCAACCAATGTGATATGAGTTTGACAAAGGCTCTTCCGTTTAACCAATAAAATCCTTTGTCGGGTCCTTAGATCAATCTCTCAACAACTACCGAAGTAATTGTTAGATTATGCAATCAATATTATTCACAAAGAAGTGTATTGATGCCGATCTACTCAACTAATCAATCAAATCTATCACAAAGATAAACAGATTATAGTTGGATCCCTTTCCAGCCGAAACAAGTATTGTGCACACCAAAGATTATGAAACTAAAAAGTCTTCTTGTCTTAAAGTATTCTTTAATCTTCAATCAGTACCCGCACACAATCAAATTGAATTTATTGTGATCAATTACACACAGAATGGAGTCTGTTAATGTTGGATTATCATAAGACGTCTTTAGATCTACAAACAGTCTAAAGACCCCCGTCGAAACTTCGATCTAGTTTGAGTGAAACTTATATCAGAAGAGAAGATTCTCAAGCATAAACAAACTAGGTGCAATCAAAGTTCAACAATCTTTAGTCAATCAAATCAATCGAAAACTAATAATAAACCGCAATTATCTAGTTTCCCACCAACGGTGGTACTAATAGAGCTTCTCAATCCCAAAGAAGTCTTTAAACTGAGCGGTCGTAAGAGATTTCGCCTAATTAGGTTACTTTCCTCTCAGAATAAGAGGCTCCACCAGTAACAACACAACTAGGTAGTTTTGCTGGCTCTGAGGATTAGTTTTCTTGAAATGCAAAATTCAATATTTATAGACAAGGAAGTTTGGACACCAAGGAATTTCCAAAATCGAATATTCTCAAAGATATGCAATAAACACAAAATCGGTTTTCATAACTCTTGGAAATGCTTTGTCCAAATATTGACCGAAACCCAATAGAAAATCTATAATCACTAAATGCATATTACTAATTATTATTTTCTAAAGATATGCATTTATTTGCTGGAAAATAAATAGCATATAAAAACTAAGAAACCTTAAATAAAAAATTCTCAATTTATTTCGATTATGGGATTCTCCTTTAGCTATTAAGGAATATATTTGAACAATTAATGATAAGAGTTATTGCGCATGTTCAAAGTATATCGACATCTTTACTTTGCAAGTCCTTTTTCATACTTACAATCTTGGAAACGATTTGCCCCACTTCCAAACAAGTTTAGAATTGGTTCATCTGATTTCCAAATGTGATTGATTATCTTATCAAATCACCAATCATGGGTTTCACGGTTCTACCAAAATAGGCTTTGGTTCTACCTCCATGTGAGTACTGTGCATAGTCATACTAGTTACCAAAATTCGGTTGACTAGGTATTAGGACCGGTTCCCCACAACTTATGGTAACTACATGTATTTGGTTGCACATGTCCATAGGATCGGTTCCCCCAAAACTACAAACTTATTGGACATGTTCATAGGATCGGTTCCCCCATCTACTAATGACGTGTTGCACCTCTTACAAGGATCGATTCCCCTCTTGTAAATTTGTTGCACCTCTTACTAGGATCGGTTCCCTAATGAATAGATAAAAGTAGCTATTTTCAAGGCATCGATCATACCATCTTGAGTGATTACTTAAGATTGGTTTTACTAATAAAAGTCATATCAATACATAAGTCAGGCCTTGTGAATAGTTTTACCAAGATACATAAACAAGTTTATGAGCGGTTATACTAAACACACATATTAGTAATTTAAAATAGATTTGCAATGAATAACAATACCAATAAGCCTAGCGCTTTCCCTTTCGATTCACAAAACAAGTTTATGAACTTACTTTCTTTAAAAGAATGTAAAACATTATTTCCTAGGATGAAATCTTCACTCATACCCATACATAATCACAATAGCATTCATATGATCATGTCGATGTCTTATATACAAAGTTTAATGGTTAAGCAATAAACCTGGTATTGTATTCCTTAATACTATGTCTAACTATAGTATCATACATAGCTTCGCAGTTATGTTTTCAATATGCACGACTTGAAAGATACGTTTGGGAATGAAACAGTTCAAGTCAAATATTACTAACCTCAAGAGGATGGATGATGTTGTCGTTGTAGATCCATACTTCTTCACATTCTTCAAGTCTTCATGAAATACTTGTAAGTCTCATATCCTAATACTTTCAAGCTAAGCTATACGAAGTTGACTCTAGTATATAATCAAGCGACACTTTAAATAAGTTTTGATTTACTAAAATATGACAACCAAACTTGACATACCAACGCTTGGTGAGTTCAACCGCCCAATGCTCTTATAGAAAAAAACATGGACATTATTTCCCCTCCGCTCATTGATTTTTAATAATTCAAAAGGCTAACTGTATTTCTTCACGAAGGCATTGTTGGATGATAGAACCTGTTGTATGATCTCAAGCATAGTAATGTTTAACCTTGGGTTTAGCTCGAGCCGTTTTTATACTGCATCTTTCGGATCGTAAATGTACATCTGTGACACTTTGTGTATTTTTTAGGTAAGAGTGTTATGGTTCTATGCCTTAGCTGATCATGTATAGTAAACAACGGTGGGCCTGTTCAACACATCAAAGATCGAGTTCAGTCCTGTTGATGGTGGTTTTTAGTTTAAGGGTAAAATCGTAAAACCTTTGTATATAATATGTTGTCATCATGCAAAGGAACAAAAGCCATCTAAAAGTGATGAGTGCATAAACCACTTCGCTCACAGATGTATTGAGAAATTCAATATATATATATATATATAATTCACTCAGAATTGTGCATATAGCAACAATCCCAAATATTATATGAATTTTATTTTCCACCAGCATTATTCACTAATGCATTGCCCGCCTAGTATTTTCCTATGATATGTTCCCCAACTGAACTCTCAATATTGGCATGACATGACGATTAATGTTCACTTGCAGCGGAGTAGTACGAATCTCCCGAAGTGTCGGTATTGAGATCTGCATGAAAATGCTCACACAGGCTGCACCACTATCTGATAAAGAGATTTTCGTGTCAACGCACTTTTAATTAAAAGTTAGCACGATCGACGCGCTTAAATTCCTTAAGGAAAACCTAGACTATCCATGACAGTCTTAAGGAGCAATCAGGGCCACACGATTTAGCCTGACAATTCAACAAGCTTAGCCTCTTCCCAGCAGAACTAGGTAACCTCCATAATGACTACCGGAGGGCCCACTAGCATCCCAGCCGATCGGATTCCCTTTAGTTCACCCGCAACGCCCCTAAAAGTTAACCAGAACATAGGTAATCGCGCTGTTATAAAAGGAGATCGAACAAGCTAAGACCGACCATAGCGGTCTCAAATTTATCTCATCCTCCCAACTTAGCTAGCCTAGTTGGACGGTCTAGATCTTCTTTCGAATGGTCAAAAGGGTGTTGGCGTGTTCACAGGTGATCCAACTTCATCCATGGTCGATCGACTTACTCATGGCAAGACAAGAGCGCACGAAATCGCTTGATCAAACTAGGGTGAACGCGATGTTTTGGAAACCCTAGTTTGCGTTGCAGCAACACGCTACTGTCGCAAATTGATCACGTCCGTTCATCTTCGCCAGCCAAATTGAATGGCTTAGATCCAATTTCAGGCTGCCTAGAAGATGTCAGCATGCTCACCGGCAGCCTTCCTTTGTGATTGATTGATCAGCTTGTTTAAACCAATGTCCAGTTCTTTGAATCGATAGCCCAAAATAGGGTTGGCCGCACGGCTTCTAAAACCCTAAATTGCATCAATGGAAGTATGCAACTTCCGCAAGTCATCTCGTCCATCCAACTTCGCTAGCCTAGTCTGATGGTCTAAATTTATTTTCAGGAGGCCAACATGGTAACGTTGTGATCACCGGCCACCCCTCCTCCACAGGGAATGATCTACCAAGTGGTATCTCACCCATAGGGTTCTCAAACGATCGCCCAAAGGTAGCCGGTCGCGCTACTTTTTAAGACCGTTTAATGCGCGACTAATTTGAACGAGCTCTAAAACAACGATGTTTCTTGTACATCGATTATTTTCATCTGCTTATTTAAGAGTGACGCTTTATGTACATCGATTATAAATGATATTTTATAAATATTGATTCCACAAATAATTTTGTTATTTGACCTAAAAGCACTATGTGATGCTTTTAGCGGCTAGTCTCATGACTTTACCCATTTACTCGAGACATCTAACATGCCAAAAACTGGGGGATTCTCACTGGGGTATTGGTTTGGTGGTTTACAACGTGCGGCGTGCAACTCACCCATTATGAGAAAGTTGTCAGGAAAGGACGGACGGTTAACATCAATGAGGGTAGTGGGTGAAAGGGTGACCAATTTTCCCTCATAATGGAAACGTGATGATCACCACCTTTTTCACTACCCCACTTCTCTACTACCTAACTGCCTCCACTTCCTACGAGATCAGGGTACGTTCAAACATAACTTATATAAATAGGATTTCAACCTATTTCAACACAACAACAGTGGTCAACACTAGTATCCAGAAAACACCGAGAACTGATAGCTTACATTTTGCAAGCCAGATTCACATTCTGATACAAGTCATAAAACATCCAAACCTTCATAATTCAACATTCTATCTCAAACACCTTTTTCGCTTCCCTTCCTAAGATTAACCTTCTCCTTCACTTTGTGACTGAATTGAATCTGGAATGGCCATTTCTTGGTTTAGGCTAGAGTCTTACAGATTGATCTCTTGAATCTAAAATTACTCTTGTGCAGTACATTTTTTTAGGGTTTGAATTCGTTTCTCATCAACACACCCAAATTTACCAAAAACTAGCAGATTCAATTTTTACCCCAAAAAAACTGGCGACCACGGTGGGAGATTAATCTCTCGGTTGCAATCCCAATTTCCACAAAGATGGTTGGTCTTAGGACTAATTCAATAACTCAAAATGCCATTCAGAATCTTGCAAATGGTGATGATTCTCCTCTCAACATTATATCTGATCTCACTGCCAATGAAGAAATTCCAACCTTGGTCGAGTTGGCGCGAGTACAGGAGATCCACACGAGGAATATGGATCTGATGAAAGAGACGATAAATAATATACTCAATTTCCTCGTCAGGTTGACATCAGATTTGGGCGGCTCTTCTGCTTCAGAAATTCCAGCGTTGAGGGCTAACCCCTCAAACTATGATCATCCTCAAGTCAATAGTTTCACTACCAAATAGAGGCCAGTGGACCAAAAAGCAACTTCTATAGTAGAAAGTTTATGTGAACTCCTACACCTCTCAAAGGATCAGCGAGCGAAGACATTCGCTGCAATTAATCAGATAGCTCTAGATACGCATTTGGCTCATTCGCATCCAGAAATCTTAAAAACACTAGAGATGTACGTGAGAAATATTACGTTTACTGAAGACGACATAATGGTAGAGGAAGGCCATAACATAGCCCGACATGTTACCGCGCGCATCAAAGATTGAGAATTCAAAAGGGCTTTCATCGATACGGGAGCGTCCTCAAATGTTATTACGCTTAAAAATCTCAAGACGGCCAAGGTTCGACCAAACAAAGTCTTGCGGAAGCCTATCATGATTATAGATTTCGAAGGAAACCAAACCAACATATACGAGTATATCAATTTCAATATATCGGTTTGACTTGTCCAGTCGAAGGTAAAATTTGAAGTAATAGAGAAGGAGATAGACTACCACATGTACTGGGAAGACCATGGATTCATGATAATAAGATTATCCCCTTAACGTATCACCAATGCCTGAAAACTATGTTGAATGAAGAAGTTGTTCGCATCCTTGTATCATTGTCTCCTTATAAACCAATTTGTGGTATGGAACTGTTTGATCCAAAGGAAAATTCACGAGATTCATCAAACAAGGTTTACTGCACTCCACTCCCCACATGGGTGTCGATAGAGGAGGAATACCAGCTTGAACCGCTGAACAGAGAGACCAGGTCTCGCAGCACGCCTCTGCTGATAGGACACATTAATCCATCTTCATCAAGAAAAATCTTAGCTCGTCCTCATACCAAGAGAGAACATACTTTTGTGGCGAGTCGTGACCATAAGCGGAAAACTTTATACCGGCGCCGCTGTTAGAAATTAACAGGGGGTAATGTTGCCCAATCTCTCCACCCAATGGAATACAACAATAACGACAAGCCACAAGAAGAAGTACCATATGCTCCACGGCAGTTGCAGGATGGCACCGACTCCATAACCGATGAACTCGAAATCGTCAACATCGGGAATAAAGACTCTCCAAGGCCTATATCCATCAGTTCGGCTCCATGTGCAGATGAACGCACAAAACTTGTGAATCTTCTTAAGGAGTATCAAGACATATTCACATGAACATATGAAGAAATGCCCGGCTTGGATGAAAAACCGGTCACTCATCATCTACATATAATACATGGATCCAAGACAGTCAAACAATCTCCAAGGAAGTTCAGACACGATGTAGAGGAACAAATCAAGATTGATATTCAGAAGCTATTATCCGCTGGCTTCATCGAGCCCATTCACAATCCTACCTGGTTAGCCAACGTGGTTCCCGTAAATAAGAATAGCGGTCAAATTAGGTGTTGTGTTGATTTCAGAGATCTGAACAAACGCTGCCCTAAGGATGATTTTCCCCTTCCTAACATCGACATGCTAGTAGATGCTACCGTCGGACAAGGCATGTTCTCTTTCATGGATGGGTATAGCAACTACAACTAGATAAAGATGTATGAGCATGACACAAGTAAGACATCTTTTCGAACCCCTCTCAGAAACTTTTATTATATTGTGATGCCTTTTGGTTTGAAAAATGCTGGTGCTACCTAACAATGCGCGTATTATGTAGATGACATAGTAGTCAAATCAAAAACTCGACAGTCCCACACAGACGTTTTGCGGCAAGTATTCGAAAGATGCCGTGAATACAAACTAAAGATGAACCCTTTGAAATGTTCTTTTAGGGTCTCTTCTGGAAAATTTCTAGGATTTCAAGTAATTGCTGAAGGAATCAAGGTAGATCTGGACAATAATCAAGCTATCCTCATGATGCCTCCTCCGCGAACTGTGAAAGAACTCTAGAGCTTTATGGGAAAGGTAAACTACATTCGGCGTTTGATACCTGGTTTGGCTCAGCTTGTCGCTTCATTCACCCCCTTGCTAAAAAAGGGAGCAAGCTTCATTTGGACCACGAAGCAACAAGAACAGTTTTAGAAGATCCAGCAAATATTGTCATCACCAGCTGTTATGAAATCTCCCATACAAGGAAGACCGTTATGCCTCTACACTTCTTCTAGCGATGCTGCAGTTGGGGCCCTCCTTGCTCAAGAAGATGATGAAGGGATTGAACACCATATATACTACTTCAGTCGTACTTTAAGGGATGCTAAACTCAGGTATCCTAAGGAAGAAAAGGAATGTCTAGCCCTAGTTCACGCTATTCAAAAATTTAGACATTATCTGCTGTCAAACAAAGTGGTGCTAATATCTAGAGTTGATCATGTCAAATTCTTACTCTCAAAGTCGTCCTTTATAGGAAGTCCGGTCAAATGGCTACTCCAAATGTCAGAGCTCGACAAAACGTGCACTTCTCCGAGAGATATTAAAGTCCAAGCAGTAGCAGATCTACTAGCAGCATTCCCAGGGGAAGGTACCACTGCGCTACATGAAGACCTTCCTGGGAAATTTCCAGAAATCTCTTTTGTCAAAGAGGAAACGTGGATATTGTATTTCTAAGGTTCTGCTACCCCTAGCAGTAATACTGGAGGATTGGGCATAGTTCTAGTATCTCCCTAGATGGTGAAGTCTTTTCGCATTCTTTCAAGATGTACTTTCAGTGCACCAACAATTCAGTAGAATACGAAGCTTTCCTCATAGGGTTGTCACTAGCCAAGCAAGCAGGAGTCACACACCTAGAAGTAATGGGCGACTCTAAGCTATTGGTCAATCAGATGAATGGAGTATACTCACTCAAAGAGGTAACACTATCCCCTTATAGATCTGAGGCGCAAAATCTATTAAACTACTTTGATGATGCGACTATAATCCATATTGGCCGCAATAACAACAAACACGCCGATTGCCTAGCTATGTTACTGTGGCGTCAACATGGCTTTCGCAGTCCAAATACACTGAAGCCAACAATTGGAGAAATCTGATTATTTAAGAGATTAACAGTTCGCTTTCCCAAGGGAAGGCTAGTCTCAAAACCCTGCAAAACTTCTTCATGCTTTATGGAGTATTATACCATCAGAATTGAGATGGGTCTCTGTCAAGATGTCTCGGAGACGAAGAAGCACAGATGCAACTTAACCGCATTAATGGTGAGGTCTGTGGACAAATATTAGTGGTGAATCTTTACCGACATCTTCAACGCCTTAGATACTACTGGTAGGATATGGATACCCAAGCCCGAGCGCTCTAAGGGTCCTTCTCAAATTGTCAAGCACCACCAAATCAATTGGAAGTTCTTAACATTGGATATGCTGGGGACTGGAGAGAGCCATACGTCAACTATATCTTCGACAGTGTGTCGTCCGCTAACAAGAAGGATGCATCCAAGATGAAGCAAATGGCTAAAAGATTCGTGTTTCATGACGGAATCCTATACCGCAAAAGCTTTGGAGGTGACCTGCTACGATGTTTGGCAAAGTCTGTAATACCGACTATGCTGAAAGAAACACATGAAGGTGAACACCAAGGGAAGAAGAAGTTATTCTTTCAAGTGCACGAAAACTATTATTGGCCAAATATGGAGGATAATGCAGCAACGTTTGTTCAGAAATTCCATGAATGTCAGATTCACGGGAATCTCATCCACATGCCTTGTACTCCCCTTCATTCGGTAAGTAGCACGTGGCCTTTCTACAGCTAAGGACTTGATATTATTGGGAAAATAAATTCGCCATCATCAAAACATCACGAGTACATCATAACTGCGACAAAATACTTTACCAAATGGGTTGAAGCTATTCCTCTTCGAGGAACCACTGGAGCAACAATCGCAACATTGATTAAGGAATACATCATTTGCCGGTTTAGTGTACCTAACAACATCATTACTGATAACGGTACTCCATTCGCTAACAAACAAGTACAAGAATTGCTTGAAGAATATGGAGCTAAGCAGGTCTTCTCCACTCCTTACTACCCTCAAGGGAATGGGAAATCTGAAAGCACCAACAACACTCTAATTCGAATTCTCAGTCGAACAGTGCATGATAATCTCAAGATGTGGCACGAACAACTGCCTATGGCACTATGGGCATATCAGACGGCACCTAGGATCGCTATCGGCGTTTCTCCATATTTATTTTTTTATGACGCATATGCAATTCTCCCAGCAGAGATTAAAATCCCGTCAGCTAGGATTGCAGCTGCAAGTGGAATTCAATGGAATGAGGCCGATGCATCGAGTTCCAGAATAACAGAATTATATACTCTAGACTCCAGGAGAATTAAAGCGGAAGAGCATGCTCAAGCATATAGAAAAAGGATCTCCAAAGCATATGATAAAGCCCTAAAACCTCGATTTTTTCAAATAGGAGATCTGGTATTAAAGACTGCTAAGAAAATTCAGCAAGACATGTCCGCGCCAAATTTTTCTCCAAAATGGGAAGGTTCTTACGTGATCACCAAAGAATATAGCATTGGGTACTACAAGATTTTCAAAGAGGATGGAGGCAAATTGGAAGCGGTCATCAATGGAAAATGGATCAAGGCATACTACGCCTGACTATTATTCCTTACCTCGCCATCTCATGACACGGTCAATTAGGCACTCTTCATTCCTCTCATATCTGAATTATCAAAGTTTTCATTAGTTAAAGCATGTGAATGTAAAATCCATTTACTTACCAAAACCCAATGCAATTCATTTTCCAAAATAGTGTTCAAAACCCAAGACAAAATAAGAACGATCAAATATTCTCACTTATTCAAAACAATAAAATACAAGTACGACTCAGAAAAATTCCGTCCAACAAATTCTAGTCCCTTGAAAGCATCATTTTCCGCCTATCCTGATACCTTTCACTCCTACTCTTCAAGTCTTGGATCGCCTGCTCCACTTTCTCGGATTCCGCGGCCAAAGCCTTCTCCTCCTCCATGATAGATTTCATAGTTGGAACGACATTGGCGATGATGCTAGCTAGATCAAATTTGATGATATCGAGGCGCTGCCGCAACCAGCTCACATTGAACTCCATGGATTCGCAGGTAGATAACATGTTTTCCCACTTTTCAACAGTTGATTCAGCAACATCACGAATGGATGTATTTTACATCTCTGCAACCATGGGCAGAAGACAGTTCTCCGTAGTGACCAAAGCAGATGAACAATGTCGCACCACATACCTGGTAGAAATATGGCCGTACCTTCTCCATATTTTTGTGTATAAAGGCACAAACTCCTTCCTTACTAAGAACTTACCAATAGTTCAATAACAAGAAGATAAACACTTCATGTGAATATCAAATGGAAAGCCTGCATTGGGGGTACTCATATGAGAAGATACCCAAATCAGCGTCTTTCAGGTCCGCAGTAGTAGGTGTAGTAGCAGGAAATCCCACACTACACCTCTCATAAGAATTCATATAATTAAGTCATTTTAAGATGAACAGTCACAATCTTTATTGATTAATCTTCTGAATTTTACAAGAAAGGAAAGAAATGAAACTAAGAAATTAACAGTTGCTCTGGACTTTATCTCTCCTAATGACTTGCTCAACATTCGAAAAAGATCTCTCATCCCTCGTGCCTATTCGGCTTCTTATATATGATAATTACATAGTGGATGACATCTAAGTTGTCCTTTAATTTCGGATCTGACTTGCGGTATTCTCGCAAGAGTTCTAATGTGAATCTTCGCAAACACTCTAAACTTCGCAGAATCATCACGCTTTTCTCATGTTTCTAGCATCATCATCTGTTACGTCATTCTTCAAACCATCCTGCGACATTCGCAAATGTGTTGTTGGTCAAACTTCGCAAATATATCTTTCTTGCGATATTCTGATCCTACATCTTGCCTCTTGTCATGTATTCTCTGCGAATGGGAGAATTTCATGAGAAACTGTTCTTCAAAATGCCGTAACTATTGATCTTTTCATATTCTTCTGTATTGACATGATTCTGAATTTTGTTACACGTATCTCTTCTTCCATCCATCTCTTGACACATCTTTTTCAACCGCTGCTTTTTAAACGCTCACGTCCACACTTTGCATTAAATGCACTTACCTTCTCAAGAATTTCTATTCTCTATATATATTCCCCTTATTCTTCTCTTCTCTTCTTTTTACTTTCTTCTCAGCTTCTCTGCAATCTTACTGTTCTTCCGTAAATTCCGCTTCTGCTACTGTAATTTTTTGTGATTCTCCTTCTTTTGATTTTTACTACTTTATTCATTCCCATACTAAAAATGCCTCCAGTCGGTCGTAAAAATGAGATTTCCTTTGAAGAAGTTCGAAAGAAACTTCAAACCAGAGGTTTTAATTTATCGCCCATTCCTGGTCAAAACCCTAAATCTGAGCTTCTTGCTAATTTATTTTCTAATCATCCTTGCAATCATGAGAAGATCATAGTCTCACTAGGTCAGCTGCTCGCCGGCCTACCCATTCCCCTTTATAATCCTGAACTTCCCTTATTTTATGAAATACTTTCCTATGCGAAGTTTTCGCGAGTAGTATGGGGATTGCATTCGTCTAATGCTCGAGTTCGCCAATCGTGGTGCTGGTAAGGGATCTCTTTATCCTTCAAAAGTTAAAAACCCTAAAATCGCTGGAGTTGAAATTGTTCCTGCGAAGTATACTGTAGAAAATTTCTTTGCGAATTATGAGATAATTCTCATGAAGAGAGATAATACTTGCTGGGGCGTTCGTTTATAGAAGAAGGATGATGTTGCTGATGACAAGATACTTATGCAAGACATTGATTGGGATCCTGGAAATAATACAACCCCGCGTTATTCTAACGATGATAAGTGGTGTATCTTCTCTTTAATCCTTAAGGGTCCGTATATCTCCGAATCTCATGTTTTATCTACGAATCTCGCAGCGTATCAACCCTGGGTATTCAGCTGTCCGGAAAGGGAAGCAGAGGTGTATTTCCAAACTTCATTTGAGTTGTTATTCTTTTCATTCTCATATATAATTTTGCTGATCATTCCAATGTTTTCGTGTATTTGCGAAATTATCATATTGAAAGGTTGAAAGCAAGTTATAACAAGACTGGGAAAGTCAGTATTTTATCAGCTCTTCGATCAATCACAGATGAAGTAAGAAATATTCTTTTATGATTCTTCACAATATATTATTGCCTCTATTTCTTATCTTTATCTGTGTGTGTAGGCTATCACTGAAGTGGAAGAACCTGTCAAAGTTGTGAAAACCAGGAATAAAGGTAAAGGCAAAGGTGCTCTTCGCAAGGAAAGGTCTACTATCCCTCCTCTAAAGAAACGAAAAGTTCAATCTCCCTCACCTTCATTTATTCAATCTAGCAAAAGTTCCGGTGATCATAATGATGATGATATTTCTTCTGCGAAGGAGATTCTCAACCCGAGTCTTCAATGGCCTAACTGTACAGTATGTTTTCTGATATTATGCATGGGATTGGGAATGACGCTCTTACTAATGCGTTCCAAGCTCTTGAAAGCATCTGTGATGATCCCATATTGGTCGACAATGACTCTCTTCGCGGAGTTTCTAGACCGGTGACTCCAAGCTTCTTGAATTCACTTGGAATTTTGGTATGTTTGTATTCCTTTCCTTCTTCGAAAGTTTAATTCACAATTACACTATGTTTTTGACGATTTTCCCCATTCTATTGCAGGATGGAAAAGCTTCATTCGTTGTGGCCTCAGATCTGGAAAATAGGCGTGCGACTTTTGAGAAGAGGAATGTTCAATTTCGCAAGAAAAATGAGGAATTAGAAACTGAAGCCATTAATCTTCGCAAGAGGAACATAGAACTTGAAGCTGAAGCTATTAGCCTTCGCGAGAAGAACAATCAATTGGAATCTAATTCTACCCATCATAAGAATACAATTTCCACTCTTCAAGAGGCGAACAACCAACTTTATGGTAAGAAATTTTTATTTTTCTCCTTTATTCCTCTATTCCTCTGTGTTATCTTATTTGATTAATCCTCTTCGCAGATGTTTATGGCCTCTCTGATGAAGTTGTATTCCTTCATTCTTTTCCAAACCCTATGGATGATAACACCCTTCTTAAACACCATAATGATTCTTTAAACAGCTTTCTAAATGATGAAATTAAATCTCTTTCCATAGATGAGCTTAGATCCAAAATCCATCTCTTAAAAATTGAACATAGATCCAGTTTGGGATTAGTCAATAAGTTTAAGCATTTTTATGTTGACTCAAAAGAAGAAATTAATAAATTAAGAACTAAAATCAGTAGTCTTATTGATGATAAAGACCGTATTTCTCAGCAAGGTGATCAATCTTTGGCGGATTTCCACAAGACTCTTCTTGAAGTTCAAATTGAAAGAGATAAACTTATTTGCGAAAATGCTACTCTTATTGAGAGGAAAAATCAAGTTCGCTATCGCCTTCTTATAAACCATGATGATGAGTTTGCTTGGGCTGTGAAAATTCTTGATGATGCCAGAAATAACCTAGGTGTAAACGTTAGTCTTCAAGCTGATCACTCATCTCTGATAAAGGATATGATTTCTGACAGATAAGGTTATTATTCCTGTTTGTCTAACCCTTTTCTTTGACTAAATCTCCAATATTTTAGTAATTTGTTGTCATTTGTTCGCAGAATCTGAAGGAAGATTTCGCCAAAGAGTTGGAGAGTTGGAATCTGAAAAAGAAAAGCTCACAAAGGATCTTTCTTCTCGCAATGAGAAATGTTCAAAATTGAAGACTCAAATGAAGATCACCATTGCGAATTTTGAGAATGATGTAATTTATTTCCGTAATGACACCATTAAGAAGATCTGTGATGACAACAATATTCTTCACTCCAAATATCCTTGTCTCTTAGACAAAGTTCTAGAGAATGTTCCTAATTTGTTCATCTCTGATAGTGAGGCTGACGAAGAAGAAGAATCTGAAGAAGATGGAGAAGAAGAGTCTGATGAAGAATATGATAAAGATAAGGAAAAAAGCTCTGGTGAAGAATCTGATGGATACAATGAAGAATCAAGCAAGAAATAGATTTTGCTTCCTTGTTCGATTTTTTGTAAAACTTGTACATTCGTTCTTTGATCTTCTATTCTTGTACATTTGTAATCTATCACTGCGAATTTCTCCAACTTTCAATACTAGTTCTACTTCTTTTGTTTCTTCCTGCATGTGTTAGAAAAATAATCCTTTCTCGCAATATGATTAACTAGTAGCGTAAATCTATCATATGGAGACAAATAACATATTCTCATTTTATGCATTCCCATACTTGCCTCTGTTATTTGTGTTCGAATGAGAGATTAAGCAAGTTTCTTTTGTTTAGTTAGTTTATTGCGAAAATCTCGCAATTATTTCTGCATAATTTTGCAGTCACATATTTTAAGATTGCATTCTTCCTTGTACTCTGATGTGGTCTTATTTTGCCTTCCTAAGTAAAGGTCTTATTTTGCCACCTTTAGTTTTGCGATAAAATCGCAGGATGTCTCTGCACTTTCATGCAGAAACCCATTGATCTTGCCTTAAATTTTTGTTCTTTTGTCATTATTGTTGCGACAATATGACAGGCCTAAAATTTCTTGCGAAATTAAAGCCCCATGACATTGTCGTCTTGCGACGAAATCGCAGGACGTCCTTACACTTTCATGTAGTGACCCATTGATCTTGTCTTAACTTTTTCTTTTATTTTATTGCATCTTCAGGATTGTCGCACAAATATGACAAGCCTAAATTCTCTTGCAAAAATAAAGCCTCATGACATTTGCGTCTTAAGACACTTATCATCTCCCTAATGGAGGGTGCCGCCCTTATTTTCCCACTGGTTACCCCTTCAAAGAGACGTACTTCTGCCATACAACACTAGATCCTCCCATCCGGTCTTGACAACAACCAATTATTTTCGCAGCCTCTTATCCCTTTTGCCTATATGGCTTATGGTTACGAGACTGCACCCTAAGTGGGGTTTTCTTCGGGCCGAGTGCATCATAGTCAAGACTTTCCAAGAATGTCCAGGGTAGTTTCATATGCCCCGTGCACTCTTGGCTCAACCGTGTACCTCGGCGCCTTGATCATACTTTGTACTCCTTAGGATATTTCTTATTACCTTAGTCGCCCAACTTAAGTCATGTGATCAAGTTGAGAATCCAAGGTGCCTCTCCTGGATGGGCTTTCATTGACCCCAAATCTCCATGAATCAGGTTCCAGCAGCGGTATAACCTTATCCCTGGGCCATGCAACAGATACCCCCTTTTTTGAATCACTTTAGGTCTTACATTTGCCTCTAGCGAAATTTTATTCGCAAACTAGGGTGTACGTCATAAAGGTTCGTCCCATTCTAAGGATTATTCTTTTGTATTTCCGCTTTGTTGTAATTTCTCAATCTCATTTTTATCATTAAGAAAAATATATGTTTGAATTTTTTTGCAACAAATTAATCATGTATTCTTTTTTTTTACTCGATATTTCTTTCATTTCACAGTTTAAGTTTTTTACCTTTAATGCTTTCTGCTTCTGCGATTTTTTTTCCTACTTTCTCACCTTCTGCGAAATTTTCGCCACTTGTTGTTTTCAGCATGTACTGACTTTGCAGTATCCCTTCTTCTCTTTGCTCTATTGTGTCAACCATTAATTTCTCACTTCTTTGTCTTTGTTTAATGTTATACTTCCAATTCTCCTTCTTGGCAGCTCTTTCCTCGTAGGACTCCATATCAATCTCATAACATTTCTTTCCCTCTACCCAATCTCCTTTTATGATTCCAATACCACTGGGATGAGGAAACTTGATGCACTGGTGGAAAGTCGATGCCACACCTAGAATCCCATCACTAGTACAGAAATGGCCTTTAGCCACGCCAAATATAAATTTCCCTGTCACGCCTTTTTGGTTTTGGCGTGTCTATAGGGTATACTTCTACCCTATAGACACGCAATGTTCAATGGGCGTGTTCATATAAGTGCTTTCATCCACGCCATGGATACTAGCGTGTCAAATTTTCAACCGTTTAGTCACGTTAACTTCAAATTTTTGATTGGGCGTGTTTATAGACCAGTTTATGGCCACATTAGGGAGTTGTGGTGTGTCCAAAAGGTTAGTAATGCCATTTAAGGTGTGGTTTTAAAGTTGGTTCATTAGACATGCCAGTATATGTGTATCCATAGTGTACGATTGATTGACACGCCGAATTCAAAGTGTGGCCAAAAGGTTCTTCTTTGGACACGCCGATATATGTGTGTCCATAGTGTACGATTTATAGGCACGCCAGTATATTGTGTCCATAGTGTATGATATATAGACACGCCAAGTTGAAAGTGTGGCCAAAAAGTTCTTTTTTAGACACGCTAGTATATGTGTGTCCATAGTGTGCATTCTAAAGATACGCCAGTTTTATAGCGTGGCTAAAAAGTTCATTTTGAAAAAATTAATAAAAATCTTTCGCCCATATTCGAACGCATAACCTCGAAGGATTTAGATAACGTACCAATCCACCAAGTTGGCCCTCTTTATATGTTTATGATTAGTGTTTTGAAAATACTAAATTGGTTGAACTACTCAACATTTAAATAAACACGCCAAGTTGAAAGTGTGGAAAAAAAGTTCTTCTTTGGACATGCTAATATATGTGTGTCCATAGTGTGCATTCTATAGACACGCCAGTTTTATAGCGTGGCTAAAAAGTTCGTTTTGAAAAAATTAATAAAAACCTTTCTCCCATATATATTCGAACGCATGACCTCGAAGGATTTAGATAACGTACCAATCCACCAAGCTGACCATATTTAGATGTTTATCATTAGTGTTTTGGAAATACTAGATTGATTGAAATACTCAACATTTAAATAAATACGCCAAGCTGAAAATGTGGCCAAAAAGCACACCCAAAACCCTCAATACTAATTCCCTAGCTTTCTATGGAATAGATTCTGACTTGCATGTTCTGCAAGTTATTGGGTTCTCCAAAACTATTTCTGCAAATCTTCAAAACACCTATAATCAAAATTTATTTGGTAATCTGTTGCATTGAAATGCTATAAATAACTTGGGAGTCTGCAATTTGGTTTCTAAAAGATCCTACTCCTAGACTATGTGTGCTATCAAAATTTCCTCTCAGCTACCACCATGCATTTCTGGTAAGATTTTTCATTGCTCTCTCAAGCATTCATGTACTAATATGTTATTTTATCTCTATAACTTCAAAGTTGCCTATGCTACCAGTTGGAGTAGTTCATATGAATGCCCAGATAAAACTATTAACCCCACAAAACAATTTCAAACCTTCATGATAACGAGAAAAATTCCAAAGGTGTCTAGTTTTCTTTAGTTATTCCCAAAAATGTTATAAATTACCAAAAATGTTTGAATGTGTACCCATTGCTTGATATTGTGTACACAATATCAAGAATCCACACCTATAATGTGTACACATTATACCTATTTTGGGATTTAAAAAAAAACTAGATATTTTTAGTAAATAACTTTCTGTAAAAAAACACTTTTGGGCATAACCCCCTTTCAAATTCCCCCTGCTATTTACTATAGTCACCATATCAAGCTCAAAACCAAAATTAAACACAACAACCACTCAACCAAGCATAATACAATAACCCAGAACCACATATACATTCAATTGAACATCATTGTCTTTAAAACCAACACTATCAAATCCAAAATCAGCACCACTAGCATTAACTGTTTATCCATGAGAAACATATGCAATTCTCAGCCAAAAAACATTTACAAGAATACTTACTTTACCATCTGGAAGGGGATGGTTGAATACTGGTCAAGCTCCTGGTGCAACCCCAGAGGTCCCCACACCACTTCCAACAACCTTCTTGTTAGCTCCGCTCCTTTCTGGTGCAACCCTCCTCTTTGGCACAGAATAGTTTCCCTTAGGAGGAGGCATAGACACTACTACATCCTCAGGAATCTCATTAGAATCATTTATCTCCCCTGGTCCGAAGATTGCAATATTATAAGCATCCTCTACCAACTGTCGCATCACTGGTGCCATCATGAATATATTGGGGAAGACTACCACATCATTGGGGAGACCATGAGTGTAATTCTCTCGAATCTTAGCTTTGCATGCAACTGGAACTTGTGAAAAATAGAACCCCTGTGTAGCACCATCACAAACCACCTGCTCCTCCCCTACAAGCACCACACCTTCATTATTCACAAACCGGCCTTTGTCAGGATGAACGACATACACCACCACCCTTCATCAGCCCCTTGGAGTTGAGGATCCAACGCATAAGTACTGGCACTATCATGCATAACAACCCTATCCTATTTGACTTCTCCAACACCTCCAGTACCAACTTTCATGTTTGGATTTGTTCCTCACTGCTGCTACTGCTTATCTCTATTACCTGTCAAATTGGAGAAATAGGGGAATCCCAATAAATAACACCACCACGGTGGCTAATAAAGCCAATTACAACACCTTTTTTTTTTTTTTTTTTGATAAAGAGAAAATTTTATATAAATTAGCCAGGATTGTGATCTTTTTCCAAAAGCTCACAAAAGACTGGGTTAAAGTTTTCAACATATAATATTGGCATTGATGTCTACCTGACATGTTTGGTAACATCGTCTGCTACTTGATTATCATTTAGGCTTACATGAATAAACTCACAAACCAAAAAACTAGAGATTAAGTGTTTTATCTCCTTTATTAACTTTCAACACCTTGAACCCAACAATTCTTCCATGATTATCAAAAATCAATACCTGGTTTTCTTGCATAATCATCTTAGCCTTATTTTCCTCTGGTCTACCCATGGATTCCTGATTTGTAGACATGGTTGGGCGATCATTCAGATTTAGATATGCATTATAACCTCGCTTAGACATAGCTTCAATAATTGGAACACTTAAGGGATTTTGCGGAGATGGAATGTGGAAGTTACAGAGTTACAAAATTAGAAATTATAACTAATCTCTTCCAAATAGGCCTTATGGACGAGAATACCAACAGTTAACACATCTCACCCATCCTTTTTCAGTCCTCGAGATCAATTAGTTGAGATATCAGGGAGGCACATGCCTACTAAGTGCATGCAAATACATATTGAATGCCACCCAACTTATTGTCCTTTCAGAGGCGGCAACAAACACTTGGCAGCTATTTGGCAAGCGGACTCTTTAAGTAGGCTACCCGTGACCCGAAGTAGAAGTCGAAACCGAGTACCGAACCGCAACTGCCCTTAATTATTTTCGTAAGAGACGGGCTTGAAGTTGCAAGTAGAATCCCAATTACCTTAAAACTTCTAGAATAAGACGCTATCATCCTTCTGAACTAGCCCATCCTTATGAAAAAATTAATAAAAAGCTTTCATACGCAATATTCGAACGCATGACCTCAAAGAAGTTAGGTAACGTATCAATCCACCAAGCTGCCTATCTTTAGACGTGTCTATAGGGTTTTTTGAAAAAACTAAACTGGTTCAGCTACTTAACATTTTATTAAACACTCCAGATCAAAGTGTGGCCTGTTATAATATGCATGGGATATGGTGGCTATCCACTTAGCACCATTAGTTACACCAAGCACCTTGCATAAGCACCTTGTATAAGCAACTTGTATAAGCTACTTAAGCAATAATAAGCTTAAGATGAGATTAACACCTAAATCTATTTGGTGTTTAATTGCATGCTTTGCAAGATAGAGGTGTTATTGCTACATAACATCCTACATGTAGTGTGACATGTAATACTAGGTGGTGTATACAAGCTAACACCTTAAGACATGTAACTGGTTGCAATGAAGCCTCCCAACTGGTGCTGCCATCGCCTAGTATGCATAAAACATAAAGAGTTGATTAGACCCCAAAGATAAACATCAAAGTTTGGTGACCCACCAGATATGCCCTTAATGGCAGTTCCAAAGAGGGTAAAAGTCTTAATGGGAATTAGGTGTTGAAAATAGGTCTTCATAGGGTAATGATGGTTATTAGAGTGAAGGGGACACGGATGGCTTTGAATGGGCGTAGTTAACAAAGTGACATGACGGCTAACTAAGCGCCATAAATGGAATTGAATTGGCACAATGGGGTATTTGAGGGGTTAATTAGCAGAGAGATTACCATTTTCAGAGAGATCTTTAACATAAAAGGAAAGGTTTAGGTTTAGCAAACTAAATTGAGAGTATGGCTGATCCTTCCCAGAATTCAACCAATTCCATCGGAAATCTTCCAAATGCACCACCAGTAACACTTGAATTTGCACAAGCCAAGTAAATTCTCCCTTCTTTGATCATAGAGGAATTGCAGCAGTTAAGAAAAGATGCACAGTCTAAATTAATCATCGGATTCAAGAGCAAACTCGTCGAAGAGAGGCAGAAGAGGCTGTTCATGAGCGGAAGAAAAGGAAATTTGAGGCTCTATACAATGCATGGCTACCCAAGTTCTTAGAATGGCAAGAACAGAAGGATGAGGAAAAGGCTAAGAAGCAGGCCAAGACCCCAAAGTTTGACAAGCAAAAGATGAATTCTTATCATGATGAGAAGGCGAGAAAGAGATTTGAATATGAACTTGCCAATCCCAAGATTTTTGATCGCACCATGAGTGAGGGTGAACCTATTGCAGTGAAGGTGAGCCGTCGAATCGCTGATCTCGATAATGAGTCAAGTGAGAAAGAAAGGGAAGAAGGGGATGAGGATAGTGATGATGAATCATCATCCAGTGGGACTTCTCCTGCACCATCTGATAGCAAGGACTATGGTGAAGAGGGTCTGGATACTGATGAGGATGAAGTGTGGTAAGCTCATCAGAGTTACCAGGAAAGGCTAGATTTTCAGGCATTACATAAATCCTGAAAACGATCAACAAGTTTTTTGCAAAACAACTTTTTTGGTAATTTTCCTTCCTTCTACTCTTCCTGATGTTGGTGCGAAAGATGGTAAGTTTCTTTGTATTTTGAAAGTTGTTGTGGATGGTTTCTCAGAGATTTAGGAAGATGAACTCGATTGATTAACTCAACTGATTTGGCAGAGGTTTTTCCCCCAGTGTCCTAACACCAATAAAAGATTGGATTAACACCAATAAAAGATTGGATTTCTTTGTTTATCAAGATCATTGAAAACTCGTATCTGCAAAATAGACCAAAAGTGTTAGGGTTCATTGATTCAGAAAGAAAGAAAAAAGTAAGAGAAAAAAGGGTAGGGTTTATGGTATAGTATACCTGCAGGAATCAATATTTTTATTGATTTTTCTCTTTCGCTAATAGCTTCCTTTCCGATGATTTCAAATCTGCAAAATAGAAAGAGAGAATAGGGAAGTAACGGTGAGGGGAAGAAAGAGTGAGGAATAGAGAGGAGGCGAAAGAGAAAATTAGAATAGGTGGTATTTCTGGATGGTGGTGTTTCCGGACATAGTTTTTGAGGGGTGAAATAACGGAAAAATCCTATTGGTTGAAATACATCCGGTGGGTCAGAAGCTCTTAGAAGAGAGCTTTGTTCAGCTTTTAACCAAAGCCGTGAAAAATCACCTGAAATCATATTATTAATTTTAATTAACCAAAATTCCATTTTACCTAGGTTTATCACGTCATTATGACATAGTGGGTAAGGATAGATTCCACTAGGGTACATGTTGGATTAAAGCTTTCAGGGACCTGATTTGCTTGACCTATGTTTGACCTGATTTGTTTGACATTAGTTGATTAATTAGTTGTTGGTCAGGACTCAGGGACCAGGGTATTGATATATGGCATGATGTCTGAGCCAAACCATGATGCAGTTCAGGATATGGCCCATTTGTTAACTAATTAAAATTAAATAATATACACAATTAGAACTTCACCCGTGTCGTTATGTCAATTTTTTGTTGGCTCCATATAAAGTGACAATTTTCCCCATATTTTTTAATTGTTATGTTTTTTTCAGAGAATTTCTAGGTTCACCGAAAATTTGTCTCGAAAAAATCACCGGGTGAAACATATAGAGGGATCAACTGATAACCTTTACTATCCCTATCATCACTGGGTTTTTCTCGGGTTATTTTTCGGAAAAAAATTATGGTTAGCCTGTACAATTATTTCTTTTGTGTTAATAACCATCTTATTTTCAAATTAAAAAAATCAACCACAACTTCCATAATAATGTTACATGTTAATTGATTTAATATAAAATAAGTTTATTATGTACTGTATTAATGAAATATATTTATTTGATTAGCTAAAAAAATATTATGAAATATCAATAAAACATTTTTTATTGAAAGTTAAGGAAACTAATCATCGTTCGGCCGTAGATTTAGCTTTCCCAAGAATGAATCCAGAGCGTTCTGGTTTGGTTTCTGACATTCAGAGCTTGGTTTCTTTATAGTCCTCAACCGTTCATCGTTTTTCCTGTCCCTACCCGATAAAAATCTGGCCTATAATATTTATTTTAATTTTAAAATTAAATAAAAATAAATTTAAAAACTAATATTGTACCAAATAAAAAGAATAAACCAAGGGTAACTAATTAATTTATCTATCTTAGGACACCTTTCTCATCCCACTACCACTACTTTTTCCACCACCACCATCATTAATATCATCACTCCACCATTCTCACTAACACCCACCGCTGATCCACCACCCCCGCCACCCATCACAACCACCATTAATGTCAACTGATTTAGCATAAAATAAATTTATTATGTACTGTATTAATGAAAGTGTATTTATTTGATTAATTAAACAAACATTTATTATGAAATATTAATAGAACATTTATTATTGAAAGTTAATTAAACTGATCATCTTACAGCCGTAGATTTATCTTTCCCAAGAATGAGTCCTGGCCGCTCTTTAACTTGCCTAAGTTGTCCAAACTATGCTTTATAAGGGAGATTGTGCAGGGACCTATTATGTTTGACCATTTTTTGGGAATTATACGGATACGGGGTTGTTTATGGGTGAAAACTATTCCTGCTAATTTTGGTAATTTGGGGTGTGGATGAGGAATGAATTTAAACCTAAAACAAATGCACTACGCGGTGAGTGATTGTAGATTCGAGAGATAAATTTTTGCAAGTCCGGCCTAAACCAAAAAATGGTCGTTCCAGACTTGTTTTGGTCACAAAGTGAAGGAGATTGGGTTGATCTTAGGGAGGGAAGCGAAGAAGGTGTTGAGAATGTGAAGGTGTTGGCTATGCAGGACTTGTATCAGAAAGCTGAACTGGCTTGCAGGATGTAATCTATCAGTTCCGGCGTTTGAATACGATTGTATCAACACTTGATTATGTTGTCTGGACTTGTGTTGTTGTTGAAAATAGGGCGGAGAACCTATTTATACAAGTCCTTTAGCCTAACCTTCGTATCTCGTGGGAAGTGGAGAAAGTGGAGTGATGGAGTAGTGGAGTAGTGTGTTGGTGTCACACGACCAGGCTTGCCCACTTATCCCATCATCACTAACCGTCCATGACTTCCTGACACGTTCTTGTGATGGCGCGTTGTACGCTGCACGCTGTAAACCGCCAGACCAATACCCCAGTATGTATCCCCCAATTTGTGACATGATTGATGTCTCGAATGTTTTTTTGGAAAACATGTTTCATGTTTTTGTGGCTTGGCAAGTCAGGCTCGGGAAACTTGCTAGCTTGGTAACCTTCGACGGTTGAGATTTTGCATCTTGAGAGGAGGGGAAACCGTTGATTGTTGCACTAGAAACCCTAATTAGCGCCCCTTACTAGAATCGTTGTAGAATTCTAGTACGGACTCGAATTTTGATGGTCCGCCCCTCCATTCCATACGGAAAAGAATTTCCTATCTCCTATCGCGGGAGTATTTAGGTTTTAAGCTCGTTCGGGAGGAGAAAACATCCCGAAATCAAAACCCATGAAGGAAATTAATACTTGTGAAGTATCGTGTGTATACTATGCAGGTACTTCATTGAGTATATCCAACATGGTTTGGAAGTTGCGCATGCAAACCCTTCCTTGACCGACCACATGGTGTGGTAGAGTGGTAGATGGTGATCACCATGACTCAGCACTGACTAGTTAACTCCTGACCAGGGCTATATAACCGAGCTAGTAAAGTTGGACGGATGAGATGATCTTTAAGACACTCATCTGCGACACTTGGTGGAATTAGGGTTTCGAAGGAGGTGCGCAAGTACTGCTCTTCACCTTTACCGAAACCAGACTTAGGGAACTATCCTGGACTGGCCGATCATACCTGTGTGTATATGGCGTGACGGTGTAGGCGCTTATACCTACCGTCCCATAAAAACATGATCCGGGCCACCCAATTCGTCCGTCGAGGTTGAGTGGTCGAGATCGAATTGAAACAGAAGATTAGTGCCGCAAAAGCCGTATCCTATACCAACTTCGGGCGGGCGTTCCAAAATGACCAGGCTTGTTCGATCTTGGTCGACTGCTCCAACGTGTATGTGGTAGGCTGGTGTTTACGCCTATGTCTTACCGTCCAATGAAAACGCGATCTAAGCCACCCAATTCGTCCGGAGAAATCGAGTGGTTGAAATTAATTTGCAGATTTGGAGGTGCGACCACGCATGTTGGAGCGGACGATTTAGGGATAGCCAGGCATGGTATGTCTTGGACGATTAGGTGAGGGGATAGACGGGTCCACGGTGGTCATGTTCACATGACCGGACCTACTTTGATATAATCTCGGACCCTCCATTCGTGCCGGAGAAGATGGACGCTCGTGATTCAAAACCCTAATTTTTGGGTTTCAAAACCATGCGTCATGCTCCATTCAGGAGCACGATTTGGAATGACCAACCATGGTTGGTCCTGACCGATTGGTCAGGTATGTAGGCGGGCCTGCGATGATTGTATTGACATACTCCGTGCCCTTTGAATCTACATCTGCACCCTCCATCTATACCTGCAAAGATGGATGGTTGAGGCTATTTTGTGACAAATGTAATGTGTCGCAAACCCTAATTTAGGGTTTTCCATCCATACTGTTATGGTTTGGACGTTTTGGCAAGCTAGTCCAAGGGAGACCGACCATGCGGGTTCCGCGTTGGTTCGGCAGGTATTTCATACCTTCTTTGGGGTGATGGAATCGATCTGGGCCATCCAATCAGGATGGTGGAGTTGGATGGTCGTGATCATATCCAGACTGATACGGTCAGTCTGGATGCTCAATCGGTCTAGTATAACACACCGAGAGGGGCTCAATCGGGCTAGTATAACACACCGAGAGTTCAGCCTTTACGGGTATTTCGTACATGGTTTCATTATAATGCTTGAAGGTTCGTGTTGCTCCTCTAAGAGAAACACTCAGTCGTCATGCCACAATGATAATGAGTACATGAAATAAAAGGTTGTTGCGCATTAATTAATAATGCTGGAAATTCACAGGGTATATGGGATTTTTGCTACATGCTCCAACCTGGATGAATTTCGTGTATTTTAATCATAGAATGGGATTGTTTCCACATGCTCCATTCTTGGTGAATTGATAAAGTGAAGGAGTATCCATCACTTGTTAATGGCCTTATCTCTTACAAGATGTTGGCGCATATTTTTTAGGTTTTACAATCTTAACCTTAAACAAAAATCCACCATCAACATTAAGTCCTCTGACTAGCACATAATGGTTACACTATTGTGTGGTAGGCATGAGATGGTGACATACATATATGAGAAAGATAGGATAAAGGAAATTTACCCGGAGGAGTATTGACCGACCGCTAGTTATCCATGTCGTTGCACTTGTATGGAATCCTTTGGTGGGACCGATTTCCTTCTTTGGGTATTTGAATCAAAAGAGGAATCCAATTCGAAAGAGGAATCCTTGTTCTATTAGGATTCTTCCAAACTTTGTCTATATAAGGGACCGACCCCCTCTTCTTTTTTCTCACAACTTTTTTTTTTTTGTTCAGCAGCTCTCGTCCGTGCTCCACTGCCGCCGCCGACCGCCGTTGTCGGAGCTGCCGTCAGACGCCGCCGTCCGTCCGACCAAGGTGAGTTTCGTTTTCGTTTTTTTTTTTTAGGAAAAACCCTAATTTCTTAGGTAAAAATCCTTTGATAGACACATCATGCTTAGCTTTCCCATCAAGACTGATAGTAAAACTGCCCATTTTTGCTAGAATTGTTTAGTATTGCAATCCCATGAATATGCCATCTTTTGTTTCTTCTTCCGTTGTTGCATGCAAAACCTAGTTTCTTAGGTTGTAGCTTGGAGAGAAATTTGGCTTGAATTTCGTAAACACATCTTCCATGAATATAAGGAACCGTAAATACGTGCACATGAATGTGGCCCCACCATGCGTGTTTGATTCGAACGTGGCCATCTACATATGCTTGACTGGAAGCCGACCTTATACTAGTCTTGTGCCCTGAACCAACACCAATCTTGATACTTGAGAAATACCATAATTGAAAATAATCCGGACTTGAGCAATACCATCCTTGAAGTTATACCGGACTTAGAAAATACCGGACTTGAAGTTATACCGGACTTAGAAAATACCGGACTTGAAGCTATACCAGACTTAGAAAATACCGGACTTGATCCGATTCCTTTGTGCACGTAAACCATGTCTTGTCGTCTTCATACAAGTTCTAACTCCTGTATTTTATTTCATTGTGGAATGAAGAAAGAATTCTCGTTGAGATGTCTTCCGGAAATAATACTGGTGCCAAGTCAGGAAGTGTTGACATCTTCAAAGATATGCCGAGCATCGAACACTAGGAGACATCCTTCTCATAAGATAGTGTTGCTCTCTGATTCAGAAAACATGGAAGCTGATCCATCTTCTTCTTCAACACTTGTGATGAGACTTTATCTTCGAAGAAATGAATATCCGCCTTCTCCTATCGACTTCAAGATTTGCCATACTCCACTGAGCTCTTATGAAGGATGGATGAGATGCATGTTGAATGACAAGGATGTTAAAGCTAATTTGACTAACGCGCAAATCCTTAATGCGGTCATGGCATCTGCTTCTCTTGAAATTAAGAAAGACGTTGCGGGCTTGATTACTTTTGCTTCTTGGTGGCGCCCTTCTACCCATGCAGCTATATCTAGGTGGAGAGAGATGACTATTACTCTGGAGAGTGTAGCTGCATTAATGAACCTGCATGTCAATGGGAATCTTTGTTACGATCTTTCTGACACCGAACAACGTAATTATGATTCCATACATCACAGAGTGGCAGAATTCAATGGTCTAGACAAGGAGGAGAAGAAATATACGAGATTCTTTTACACCTGGTGGGTGTCGGAGTGGTCTCATGCGGACCCGGATCAGGAGTGAGCTCAGTGTGATTGCGTTCCTGTCTTTGTGGCTCTCTAGAGACATATTTGACGACGGTTCTGGAAAGAAGACCATAAGAAGTGACCTTGTTAGGATTGCCATAAGGTTAGAAAAGGGTGAGGTTCTTCCCTTAGGTGCCTTGTTCCTTGGATCATTGTATTCTCATCTGGACGCCTTAGCAATGGACATGTACGTTTCTAACGGGTACAAGAAGGTGGTGTCGCATGTTCACTTCGCTTTCCTTCAGGCGTTCTTATGGGAACATTTCAAAGGCTATGCTCCTTCTCCTACAAATTCGCTCAGCAGTTTGTATGGTGGTTCGAGAATACTCCGTTGGAATAGGAGGCGTCCCAGAACTGGTGCAAAACTCGTGGAAATTTTCGATAATGTGTCTTCCATAGATTTCCGTCCATGGGGGCCAATCCATTCTTCCATCGTTCAACCAAAAACCTTTGCTATTGCTTCTGACGGTCTTGATGCTGCGTTGCATACCGATGCTAAGACGATGAAGTTTGGAGAACTTGTTTATCTGCACAGCTGCATCGGGATATATCCCATCTCTATTCAACGAAGCATTTACGGTGACTCCGTACAATATCGATAGGGCTGCTCGTCAAATGGGATTTGACCAAGGTGTTCCATTTATCCGTCCGTCAGAGGTTCCAAAAGAATTTCTCCCGGATATTCTTAATGCTGACGCGTTTTTAGAACGGCTGAGTCTTCCTTTATGGCCTATCGGTAGAAATCCTGTGGTAACTGATGAGTATAAAGAGTTTTGGAGGAAACAGTTGTTGGTTTTTCAGAAATTTTCAGAGGATGTTGTGACAAATTCCCGTGGTGAGCCATCCTCTGACATGTTGAGGAAGCATTTCCGGTTGAAACCACTCCCAGGAAAATGAACCAAAGCTGACGGCTACAGTCCCCAATCAGGAGGGAGATCCAAGAGGAAAGCTTGTAGTTCGGTGATACTCAATTCCTCCTATATGCAGGTATTCGAATCTCCCTCTTCTAATTCCTTTGTTTCCCCATAGTAACTTCTTCTAAGAGCGATCTTTATTTGCATTTAGGTAATTCCGAAAGAGAATGTATTTACCAGGCTGGCGCGCATTCAGAATGAAAGGTCCGGTGACGTTGGTCTTCACGTTGAGAGGTCTGGTGACACTGATCCTTATGCTGAGAAGTCTGGTGAGACCGAAATCGCTCCTTCACATGATAATGACAGAGATGACGCAAGCTCGGCTGGACAAGGCGCCTCCGTGAGTGATATTGTTGTTGAGGTGGTGACAAAAATTAGTACCCAGAGCGAAGTAGACATCAGGAAAAATGTAGGGGAGGTAACATATGCCATTGAGATGACTCCCCATGAAGCACGCCCTGAACAGGCTCTAATGAATCAAGTTATAATGACTTCTTCCGAAAGGCCTTCCGCAACTGACAAGGCTCCTGAAATTGGTGAAGTATTGGTAATGCAGTCTGGGGCTTTATTCGATCTTCCTTTCACTACTCCCTTCCCAAGTCATGTGTTTGTTGGAGGATTCAGCGTACCAGCTCAGTTCGAATGGTTGTACACGGCGATATGAGAAAAGCACGGCCATATTTCTACCACTAAGAAGCTCAGGAGTCGCCTTGCTTTGGTCAATCGCGTCCAAGAAGCTTTATTTTCCATCCACGGGATGAGCGTTACGACTGGTCGGACAGTTTCTGAGGAGATGATTGAAGACTGGAAGTTCCATCGAGACGTGTTTATGCAGTATGACTTCAATGCTCCTTGGTTCTTCAAAGGGTTCTCCTAGATTCAGGGGCTCCAAAAACTACAAGATGAAGTCCCTTCTGCAGACTGTGTTACTCGCCAGGAAGATAAGATTGAAAGGTTGTCCAACGAGTTGAAGCTGGAACAGGCTGTACTTTAGAAAATGAAATCCGCTCTTGCACAGAGAGATGAGTTACTATTGAAGGACTTTCCTTGAAGGATTCCCGTGAATTGTTTGCATTTTCTCTTAGATGTTCTTGTTTTTCTTTGAGTGATAGTGAGGATTTTCTTTCACATTTTGACTTCGGGTTTTGAATTAATAGGTAATTGAATAGGTTTATTTTGAGATAGTTTTGTGAATCGACTTTTCTGAAAATTGATTACCCTAAATGGAATTTGCATCTTAATCATGAATGATTGCACATATCATATGAAATTACAAATGTTGTATAAAAAGGAAGCATGAAAGGAAACAGACATGGCGTTTGATTATTGAGCCTCTTTTTCCACATGCGGGAAGCTCAGTCCCTAGTGAATTCCAAGATTATATTTTTCTTAAGATTGTTGGATGTAACTTACTTGCTTTCAAGACCTCACTTGTGTAAAACCAAAGTAGCTCCTCCAAGGAAGTCATCCACATTGATTCTTCAGATAAGGGAAACTATCCTTCTGAACCAAGCTTCTCCTGAATAATGCGCTTCAAAGCGTTGCATTCAGTGGTGGGATGGTGAAGGAACCGGTGGAAGTGACAATACCTAGGGTCCATTACTTCTTGATCAGTGGGTGAACGCCATACTGGAGGTAGCTCCACCTCTCCGTTTTGCACCCATGCCTCCAGTAACTCCAAAATCCTCTTCATTGGGAGAGGGAAGTGTAGGTATTTCGAGTTGAGCTTTTCTTGCATTAGTGGGCGTTGTTATGTCTCTACATGGACCTCATGTGGAGCGTATCTCGGAGATGAAGTCGGGAAGTTTTTGAGTGTCATCATATCCGCGGATCGCTTTCCTGGGTAAAAGGATGGGGAAGGTGTCGTAATATCACTGCTGAGTGATCGAATCAAACGTTCCCATCCTCTGTATTCATGCGTTTGATGTATTTCTCCTTCTTCAAGCATTTATTCGCTTGGTTGAAAAGGTGATGCGGATTGGACGGTCTTCCGGGCTTCAGTAAGAGTCTTGAGATATAAATCTTCCAACAGGGCTCCGTAGGCTGCAGGCTCCCTTTCTTTATCCGGCAGACGTTGTAGTGCTCCGGGCGAGTCCTTTTCTTTGTGGAGTTTCCTCGAGCCTTCATTGTCGAATGGACCATGTTGTTCATCTTTCCTGAGTCTCCTGCGAGTACGTGCCCCTTTCGCTTCTCCATTGGTAAAGGTGTGACCCCTGGCTAAAGGTCCATCTCTTCTCACACTGTTTGAGTAAATGTCTGTCGACCCTTCTTGTAATTGTGATGTTATATCATTCATAAGGCAGAATGTTTCGCCCTGTCTTCTAGCGATACCATATTGATTTTCCAAGACATCCTCCAGCATTCTAGCTATACTTCCCATGGTATCTGAACCGCCTGTGGTTTCCTGGTGAGGGTACATCGTAGGATGAAAACTGAAGAATTGAGAATTCAATTTTTTGTAACCGAGAGATCAACCTCCCACTGTGGTCGCCAATTGTTTATGGGTGAAAACTATTCCTGCTAATTTTGGTAATTTGGGGTGTGGATGAGGAATGAATTTAAACCTAAAACAAATGCACTGCGCGGTGAGTGCTTGTAGATTCGAGAGATCAATTTGTGCAAGTCCGACCTAAACCAAAAAATGGACGTTCCAGACTTGTTTCGGTCACAAAGTGAAGGAGATGGGGTTGATCTTAGGGAGGGAAGCGAAGAAGGTGTTGAGAATGTGAAGGTGTTGGCTATGCATGACTTGTATCAGAAAGCTGAACTGGCTTGTAGGATGTAAGCTATCAGTTCCGTTGTTTGAATACGATTATATCAACACTTGCTTCTGTTATTTGGACTTGTGTTGTTGTTGAAAATAGGGCGGAGAACCTATTTATACAAGTCCTTTAGCCTAACCTTCGTATCTCGTGGGAAGTGGAGAAAGTGGAGTGATGGAGTAGTGGAGTAGTGTGTTGGTGTCACACGACCAGGCTTTCCCACTTCTCCCATCATCACTAACCGTCCATGACTTCCTGACACGTTCTTGTGATGGCGCGTTGTGCGCTGCACGCTGTAAACCGCCAGACCAATACCCCAGTATGTATCCCCCAATTTGTGACATGATTGATATCTAGAATGTTTTTTGGAAAACATGTTGCATGTTGTTGTGGCTTGTCAAGTCAGGCTCGGGAAACTTGCTAGCTTGGTGACCTTCGACGGTCGAGATTTTGCATCTTGAGAGGAGGGGCAACCGTTGATTGTTGCACTAGAAACCCTAATTAGCGCCCCTTACTATAATCGTTGTAGAATTCTAGTACGTACTCGGATTTTGATGGTCCGCCCCTCCATTCCATACGGAAAAGAATTTCCTATCTCCTAACGCTGGAGTATTTAGGCTTTAAGCTCGTTCGGGAGGAGAAAATATCCCGAAAGCAAAACCCAGGAAGGAAATTGATACTTGTGAAGTATCGTATGTATACTATGCAGGTACTGCATTGAGTATATCCAACATGGTTTGGAAGTTGCGCATGCAAACCCTTCCTTGACCGACCACATGGTGTGGTAAAGTGGTAGATGGTGATCACCATGACTCCGCACTGACTAGTTAACTCCTGACCAGGGCTATATAACCGAGCTGGTAAAGTTGGACGGATGAGATGATCTTTAAGACACTCATCTGCGACACTTGGTGGAATTAGGGTTTCGAAGGAGGTGCCGCAAGCACTGCTCTTCACCCTTACCGAAACCAGACTTAGGGAACTATCCTGGACTGACCGATCATACCTGTGTGTAGATGGCGTGACGGTGTAGGCGCTTATACCTACCGTCACATAAAAACGTGATCTGGGCCACCCAATTCATCCGGCGAGGTTGAGTGGTCGAGATCGAATTGAAACAGAAGATTAGTGCCGCAAAAGCCGTATCCCATACCAACTTCGGGCGGGCGTTCCAAAATGACCAGTCTTGTTCGGTCTTGGTCGACTGCTCTAACGTGTAGGTGGTAGGCTGGTGTTCACGCCTATGTCTTACCGTCCCATGAAAACGGGATCTAAGCCACCCAATTCGTCCGAAGAAATCGAGTGGTTGAGATTAATTTGCAGCTTGGGAGGTGCGACCACGCATGTTGGAGCAGAAGATTTGGGGATAACCATGCATGGCATGCCTTGTACGATTAGGTGAGGGGATAGACGGGTCCACGATGGTCATGTTGACATGACGGGACCTGCTTTGATCTAATCTCGGACCCTCCATTCGTGCCGTAGAAAATGGACGCTCGTGATTCAAAACCCTAATTTTTGGGTTTCAAAGCCGTGCGTCATGCTCCATTCAGGCACACGATTTGGAATGACCAACCATGGTTGGTCCTGACCGATTGGCCAAGTATGTAGGAAGGCCTGCGATGATTGTATTGACATACTCCGTGCCCTTTGAATCTACATCTGCACCCTCCATCTATACCTGCGAAGATGGATGGTTGAGGCTATTTTGCGACACATGTAATATGCCGCAAACCCTAATTTAGGGTTTTCCATCCATACTGCTATGGTTTGGACGTTTTGGCAAGATAGGCCAAGGGAGGCCGACCATGCGGGTTCCGCGTTGGTTCGGCAGGTATTCCATACCTGCTTGGGGGTGATGGAATCGATCTGGGCCATCCAATCAGGTTGGTGTAGTTGGATGGTCGTGATCATATCCAGACTGATACGGTCAGTCTGGATGCTCAATCGGGCTAGTATAACACACCGAGAGTTCAGCCTGTACGGGTATTTCGTACATAGTTTCATTATAATGCTTGGAGGTTCGTGTTGCTCCGCTAAGAGAAACACTCAGTCGTAATGCCGCACTGATAATGAGTACAGGAAATACAAGGCTGTTGCGCATTAATTAATAATGCTGGAAATTCACAAGGTATATGGGATTGTTGCTACATGCTCCAACCTGGATGAATTTCGTGTATTTTAATCACAGAATGGGATTGTTGCCACATGCTCCATTCTTGGTGAATTGATAAAGTGAAGTAGTATCCATCACTTGTTAATGTCCTTATCTCTTACAAGATGTTGGCCCATATTTTTTTGGTTTTACAATCTTAACCTTAAACAAAAATCCACCATCAACAGGGGTACATGTAGTAATTCGGGACGGCATACATACGAGAATTATACGTATTTGGATAGATCGGATTCGGTCAAAAATACTGTCAATGGTTCGTTGTTCGGACAGTAGTTCGGAATGGCATACGTACGTGCATATTCGTTTTATAAATGTGAGTTCGGCACTTAAAATTCGGCTAACATATATGATAAATTGATAGGTATTATGACCTTACGAGACTAATTTGATTTGTATATGATTTATAAGATGGAAAAAAACATTTTAACATGAAATAAACAATTTAATCGCATAAATGTATTATAAAACTTATAGACTTTTAAACAAATATCAACACATAAAATACTGGTTAAACAACTACCAATAATTGTATTTAAATATAAAGTATATACAAAATCAAACAAAATCAAACTCTGGTGAGAGAGTTACCTATGGGAGTTCTAGTTCGGAAATATCATTCAGATACAGTCAGTTCGGATACGTTTGCGAATCATTCGTGAGGTCCATATAATCCGGGAACTAGGTTCGGAGTTTAAATAGTTTGGAAGTATCATTCGGATTCGGTGAAGATAATGAAGATGATGAGGATGGAGGTTATGGTCCTGCAACTTCTACCAACACTGATAGCGGCGTAGACTTCTCATATGAAGAAGAGGGCTTTAACACCGACGATGACGATGATCAGTGGTGATCATCTGAAGAGCATTGGGAAAATCTTTTGAGGAAGACTTAAAAGGATTGCATTCCTTAAAGTCTTCAGATCATCTTCGTGAAAATTCACAAAGATTTTCCTAATGCTTGTTGTTGCTGGTGCTGTTGCAACTGAAGGAGAGGTCTAGTCTTCTGTAATACATGATACATCTTCTAATGCATGGTAAGTGTTTTTTTTTTTTGGGTTTTTTTATTTCGGAACAAAGTTTGATCTTGTAAAGGTGTTTTTTTGATGTTGACAAAGATCAAACTCGGTAGTAGTAGTGGTAGGTATTTTGTTGGTACTTGTTATGGAGGTTATGGGAATTTTGCTTATCGGACGGCATCGGAGTTGGTTGTTCAGGTGTAAGTCAAACTGGAATTGGTAGTGTGTCTAGTTCTTTTGATTATGGTTTGATTGTAAATGGAACTACTTAGTAATTAGTGGTCTGATCTGTAATGGTGATGGTGTTTGTAAATGTGGTTAATGAAATTGCAATTGTCTTTTTTCGGTTTCTCTTTGTGATTTCAACCGTGGTATGTTGAAACAAAATAAAAATTATTCTCTATCTAGTCTAATTCACTTTATGGAGAGGCATATACACACCTAGTCTGAATCTACAACCTGAGATGTTCATCATCACCAAAAGATGTTCATAATCTTAAATCACCTACAATCTGAGATGTTCATAAAGCATGCAATTGAGGTGTTCATAATCACCAAAAGATTCTCAAATCAGGGTACAATTCATAGCAACATAAAAATAAACCTAAAATCTTAAACATAGAGATGTTCATACTTCATAATCACCATAATAATAAATTGTACCATTCAATAAGTATACACAAGTGTGCTGATTTTTTTTTGCTTATTGACCTAGTTTGTTTGACCTATTATGTTTGGCCATTTTTTTTATTTTAATTGTTGGTCAGGGACTTGAGATATGGCATGAGACATGAGAAAAACCATGATGCAGTTCAAGATATTGCAATACACCAGCGTCACATAATGCATGTTAACAAGTGCTGCCTCTATGGAAAAAGCATAAACCCTGGTAAACCGTGCATGATCAACAAGTGCTGGTGTCTATGAATTTTGCAAAAATTAAATTATGATTGTAGTAGCGTCTGAAATTCAATAAGGAATGAGTATTTTGTTAAATAAGGAAGGTAAAATTTTAATTTTAACAAGTGTTGACATGCATGCTTAACGTATCCGGGTATATTTGGAGATATATTTAGGGTTACGACAAGATTATAGGCGTCTAATTAGGACTGACAATCAGTAGTCTAATCCTACAACCCTAAATGCAGTATTTTTCTGCTCGGTCTTGCAAAATCCGCAAAATCCCACTTTCCATATATCACCTTGATTTTCGTTTGTTATATTTATGGTAAACATAACCCACCCATTATATTTAGATTTTCATACTAGATATGTATAGAAGAAAAAAAAAACACTATATTTTGCTAGATTTGGATCCTAGAAATAAGAAATTAGATACCTCGTTCATAAGTAAAATAAATAAGGAATTGAGAGGATGAGTTCTAATGAGAAATGTGTTGTTCCTGCCAATGGTCTTATTAATAATCATCCTCCTCCTCCGAAGGGCTTTGCTTCATGGGATGACTTTGTGGAAAGCATTGGTGATATACTAGAAGATTTTGTCGATAAAGAATGGGAATTATTTCATAATAAGAAAATGATCCATGTTGAAAATGATCCTCCTCCTAAGGGTTTTGCTTCTTGGGATGCATTTCAGAAAAGCTATGGTGAACATTTGGATAATGATTACAATGAATAAGAACATGGGAAGCCAACAAATTTATGGTTGAGCACTCGGCATGGACTAAATTTAAGTTTTTACATTATTTTTAGTATGCTAATTTTATTAATGTGTAATCACAATTATGTGGAAGTCCCAGGCCTACTGTTCAATTGTGCTCTCAATTCTGTTTTTTTTTTTGGTAAAGTTTGTCAGATTTGGCACTGCAATTTATGAAAAAATTGGTTATTTTCTCGGATACAAGACTCAATATACAGTCCCTATCATATTCATGATCCTATCACTTTAACAGCAAAACCACAACAAAATCATGGTTAACCCTAACATCCAAATCTCTACACCAAGCCCCCTTAAACACATTACTCGTTCATTATGTTTTTTCAAAAGATTGATACTCCAACAGATGAACAATGGACGGAAATTACATAACATATACATCTAAAGAAAATATTTCATCCGTAAATATTAAACATTCACAAAAACTATACTTCCAAGCAGCTTTACAAACAGACTAATTAAACATAAAAAAAAAAAATTACACTAATAACACAAAAACTAAAAATATATTTAACTAGACAAAAGATGATGGATCAAGATGTGATTGAATACCATTCTTGCATAGCAGAACCATGAAAACATATGACTATATCAGTTATAATCCCCTTCTTCTTCACTGCTGCTGTCGACAATCGTAACCACATCTTTGTATGGCCAATCATCATCGTCATCATCAACATCATCGTCTTCATCTTCATCCTCAAGCGCTGGCCCAAACCAAAATAAGTGTTCTGGATCATCTAAATCATCATCCTCATTCTCATCCTCCTCCTCCTCATCATCATCATCCTCAAAATCATACTCATCATCCTCTTCATCAAATTCCTCTTCTTCATCGTCCTCCTATTCTTCATCGTCAACAACATCATAATCATCAACATCTCCAAAACAAGGAACAACCTCGCAACCAAAATAACCAACAATCTCTTTGTCTCCATCAAGAACAAGAAATCGGAAGGAAGTTACTAGAAGAGCAGTCATTTTGTTTGGTTTGATACTAAACTTTTAGTTTTTGATACTGAAACCCTAGTTTAGAGAGAGACTTGGAAACGAAAAAGCGGTACTGTCCAGTCTCCCTTCCTTGCTCGTGTTTTATACCGTGACACACGTTTTCACTTTACCTTTAGCTTATCCACGTGCAAACTTGGATAGTGAACAAGTATGCGGCTTTGGAAAATAAATAAAAAGTAATATAAAAAAAAATATTGGATGGAAAATTAAAATCAAGGAATTTATCTGGTTGGAGATACTCCCCGTAAATTTAGATTTGGACGATAAATACTTGCTAAGAATCATGACATCGAAATATAAATTGGTTTACAAGCTCGTCCAAGAGTGACATCGGTAAAAATGGAAAATTACCATTAAGCAATTTGTGTCGGTGGAAATACTCCCCGGAATCTTAGATTTGGACGATTTTTTTTTTCTAAGATCATGACATGGAAATAAGTAAAAATTGGTTTAGAAGATCGTCCAAGAGTGACATCAGTAAAAATGGAAAATTACCATCAATCAATTTATCTTGGTGGAGATACTCTGCGTAAACTTAGATTTGGACGATAATACTTGCTAAGATCGTGACATCGAAATATAAATTGTCTTACAAGCTCGTGTAAGAGTGACATCGGTAAAAATGGAAAATTACCATTAAGCAATTTGTCTCTGTGGAAATACTCCCCGGAAACTTAGATTTGGACGAAAAATTCTTGCTAAGATTGTGACATCGAAATAAATAATAATTGGTTTAGAAGCTCCTCCAAGAGTGACATCGAGTCTTGTCGACGAAGCCAATCATAGTCGTTCGTGAATTCATAATGCTAACCAATCATATAAACTAGTTTCACCTGATAACCTGACATCCCCAAACATCCCCAAACATCCTTGCCAATATTATCGGTTGATCGGTCTGATACGACCAATAATGCGATATCATCGGATATTCATATGTATCACTGATATATCATGTTTCGTCCAGTTATCGCTGATAACTGTCATAAAATTAAAAATTGGTTTAGAAGCATATTCCCGATGAGTGACATCGGTAAAAATTGAAAATTACCATCAATCAATTTATCTTGGTGGAGGTATTCCCCGTAAACTTAGATTTGGACGATAAATACTTGCTAAGATTGTGACATCGAAATATAAATTAGTTTACAAGATCGTCCATGAGTGACATCGATAAAAAATGGAAAATTACCATCAATCAATTTGTCTCGGTGGAAATACTCCCGGAATGTGATATTTCATGTTTCGTCCAGATTAAAGGCACATACATGATAAAATCCTATATTACCGACCAGTATTTTCAAAAATAAATATTAATCTCGGTTCTTTTAATAAAAATTTAATTGTAAGAGCTAGCTAGAATTGCTTCTAATTAAGATTATGAATTGGGATTTTAATCAAAAAAATTGCACCAAAAAGCATTTATGATCTTCCAAGGCACTAGCTAGTACTATATTAATAATTTATTATTTTACTTTTAAGAATATGTGAACTGTGAATAAAATAGTGTAATGCAGTTGACTCAGTAGTAAGGAATAGATAGTACTCTATCCAAGTCACTAGTAACAAAGGAATTAGATAGTACTCCAACAATAACTTAAGTACTCCAGTTTGCAGTGGTATTTTTTGATCTTTGATCTTTTCTACTTTAACAATCTATGTAGAATATTCTAGTGGAACCCTATCCTAAATACCAGCCCCATCACTAAATACTAGGAGTATATATATGGAACATTCATATGATTGATTTTTGCATGATTTATAAGGGCTGATACCAGTATTACTGGGGGTTGATACCATTTAGACGATCCAACGGTCATGATCGCTTAAGATCTTGAGATGGTATTATCCCTTAGTAATGTAGGTATCAGCCCTTATAAATCCTGGATTTTTGGCTTTGAGGGGTACATTCATATGGTAGTTGTACTTTGGGACTTCTTGTTATGTGTGACTGAAAGAGAAGTATTATAACAAGAGCATGTATTGTGTGACCTTCTGGAGTTTATTCTCTCCTTCAAAAGCAATGTTCTATCACAACTCTACTGCTTTTGTCAATCATCATTACTCAGTTTCTCATTTTTGTCAATCATCACAATGATTCCCTTATTTTTTGTGGGCATGCAAAAGAAGAAGATGTAGGTAGCCATAATGAGTATCTTGTGCGGTTGGGTACATGCAAAAGAAAAGATAGATCTCTTCAGTACTCCTCTTCTTCTGATTTTTTGTGCGCATGCAAAAGAATAAGATCTAGGTAGCCATAATGAGTATCTTGTGCGGCCTTGTTGGGTACATGCAAAAGAAAATATAGATGTCTTTGGTACTACTCTTCTTCTGTTTTGCCAAATAATATAGAGAAGATTATTTTTTGTTTCTAAAATGTCTGTCACATTGGGTTGGCTTGACCCAAATTTGGCATTGGTGGCAAGATCCCTTGTGGTCCAGTCTTTCCATAAATTAATGCTATATTTCTTCCATTTTGGTTGTGCCTAAATTAAAATTAAAAATATGATAACTGTCATAAGGGATTATGTTTATATAAGGTATATTATGGAAAACTGAGTTGACTCGACGAGTTAAGATAATGAAAATTGATTGATTAACAAACAAATATCAAGCAAAGAATTTGAACATGAGCATATATTAAAGAACCAATATTTTTATAGTATTCATTCTAAAACTAAATGAAGCAAAATAATACCAACATCCTCAATATTAAAAAAAAAAAAAACCACATTATTCGAAAGTTTCTTTGATAATCTGATCAACTAAAACCATCGCATCTGGTACTTGTGTTGCAGCGTTAGCAGGATGTGATGGAACTTCAATTACCTTTTCTTCTAGAGGTGTCTCCCTGGGTATTTCTGGTGTACCAGACATAGTTTCACCAACAGGCTCATTCAAAGGAATGAGAGCATGGACACTATCCATTTCAACAGAAGCATGAAGAGTAAGATTGTCAACATGAGCTTGAACTTCAGCTAACAGGGGCATGCCAGGAACCTTACACAAGCCATCAATAGTTATGGTGATCCTTAGCTTTCTAGGGACATCCATTACTATCCTTGGAATTGTTTTAATGCTCTCGGTATTGTTCTTATTAGAACTCATTTTCTTCGTCTAATATATCAATCTATCTTTTATGCTAGTGTGGTTTGTACGACCTCTTTATATATATATATACGTATGTATGTATTAGAAAAACCCTAATTTTTTTAGGTTAGAAGCATTATCTCCAATTACCTAATTTAGTTGTATTCCGCATATCACTCTCAAATAAACAAAATATAACAGTTTCCATATTGATAAATATATTCTCATATACACGTACAACACCACATTAATTTTAGTATATAGTATGATTTATCTAAATACGGAAAAATAGCACGAACAAATTGCGTAAACATAACCATGTTGATTGAGTACATATATGCTTTATCTTACAGTAGATCATAATCATGTACTATTCGCTAATGTGCATGCCTTGGCTAAACTCTTGACAAATCTGTAGGTATCTGAAGTATCTCTCTCCATGATTCTCCATGCCTAATCTTCTCTGAAAAAATTTCTATTTTTGGTGTAATTCCCTCAGTAATTCACACCTACTCAAAGCCATGCGCAACAATTCTGTCCAGCCAAGCGCTATAACCATGCCCAAATTCTCTTTTGGCTTTCGTATATTGGTCAACACCATAAATTACAACTATATATGATTGGAAATAACAATATATATTGGGATTATTTTTTTTCTTCAAAAGATTAATATACTATGGTCATAACCCTAATTTCTTGTCTTCAAATGATTAATATACTATGGTCATAACCCTAATTTTTAAATTTCCAATGGACACATAAATAAAATATTGATAAACCGGAATAAATCTCACACAAACACGTGAAAATATCCGTTTCTTGTTTGGATCATGGATTTTTAAACAAGGCATGCTGATTAAGGATGCGACCATTGGCCAAACGGTGTAACGGTTCTCACCCCTTCATATTACGCTTCACATTAACCGAATAGATTTTGAAACACCAAAAGACGTGAAAATTCCAACAGGTGTGTTGTGTGGGGACACATATTGAATCCATTGGATGTCTATATAAGTATTCAACAAAAACGAAATCCTAAATACTTATACATTAAAAAAAAAAATTCACTAGTAATAGTAATGGAAATGTTGCCGGATTTAACTCCCGAGATACTACACCTCCTCCCAAGTACATAAGGTATTTTGGCAAGAAATGTGTATGAAAAGAGTGGAATTATGTCATTGCAGCCAAAAGAATTGGACTCCATTTCGGTTTCACTCAAAAAGTGACAGAAGAAAAAGTTACGCAACTCTTCTACAGAGAAAAAATTAAGGAGGAAGATTACTACACGATGATGGGAGATTTCTATCACATGTTATTTGGAAACAATGGTACCTGGAATATTATCTGATCCTATGATGAAAACATGTCACACCCAATCGTTGGATCTTGTAATGGCCTGGTATGTTTTTATGTTTCCCACCACGGCATACAAGATCCTATCTATATTATGAATCCAACAATGGGTGGGCACCTCCATCTGCCACAAATATGCGATCCAACACTAACGCCATAAATTAGTTGGGATCCACGATTCGTCGTAGGGGGGTTCGGCTATTGTCAACATACCGGTGAATACAAAGTAGTTCGAATTCAAGTGTACGGTAAAGTGGATTTACACACTCTAGGTGACAACATGGGATGGAGGAACATCGGATATTTTCCTTTTACTTTTTGGGATTCAGGTGTGTACGCACATGGTTGTATTTTTTGGATAAATCATTATTTTTATGACAATATTCAGATAGTATCTTTCAATTTGGACAATGAGACATTCCAGTCACATTCTCCACCCCCGCATCATATTTATGAGAATGGTGGTTTCAGTACTCCAAAACTTGGAATGGTCTTGTTTGGAGTTCGCCTTTTATTTTACAACATTCACGATATTTATGATCTCCGGATTAATTTTTGGGCACCCATTTTGGATAATAATATTCATGCATGGGCACCCGGTATAGAATGGAATTGGGAACTTAAGAGGAGCATTGTCTTGGAAGAGCCTTCGAATATATGGTGGCTTCCTTATAAGCTTATGGCCTTGGGAAAGAACAACGACGTCCTATTGCAAAATAACCGCTGTTTAGCGTGTTATAATGAACTCACCAGAACTTTGACAGAAATTGCGAAGATAAGGTGGGAAAATGTTAGTGTTATTCCTCACATCAGGAGCGCCGTCTCGTTGAGGAATTTTGGAGGACAATTGGAAATATGTACTGACGATGACCATCCCACAAAAATATTCCGAGTGTAGTGTATTTGTTTTTGTTTTTGTTTTTGTTTTGATTAGAGTAATGTAGTTTGGTGTTCAATATATATATATATATATATATATATATATTTTTAAAAGTATTATTTCTCATCTTTGTTTTTTTTTTTTTTCGTATCTTATCTGGACTAAAAGTTGTTTTTGAAATATGAGAATCAGAGTTGGTCTTATTTTGGGTAATAATGGTTGGTATTTTATTTAATGGATTTAATGCTTTTAAACATATTCCCGACTAATCTAGAGGGGGAATTCTTTTATGGTGGTCAATTTGGTATATAGGGAGGCATTTCTGTATTCCAGTTGTATTTCTGGTTATAAATTTTGCGAATCTATAGGGAGACTTTTATGTGTTCATTATTGTAGAAAATATGATATCAAAGACTTGATGAAAGGAACACAGAACTAAAACTAAAACAAACTTCTCTTGATTGATGTATTTCAGACTCATGGATTAATGTATTTCGACTCATGGATCAACAGCCTATTTATATGAGTAACAAACTTGACTCTCAAGAAAAATAACTTTCCAAACATAATCAAACTCTAACAAAGAAACTTCTAGACAATTCTCACGTAAATAAACTCTTAAAACCAGTAATACTTGCAACCCAAATAAACTTCTATAAACCGTACCATGTCAACAAGAGTTTTTGATCCATTCACTTCATGTCAACTGTACCAGTTGACTCAACCATATTGGTTTATTCTTCATAGTATCTTGGTTTATTCTTCAACAATTATAATAAAATCCGAGAGGGGAAAAGAAAAATGTAAAAAGAAGTGAGAATTTGAGATGCAAATGGTATAAGTGATTGATAGACAAATCAATGATGATATTCTTGAAAATGCACACGAATGAAAAAGATTTGAAACTGGTGTTTGACACCAAAACACAAAACCAAAACATAAATGGGCAAAAAGAGAGATACATAAATTATGATACATAAATTTGTATTTTATGGATAGTTCATGTTTTATATTATCAACCAATGTCGTTGTAAATATTAAGATGTTGTCGTGACGGGTATTCTAATTCCAGGAGGTCAGCATTAGTGAATTGGTGCATAAGTAGATGTAATGAGAATCGCAGCTGGTTTCTGCAATTCAAATGAAAGACATGAAGACCCCTTCCCCTTGATGGACTCTAGTCTTATAGAATCCATGTAATTTCATCAATCCTTTGTGATTTCTATACAATGTCAAATTTGTGTAATAAAATTAGGGGTGATTTTTCCAAGTAGCCATTTGTCTTCAACATAATACTTGTGCTTTCTATATATCCAGTTCTTTGGTCATAAATTGAGTTTGACAATTCAACCAACAACTCCAACACCATTCAATCATACATAAGAAAACAGTCATTAAACAAGAAAATTAATCCATTAGACAGTTATTAATTAAGCAACTCCAACACCATTAAGTCATTAACATTACAAAAAACATGAAAATAAATCCTAAATCCAAAAAACAAATCAAGATTCAGAATCAGTCACTATGTTGAGTATGACCTCATTTTCATGTGGTGTTCGTGATAGGTATGCCTGATACTCATCCTTTATACTGATTTTAGCCTCAGGGTGGTCTGTATAATCCTTATATCTTCCTGCATAAATTGATGCTCTTCTATCCCTAATCCTTCTCATTAACAACACACCTTGTCTCCTTTCCTTTTTCTGCAACAACTGCAAAAATTCTTCTGGGTATTCTTCATCTTTTACTTTCTCTTTGTTTTCCTTCTTTTTCTCTTCATTTTCTGCCTCATATACTGAGTTTGAATGAAAAAACTCATTCCACAACAGATCCATATCATCATCTTGGTTATTGTTCTGCAAACCTACTTCTTCCTCTTCTCTCATATTCCTTGCCTTTTTTTTTTATTGCTATGCATATATAATACTTAGCTTTCTATAGTTTCTCCAAATCCATTTCAAATACTCCTAATTTGAACCTCATCATCACTTCCTTTCTCTTCAAGCACTCATCCTTATCAACTTCTTCCTCTGTCATTGCGGTCTTGCCTTTTGATGGTTTGGAACCACTCTCTTTTTCTGGGTTATTTGGAGCCATTATTATCTCTGAAACTTTTTTTCTTCTTCTCTTCTCTTGGCTTAATTTTCTCTCTGGAAAATGAATATAATCCTAATTCCTCTTTCACATTTATTATTTTTTTTCTTTCAGAGACGTACATATTCCCAAGAGACGCATGCAGCTGTTGAATTTATAGAAATAATAACACCCCGGTTGAATTCAAAGAAATAATAACGGGTTGTGATATGCTTCCTACGTGGTTGATGTAAGAAGACATCCTTTAAAAACTTAAAGTCTAATTTTTCCATAATTTTAGGAGTATAAGAAAGATATTCTCCAGCGATAAATGTTTTTACATTGGTTGGGAACTTTTTAAAGAAGAATTAATTGGGGGATATGGGAATTAATTGGGGGATATATCTACGGGACAAAATAGGTGTCCCAATAGCAATTCTGGGTGACCCCCTATGTAATTTTTTTTTAATTCCTAATCTAGCCCCCACTAATTAGGATTAGTGATTAAGTATAATTAGTAAAATGTTAAGTATTTGAGGGATAAATTAGTGTGTATTTTTATTTGTGTTTGGGTGAGAGTAGAAGGAGGGAAAATAATATTTGAGAGGAATTTCTTTTTTTGAAAATGGGAAGATGATTGTGATGAGAGAATTACTGATAATAAGAGGTTGAAAAATTGATTTTTTTCTTTGAATCCACCATTGTTGCAGCTGAAAAAGCTTGGTGCGGCATGGTATTCAACCAAAAACTCATGCCGGCAATTGTTGGAAATGTTCATAAATTGTTTGCCACTATCCGGGGTTCCCCAACGAGAGGCGTAGCTCTCTCGTTACGATTTTTTTCCTGGTTTTGATCTTCCGAATGTTGATTTTTTCTGGTTTTGAACAGTAACCGGCATGGTAATAGTTTTTTCGAGCGTGTCGGTACCTGTTCCGGCATAGTATTTTGCTTAAATACCTATGCCGGAACAGAATGAAAAGTATCCAGAATGTTGATTTTTTTTTCACTTGACTACCGGCATTGATAGGAAATTATCGGGCATGCCGGTACCGGGTTCCGGCATATGGTCTTTATCAATTCCGGCATGGTCTTCGTCACTTCCATTTTGAATTTTTCCTAGATTTAAAAAGCTTGGTGCCGGCATGGTCAATTGATATGAAGACCATGCCGGTATTGTTTTTCTGCATAGGAAATAAATATGAAAACTATGCCGGAAAAAAATACCGTCATGGTCTTCATATCAACTGACCATGCCGGTACCAAGCTTTTTAAAGCCAGGAAAAATTCAAATGGAAGTGACGAAGACCATGCCGGAATTGATAAAGACCATATGTCGGAACCCGGTACCGGCATGGTCTTCATCAATTCCGGCATGGTCATCATCACTTTCAGCATGATCTTCATCACTTAGAATAAAAAAAATTTCGTTTCCAAAGTGAGGTGAAGAGAATTTGATATAGAGTGGGGAGAGTTTAGAATTTGAAAGGGAATGGAGAATATTTGGGTTTCAAAACACTACCCCTAAATAAGATTAATAAGAAGTGGAGATGGAAATGAAGGATATGATTTAGATTTTTGATTTTAAGTTTTTAATTTTTATTTTGAGGGAAGAAGTGGAGATGGAAATGGGGGATATGATTTTGTTTTTTGATTTTAAGTTTTTTTTTTTATTTTGAGGGAAGGGTATTTTAGTATATTCATAACCAAAAGTCACCCCTTAGCACACACCATGGGTTGGGGGAAGTAATTCATATCCCCCAATTAATTCCCATATCCCCCAATTAATTCTTCTTTTTAAACCCTTGATCTTCAAATTAAATAGTTGATATATCCATTAATAACCATAGATATTAGTGACTAGGATGTTTACATCCTCTAAAATAACTTCTAAAACCAGAGGATGAGTTTGAGGATGTTGGTGTAACTACCTTCCACATCACCTTCACAATTAATCCTCACATTCCCGTTGGAGAAGGATTTTGGTTAAAAACTACAAAAATCCTATGTGGCCTAGTTAATAGGAATTTAAGGATGTCTCATTGGAGATGCTCATAACACCCTACTAAAATGTCATGTCTTTTCATACCTACTTCATGACGTAATGGTTATCCTTTATATTTTGTTTCCTTTTAAATAAAAATTCAATTATAGGTTTAAGCCATAACCGCTTATAAGATAAAAACGGGAAAATATGCTTTACTTTCCTGCTCATTAAGGACGTGACCTTTCAAAGATAAAACATGCAAATATGCATTACTTTTCTTCTCATTAAAGACGCGACCATTCAAATAATGCATGCTCATCAAGGACGCAACCATTCGCCAATAGATGTATTGGATGTCTATATAAGCATTACTCTTATCTGCTTGTAGCATTCTACAATATTAAGAAAATCTTAAATGCTTTAAAAAAAATCTTTTTTGATAATCTTTCATCAGTATAATAGTGATGGATATGTTGCCGGAATTAACTACCGAGATACTACAGCACCTCCTTTAAAGACCCTCGAGCTCGTCAACGCTATTAGACTAGTCAATAGACGATTAAGCCGATAATATCTCGATTAGTTTAAAATGAATGTTAATTAATAAGAGTTAATCTAAAAATGATTTAGATACGAAACTAGTATTGTTAGATATATCTCGAAAAGTTACGTGGAATGGACTATTCTAACGTGTCAGTCGGATAACGAATGAAGAAGATGACCGACTATGGCTGCCCATATCAGTTTTTCGAGTGCCTTTAGATATTTTGGTCGGCCTTATCCCAATCAAGAAGATTAACTCATTATTCTCCCTTCTTCTTCTTCATTATTCTTCTTCTCTCTTCTTCTTCTTTTCTTCTGCTGTTTCAAGAGTCGACTGTGAGGTTCGATTCGAGAGATCAAAATCTGAAGCTTTATGATAGGTAGGATGTGGACAAGTTCATGGAGTATTTGATAGTGATGGTGTTGTTGTTTGTTGTTGATTCAGAATCAAAAGAGAAAGTAAATCTGTGAGTTTAGGTTTCTGTTGTTTGGTTTAAGATTGATTTGAGATGTCAATTGAAGATGGGTTTCGTGGTTTCGAGAGATTGAATATAAGAAGAAGATGGTTGTGTCAATTTTGAAGATTGGGTTTCGGAGAAGAAGAGTAATTTGGAATTAGGGTTTGGTTTGAAAATTGATAAGTGAATTGATTTGTTAATGGATGAAGAATTGAGGGGTTCTTATCTAATTAATGAAGTGAAGATGTTCTAAAGATGAATTGGAGAAATTAGGGTTTATGTCCTATTCCTCCCGAAATCATAGAATTAGGATTTCATGAGAAGAATTTAGAGAAGCTGTAGAAGAAGAAATTGATGTTATAAGATGTTGTTATGAGATGGGTTTGACAAAAATTAGAACATATGATTGAAGAGTGGTTTGAATTTGTTAGTTATGATTTGAAGTTATGAATCTCATGTTGAATTGAAGCTGATAAAGAACTTGGAGTTGATTCTTGTATCAAGAAGGTGATGGAGTTATTATTGGTGCTGATTTAGAAGACCTATCATGAGGTAATTTACTTCTTAGTATCTCAGTAAAGCTTATTGATTTCATTGAAATTAATTATGAACTATGGATGTTGATGAAGATATATTGGAATTGAGATTGAGATAACTATGGAATGAATTATTGTTGATGGAACTGTAACTAGTAATTGCATGGATGGTTGTGAATGGATGAATACATTATTGTCTGAGATGAGTAGATGATGTGGAGTTGTTTAAGTAGGAGTTGATGTCAGAGTTAAGGGAAGCTAAGTTGAATTGCAGATTGTAATGAAGCTGTAGATACTAGTTATGAGGAACTGCAATACAATAGAAGGAGTGGTATTCTTTTGGGAGTTACAGGTGGTGATAGTTAATGAGTTACAAGACTTTAGAGATGGTAATAGAAGAACTGAAATGGGGGATGTTGGATTGAACTACAGTTATAGGTGTTGGAATTGATTTGATAGTAAACTGAATATGGACTACGGGTGGAATGTGATGGTGTGGTTTGATATGTTATGCTAATTGCAAGTATTTTGAATTAGAGTATATGAATGAGTTAGGAAAGTTTATGAGATGTGTTGGTGATAGAATGAATGTGTGGTGGTGGTAGTGGTCATGGAATTCAGTCCGGTGGGTGTGAAATGGTGGTTTTCTGGAACTGAAATTTAAATGAGATTAAAGAAGGATTTTCTGAGTTGGAATTGCAGATGGTTTGTTAGGTGCATCTGCAGAGTATGTTGAAACTCTGGATGTGGGTTTGAGCATAGGATGGATGTTATAGAAGTGTATCTAGAAATGAAGTTGAGTTGGTAATGTAGAAAGATGTTGCTTAAAGCTGCAATTGCAGGTAAGCTATAATTGTATTTGTAAATGATTCTGAAGTTTGTTTAAGAATGGTTGAACTGAAGTTGTTTGTAATGTTTTTATAGTAGTGGCCTTAGTGAAAGCCTGCAACTGCAGATCTAGGTAAGCTTAATTACAATTGTTTTGAATTGTAGAATTCTGTTTGAATTATTAGTTTTTATTTTGATGCATTAGATTATGTCTTGTGTTTGGGTCTGGCATGTACAAGTGTTTTGGCCTTGTGCCACTCAGCCTAGTCAGGTATCTGACTCTAGCTGACTTAGTCCATCTGACTGAGTTGAATCAGGTTTGACCCACCGAGTCACTAGTCTTGAATCGTTGACCCTGGACCTTGACTCTGTTGACTGACGTTTACTGTTAGTTGACTCTTGACCGTCACTTTGACCGTTAGTTGACTTAGTTGGACTGGGCCTTAGATTAAGGGGCCAGTTTAGTGGTCCTGGGCTTAGACCTAGTATTCATATTTTGAATGTTTGGACCCTTATGGTCCGAATTAACCTTTGGCTTCTTCTACAAAGTTGTAGATATTCACAAGACTTATGTAATGGACTATAGAACCAACCCAATTCAATTAGTAAACCTTATCTATGCTAAAGATAGATAAATAAAAGATGTAGAACCTTAAATGCGCCTAGAATCATTAGAAAGACTCGTATGATTTTTTTGTGAGCCTTTTGTCTAGATTCTTAGACTTCTTGTGTGATTAACAATTAGTCTATATTAACAACGATCAATTCATAGGATGAACCAGTGGATCGTGGATCGCGAGGTAGGCGTGGCTTATCATCAAAAAGGTGGGAATACATTTAACTCTTTTGTAACCATTGTTGGTTCTTTTACAAAAGTCTTTGTTTAGTAAACTCATGCATTGTTAGTTTATGCATTCCATGCTTTATTTAATTTTCATTATGATTACTCTGTTGATTTTGTTAATCTTTCCATGGTTTGGAAAGGACCTGCATGCTTTGTTTATCATTTTAAATTATTACGGGAAATGAGAATTTCTACCGGTGGTGTATAGGATACGCTCATTCACATTTATATCTAGAGCTTTAATGACATATATTTGTCGGAAGTTTGCGAGTTCGGAACTGTCGATATCCATACGTACGATTAGGTGTGGATTTGTGAGTTCGGAATTGCACAACCATATTAGTACATTGTTTGAAGAAGGAGTTTGTCTATATACATGTTTGTTTATTTCAATGACTTGGTCACTCTTTAATGCTTGGGAAAACATGTTGTTTTCCGACTCTTGTTTATGATTACTTTAAAGTTAAATGTTATTCCTGCTGGGCACCTCTTTTAGGGATGATGTGCTCACCCATTCCCACTTTCAGTTTCAGAGACAGATCAGAGTTGAGCAGCGAAAGCTTCGAGGAGTTTAGTCCGTTAGTTGGTTAACTACGGATATGTTTATTATGTTGCATATTTTATTTGTAAACCAAATCACTATTGTATATGTATCATCTAAGAGGAGTTCTTGTATTTATTTATTTCAGAGCGGGGCTAGTTTTTGGGTTAAGTTTTGTAGCAGATTTCTTAATTGAATGTTTAAGTTTATGATTAAGATTCTTAGTGCCTCTTGTTTTAGTTAATCTCTTGGATTAGTCAGCTGTTAGCTTAGGGGGCGCTACAATGTTGGTATCAGAGATCATCATTAGATCTTATATGGGAAAAGATAGAAATAGCCAGTGCCAGTTAGTGAGCTAGATTAGTTTAGTACTGGGTTGGGATTGTGAGATGAATCTTAATCACTAAAAGTTATTAATAATTAAAAGATTTATCTGATTGATTGATTTGTTTGTTGGTTGGTTGTATATATAATGAAGTAAAAATTGTAGGGTACACTAATATTTTTTTAGCTAATAAAGGTTAGGGAATAATCAGTTTAAAAAGTATGAACACGTACATAATTCAATACTTAAAATAGTGAGATTAGTATTATTGATAAATCTTGAAAGTCACATATATACTTATTAAACACCTTGACTTACACGTAGGGTCAATAATCTATAATCACATAAATGTTAATAATATTTTTGGGACTCAATAATAATTGGGAAAATAGTTAGAATAATAATTCGACCATCAATGTTAATAATAAAAATATTATTATAGTAATTATAGATGATAATTTTAACTATTATTATTAAGGGATAACATAGAAATAATTTACTTTTACACATCGGTGGTGATAATAACAGTAATAATAATAATTTTCCTTCAAAGAAAAAGAATTAGCATCATGTTGAACTTAACTAATATTTCATTAAAGCTAAATAACGAAAAAAATAATAAGTATGGTTAAATAACTATGAAAAACTATTAGCACTTATGTACGGTTAAATTCTCTAAATTTCTATAAATTAAACGAATGAAAATTATAAATGTATGTTTTGCGTTTAAACTAGATATTTAATATAATACTTATTAGATGTTTTAAGAAAGAGAGGACATAATATATAAAATAAAATGACTCAACTCGTTAATAATTTGTATCTAAACTATTTTTAGTCTAACAAAAGATACAATAAATCTCTAAAATGGAAAATATACATGAAGTAGTAATAATAGTATTCAGGTGTTTAGTGTAATACTATAATTAAAAGAAGAAAAAAAATCGTATACTAATAAAATACTTCACATTAATAGGGAAATTTAAAGACTATTAGAAAACGGGGAACTTTTTTTGTAGCCCATTTTTCAAATTTTTTATATTAGTAACCCATCAATAAGATTACATATATTAAAAACCCATAATCAATTATATTTGAAATAGATTACAATAATAACCTTTCAACTATTGAAATAATTGAAAAACAATAATCAAAACCCTAAGATAAAAAACAATCACAAATTCCTAAAATTACTCTTCCGTTAAAAGTCAAAAGATTTCCTTTAAAAAAATTTTATCCTAAAACATTTCCTTTAAAAAACAGATTTATTTAAGAATTTATTTTCACTTTAATAAATTTTTTAGGAGATTTTTTTTTTTTTTGTAACCGATAACTACAAGAAAAAAACTAAATTATCACCATTCACCACTTGAAATTCTGGAAAGTTCTAGTTTTCACCGGATCAATTGGTGAAAATTTTAGTTTGTCACATATAATTAACGGCATGTGAGATGTGAAAATTCAAGTTTTAAGTGACTATTTCAATTTTCACCTATAATAATGTGGCACGATTGGTGAAAGTCACAATTTTCAATGAGTCATAATCGGTGATAATCACGATTTTCCCGTCTAATAATCAACTATAAAAATCACAATTTTCACTATAATATAACAATTTTTCTGTCTTCATCACTTTTACTGTCAAGGTGTACCCTGAAATGCGATATTTCAGTGGCCTTCATGTTTGGGAAAGATAGTGGTGAGTTGGCGATAAACTAATACTTCAGCTGACTCACCACTCCATGCTTGCAACAGTCATATGCAAATGGTTGTCCTTCTTTTCTGCTGGTTATCCTTCTCATATGCCATTTTTCTACCAGACTCCAAATATTTAGACTATTTTGTTTTCAATTATCACGCATAATTATCGTTAGCCTAATCAAAATTGCAGACATAAAAATATAAGATCGGTACCTAATGCGTACACAAAATACAATGAAACACCACAACTTCATTTAGTTATCTCGGTCGATAGAAAATCCATTGAAGAAATATTTTAGAACCACAATCCTGATAGTGAATTGATTAGAAGATGTCGGTATGGACCATGCAACCATTAATTAAACCGAAACAACAAAAAAATATATGTCCATTTGATCACTGACAGTAAATAGCACTTCTTATTATTTTACAAAAATTTCATCAATAATGGTACATCGTTGAAAGGTTTTGTAATGAAAATGCAAGAAAAGAAGAAAGAAGTCGTAATGGAAGAGAAGAATAAGAGATAATAACCGGAAATCATGTTAACGAATTTGTTATTGAAAACGAGAGAATATAGGATATTTTTATATTTTGAGAAATTTAGGTAACTAATATCGCCCACAAATACGCCCATAATAACTAAGGATTTCCACATTCTTTTCTCTCTCATCCGAGTTTGCTCTGCAAATCGCCCCCCCCCCCCCTTGGTTTTTCAGTCTGTTTCATGTTTACAGAATTGTCTCAGTTGTTAATCACTCAACTTGCATTCCTCATTGTCATCTATCTAATCTACTGTTTCTTGTGCTATCTAATCAAGCTCCCAATCAAGGAAAAACAACAAGATCATTTCAATTTTATCAAAACCAAGTGTCAAGTTAACTCAAGCATCAATGAAAGAAAAGACCAAAGTTCAACAACAACATTAACCATCGATTTCAAAGTACAGAATTCTGAAGACATCATAACACCTGTTTCAACATCTTTACACATCAAAAGAACCAGTACCAAATATCACTTACATCACCTGCAATTCAACTATACATACACCTTTGACATTGCAAAATAAAAACTATCAAACACACACTCCGATAACACTACTATTTCCAACCATCATCCAAACCTTCTGCAAGAACAAAAGTTTAATCACCATAATACGATTTTCAGCCAAACAAAAGAAAAAACAAAGAGAAAGAAACTTTCCATCACCACCAATTGCAGCTTCAAGAAGTGGGGTAGACAAGGAAATCACCAGAAGAGACTTTGCACAAAAAATTTGCTAACCATCTTCAAACTGTTCAAATCTCCAAAAAAATTGGCTTCTCCTGATAACTTTGTGGTGTTGATCACACGTTTTGTCACCCCCCATCTCTTCACCGTTCACTATCCTCACTGCATGACCGCGCTGGGGATGTCCCACTGAAGTCTGATTCCTCATCTGAAAAAGGAACCCTGGCACTCACACTCAATGGAAACTGTTCTCCTTCATTCATGGTTCGAGAATACTTCTTGGGGCTGGCAATTTACTACTCAAATCGAGTCCTTAGATGATCTTCATCATACACAAGATGCTCAACAACCCTCTCCTGACTGCTATCTCCATAATCAGAATCAAGTCGCTGCTCTCCACCCCTCCTTCAGCCTCTTCATCTGCATCAAAACCACAAGTCGAATCCGTATCTTCATCAGTCTCTCTTCCATATCGGGTCCCCTTGGCTTTCCTTCCAGCCTCTTCCTCCTGCTTTACTTCCCACTCACTATCTTTTCTCTCCCGTCTCTTCAAGTATTGAGGCACCCACTCATCATACATTCTCTCCTTTCGTTGTGCATCTCTTTGCTTTTGATCTTCCTCTTCCTTCTGTTGTTTTTGAACTGCTTCACGACGCTGCAACTCCGACTGAACATCAACCCTTAATTTCTGCAACTCTTCAGTACTTAAATTACTTGAAAGTGTTTTATCTGATCTTAGAGACTGGACCTTGGTGGATTTAAGGGAACAACATTTCTGGAGTTTTCCATCGCTTAACTTTTTCCTTCACCTTTCCTCTTCCAGTAAAACTAAAAATATTTTTCTTAATCACAATCAAAACCCACCTTTTAAAGGAATAACTCCTACCATTAAATACCATTTATGGCGTTTGATTAACCGTCATATCGCTTCGTTCTCTTCACCCATGCAAAACCATGTATATCCTCTTCTCCCTAATGACCATCATTACCCTATCAAACCCTATCATCAACACCTAATCCTATTTACTACCCCAATACCTAACAGAACCACATTTAAGGGTGGCCTTGGTAAGTCCTCTAATTTTGAGATTCTCATTTGGGGTCTAATTAAAACTTTTTATTTTTAATACATGCTAGTTGGAGGCAGCACCAGGTGGGAGGCAGCAGTGCGGCTTGGAGAACCCCAGACATAAGTTTTGCTAATATCACCAACAGAAACTATACTCATTCACAACCCCCTAAATTCAAACCCTCCCCCCAAATTTCTATCATTATAACCGTTGTCTTTTTCCACCACCCAAATACATCCAAAACTGATAAATTCCCTGGATATTCCCTTTATATTTTGCAAATCCACATTTATTTATATCAAAAAGATTATCGATCCATTATTGGATTTTTCCACAAGTGGTCTCGGACCTCCATCTCTCACATAAATCACTTGGCTCCGAACCAACCTGTTTCCCCCAGATATGAGAACGACATGCCTTGTCCCAACAGTCCTTCCCAGAACAACATTTGTAATCGTGCTACAACTACACTACATTAATTTTCTCATGAATTTCCCCCAAATCATAGTCAACATGAGTCGCATTCCCGTTTTAAGGTTGGCAACTGTAACCAAACAAAAAAGTCTTATGTCATCTCTCAACACTCTATATGGGGTCAATGTCAGTTCAGTAAGTACCATGTTATCATCTCCATGAAACTGTTTTTTATCCTGAATATCCAAAAAATCAATTTCTATCAACATATAATCTTTCATATCCATCTCTCATTTATGATGAATACATCCCAAACCCCTAAGCAAGATCAAGCTTTGAACCAAGATATCCAAAACCTTTCTTTACAAATGTCTGAGAAACTTATCTTACCATATTCCCTTGCTAATCTTGTCTTCATAGATAAAAAAGTCATCCTTGCTGAAGCTGATTCTAACTGGAAATGGTGTATTGTGGGATATATCTGTTGTGAAACATTGATTCCTACTGCTTCTATAAGATACTACATCTATAACAACTGGCCTCTTACTCAACACCATATAGTATCTGTTTGGAATGGCCAAAGGAACAAAGTTCTTATTCGTTTTCTATCTGAAGAAGATTTCAATAGAATCAGATCTCAAAAACCTTGGTTTGTTTGCGGTTATCTGGCTGTGTTAAAAGTGGTTCCTACTGAAGGCTGGACAATCAATAATCAACTCTCTTTTGATAAATAAATTATGTGGTTCATCTTATGCAACATTCCAAACGAATGCACTGAGTTTAATGACCTCAAGATACTCACCATAGAGATGGGAGAATTAGTGAAAGCCCAAAATCCCTTTGGAATGCACCCTCTCATGAAGAATTTTAAGGTCTGTATCAAGATTTCTGTCCAAAAAGCTCTTCTAACTGGCCCCCCTATTCACAAGTGGAAGAAGAGACCCCTTCTTGATTGAATGTAGACACATCAGAGTTCCAAGGTATTCCTGCACCTTTTGTCGTGCACTTGATCATAAGGACCAAAATTGCCCAGCTTGGAAGCAGAAACAAAAGAAAGTCATAGAACTCAAGACTTCCTGCAGTAACTATACTCTACCACCAGTTTCCAAGTTAATGTTGTCACCAACTACTCAAGTGGAATCCACTCCTATTGCTGAAGCTGATACTTCTTATATATCTTTGATTATCATCCCAGATACTCAGGTTTTACCTACAGATTCTAAAGTTAATGCTAAGGTTAAAGCTGAGGATGTGGATCAACAAATGGGTAATTCCATCCAAAAAAGTTTCTCTGACATGTTCCAAATGGGCCCTTTCATCAACAGATCATCAGCTCTGAATTTTTTTGATGATAGACCTATTCAGAAACATACTACTTTGGTAGAAAATGGTTTACCGTTGGTTTTCAAACAAACTACTACTCAAAATGTCTCTGTGGATGCTTCTATTACTGGTGCTGAGTCAAACCAGAACGATCCGATTCGAACTACCAACTCGTCAAGGCGGTTTTAAAAAGTAGTAATCCCAAATCCCAGCTCAATTGTCACTAGAGGAGCTGCTAATAATACGGATCATGAAGCTTTAGCTAACCTCAAGAGGAAGATCAATCCCAGAGCCGAGTTGCGTAAACTTACCCGAGCTAATTCCAACCCCATCAACTCTGCAGCTAATTCTGAAGAAAATTCCCCACCTGATCCCAATTATGCTCAATTGTGTTTCCCAATCATCAATTTGGGAGATCTACCAGACATTGATCTCTCCAACTGTTCTTTCAACACCAAGCTTCTCTTCAATTCCTTTGGTAATTACAATGTTCCTTCTTCTGGTTCTCCGAGAAACACTTATGTCTGCAATAATTCTCACCTCAATGCTGCTAATTCTAGTCTGGATTCATCCCAAATGGCTTCTCAAAGTGGTGGAAATACTAGTACTTCCCTTAATGGTGGATCTGATCAAACTACTCAGGTAAATCTTCCTCAAACTTCTCCCATAATTGTGTGTTAACCTACCACCATGAATCCTTTCCCTATTAACAATGTGAATTATATTGCCTGGAACCTTAGGGGGTTTGGAAAAAAATCATCTAACAGGGAACTTAGTTTATTGTGCAAAAATATCAATCCTGATATTATTTTCTTATCTGAAACAAAAATGAATAAAGATATGGCAGCTAGAAAACTTAGAAATATGGGGTATCCTTGCACTTTTAATGTTCCCAGTATTGGTAGAAGTGGAGGCTTGGCTCTTGCTTGGAAAAAAATAAATTCACCTAAATGTCATATCTTCTAGTCAAAGGGGCATCTATGTTACTTCTACTGACATCATCCATTCTAAAACTTGTCATATTCATTTTATGTATGGTGAACCTAATAGTAGTCCGAGGCAAACTTTTTGAAAAGAACAATGTGACCAAGTTATAGCTCCACTGGATGAACCTATGTTTGTCATTGGCGATTTTAATGATCTTTTAAGTAATGAATACAAAAATTGTGGCTTAGAAGTTGATGATCCTGATTTTGAAAATCTTAGGCAATTTTTTTATTTTTTTAACTTGCATGATCCTGGTTTTTCTGGACCAAGTTTTACTTGGTCTAACATGCAGCAACGGTCAAATTTAATTCTTGAAAGGCTAGATAGATGTCTTATAAACCAAACTGTTGAAGATCTCTGTCCTAAACTTTGTGTTAATAACCTCCCTAGGGATTCTTCTGATCATTGTCCCATGCATATTGGTTTCAACTATGAGGATATTTGTATGCCTAGACCCTTTGATTTCATGGCTATGTGGATAGAGGATCCTACCTGTAGAGATATTATAGCCAACTCTTGGTCTGTTAATGTGGTAGGATCTCCTGCATATAAAATTAAAGCCAAACTCTCAAGTACTAAGAAAGGTTTAAGAGAGTGGAATAAGTCCTCCTTTGGAAATACTCAAACTAACATCTCCAATGTTAGGAAGGAGTTAGATGATCTTCCGATCCATAACCCTACTGATACCACCAATACTTCCAGACTCAAAGCCAGATTGGAGTATCTATACAATCTGGTGGAGTTATATTGGAAGGACAAATCTAGAGAAGTCTGGCTCTTGGAAGGTGACAGAAATTCACCATATTTTCATAGAGTAACTCTCTTTAGAATAAAAAGAAATGCCATTAGTTGGATAAAGACTTCCCAAAATGATATCATAACTGACAGAGATAGTATTGGAAATTCTTTTATAGATTATTTCAAAACTCTTTACTCTTCCCAACCTAAATCTTTCCAAGATGATATCCTAGATGATTACCCTATTAAGTTCTCTGAAGAGGATATTGCTTCCCTAAATTTACCTCTTACCCCAGAGGAAATTAAGAATGTTGTTTTTCAAATGGGGGGGGGGGGCAAGACCAGATGGTTTTACAGGTTTTTTCTACCAAAAGCACTGGGATATTGTGGGAGATGCTGTTGTTGATATGATTCAGACTTGCTTTAGAACTGGTAACATTTCTAAAGTGTTTAATCATACCTACATTGCTCTCATACCTAAAGTCCCTTTAGCTGAGTTGGTTACACAGTATAGACCAATTGGTTTTTGCAATTTTATTTATAAAATCTTGTCTAAAACTTTGGCTAACAGGCTTAAGCCCTTCATGGATAAAGTTATTTCTCAAAACCAAAGTGCTTTTGTACCAAAAAGAAGAATCTTTGATAATATATTACTAGCCATTGAGGCTATTTATGCTGTTAACCATTGTGATAAATTTGAAGGTATTGCTTCCATCAAGCTTGACATGTCTAAGGCCTATGACAAGCTAGAGTGGGACTTTCTGAAGAAAGTCTTAACTAAGATGGGCATGTCAGACCATTGGGTTAAATTAATAAACCAATGTGTCTCTATTGTCTCTTATTCTGTCTTCTTGAATGGTAGTCCTACTGGTTTCTTTAAACCTGAAAGAGGTCTGAGACAAGTAGACCCCCTATCCCCTTATCTCTACATCCTTTGCTTTGAAGATCTGCCCTCTTACATAGATACCCTTTAGAGTAAAGATGTGTTAGATGGTATTAAGGTGTGCAAAAATGCTCCAGAGGTGACACACCTGCTATTTGCTGATGATTCTTTGTTATTTTCTAGATCTACTGGAAAAAAATTTAATGTCATCAAGGACTACCTTTAGAAATATTTTCTAGCTTCAGGGCAAGAAATATTTTCTAGCTTCAGGGCAAGAAATATTTTCTAGCTTCAGGGCAAGAAATAAATTTTCAGAAATCTGGTATTTTGTTAAGTCGAAAAATTCCTGAGCACAAGAAAGCTATTCTGGCTAATATCCTAGATATTCAGAGCAGAGATCAGGGAGAAAAATACCTTGGAACTCCAACTATTTTCTAAAAATCTAAAATCCAAACCCACATGGGGATTCTCCAAAGCTGTGGATGCCAGGATATCTATCTGGATCCACAAGATCTTATCTCAGGCTGCCAGGACTACCCTGATTAAGCATATTGGTCAAGCCATTCCCTTATCCCTAAACATCTGTGTAGAAAAATGGATTCTCATCTCTGCAAATTCTGGTGGGGTGAGACCCTGGACCCTAGTTAGCAATTCACCGAATTATACGCGAATAATTCGTGAACTTTTACGTATCGCACGTTCCCGATTTGTTCGGCCGTTCAAATGAAACTTCGAACCCAATACGTGCGTTTTCTTGATCATCCCGAGCCATTCGTGTTTCTGGCATTCCGAATTAGAATCGTGCGTCTCTATTCGGCCCACTAATCACAAGCCCAATTTGTTCCAAGTTACTACTGGGCCTATATAGTAGTGTTTTCAAAGGCCCAACTGACAGTTCACCTTCTTTTTCCAAAAAGTGTTCATAGAGTAATTCGAAGTTGGGACGTCTAACTCCCTAAACATGACTAATCCCCACTGAGCCAACGAATTGTTGCTGTTTATTTTGTATATGCCTCATATATAAACGATTCCCACCATTACTAGGACATTTTCTTCTTATTTAGTTTGTGACTCTTATTTAATATATTCCGAACTTTGCATCCCGAATTCATATCTCTAAAACGAATTATACGCATACATATGACGTTCCGGATTAATGCCGAATCACGAACCGTTGACCGGATTTCTGACCGAATTTAACTTTTACAAATCCGAATAATACACTACGTTTTCCATTCCGTACATATGCCGAATTCCGAATTTCTAACTAGGCCCTGGACCCTAAAGACAGAAAACTTCACCTCCTAGGCTAGGATATCTTATGTTCCCCTAAAAATGAAGGTGGTCTGGGGTTTAGGAAAGCAGAGTTGAACAATCTTGCTATGCTAGCAAGGAATGCCTGGAGAATTTTGGAACATCCTAATTGTCTCTTGGCTACTGTCTTGAAAGCTAAATATTTTCCCAACACTGATTTTCTAAATGCTAAATGCTCATGGACCTGGAAATGCCTCCATGCCATAAAAGAGCTTATCAAACCTTTTATTTCTTGGATTGCTGGGGATGGTCAATTTATTGACCCATGGTGTGACAAGTGGATCCCCAGCATGGGATCGGCCACACCCAAACCACTTGTTCCACCTGATCCAAGTATCAGAGTTGCTTACTTTATTGATCCCATATCTAGGTCTTGGAATGTCCCAAGACTTACTACCCATTTTGATGATGCTTCTGTCCAGAAGATCATCACCATTCCCTTAGGCCAGATTTGCACTCCTGATAGGAGGGCTTGGGAACTTTCTAAGAATGACAAATTTTATTCAAAGTCTGCCTACTTGGGGCTTAGAGGCCTTAGGCCCTCCCCTTGTAAAAAACTACGGAAGCGTATTTGGAAAGTTAAAGTACCCTAAAGAATTAAAGTCTTTCTCTGGAGAGCTGCTAGAAATTCTTTACCCAGCAGGGTTGTTCTCCAAACTAGAATGCCCATGAACTGTGTTGATTGTACTAGATGTTCTGATCCTCTTGAAACTATTATGCATGCTCTGGTTAACTGTTCCTTTGATAGCAGGGTTTGGTTTCAATCTGAATTCAACATCAATACCCAATTTTTACATAATAAATCTTTCATAGACTGACTGCTTTTTTGGCTTGTTGATCCTCATTCTAAGATGTCTGATGAAAACCAATGTATTTTTGTGGCTATTCTTTGGTCCCTATGGACTAGTATAAACAACCTTGTTTTTCAGAATACTAAAGAGATTTTTTCCACTGTTATCTCTAGAGATAAAGCCATGCTTCACACTGGGAAGCCTAACCATTCTAGTTTGCATATTGACTCTAGTCCTTCTGTCAGTTTTTGTGATCATTAGATGCCCCCTTCCTTTGGATGGATTAAATGTAACACTGATGGTGCCTTTGATATCTTAACTGGAGAAAATGGTGCAGGATATGTGATGCGTGACTTCTCCAAGAAAGATACCTTTTGTGCCTCTCTAGTCTTTGATGTTATCTCTGCTGAAGAAGCTGAAGCTAGAGCAATTTGGGCAGTTCTAAAGAAAGTTGTGGAACAAAAGCTAACCCACATCATTGTTGAAAGTGATGCTAAAGCTCTCATCGACAAGTTTTCAGCTGGAAATTTTGAAGGAGATGCTAGGACGGATGCCATCTTTAAAGACATTTTCTTCTTTTCTTCTAAACTTCTTGCTTGTATTTTCAGTTTTCAACCTAGAACTTGTAATTCTGCCGCTCATGAGCTTGCTCTTTAGGATAAACAAAACAATCTCTCCATGTACTGGTCTACACCCCCCTGTTTGGATCCTTCCAACAGTAGAGGAGGACCATTAGCCCTTTTGAGGACCTTTGCTTATTAAAAAAAAAAAAAAAAAAAACGCCCATAATTAATTTGGCCGTAAAAAACGCCCATGACTGCTTTAGTTGACCGATTATAAATGAAATTAGTTGCACTATTATTTTCCTTATTTTTTATTAGTAAATCATAATTTGTAAAGGTTAATTTAGTCTTATATAAAATATGGAAACCTAAATTTAATCTGGAACTATTAATCTTAACAGTACAACTTGTATTTTGGGCTATAAATATATAATATCTTAATGATGGGTTTCTAGAAGAGAGAGGTACCAAACATGGATTCCTCAGAAATTTCCACATTAGAAAACGTTATAATATTTATGCAGACTAAAATTTAAATCATATTAAATTACCAATGCCAATATTTAATAAGATATAGTATACAGATTCAATCTGAATACATAAATCTATTATATCAATTTTTACGCGAATGCAGAATCATACTTGGAAGATTAAGACTTAACTTACTAATTGGACTATTAACTTAAGAATAATGATAATGGAATTGATAATATAATTAAGACAATAATTTTGGTAAGATAAGCAAATAATAATACTATATAATACTAATTACTATAAAATTTAGAGTTATTGTAGATATCATTAGGATAATAATTATAAGATAGTATTAGCAAAATGTAATTTTTATTAATAGTACAACTTAAGGATTACTTAACAATAATATAAATTTAAGGAAATAAAGTTAGATCAAATCAAATTTAGCATTAATAATAAAATTAAACTTTACATTATGATTAATTATGGTTCACTTTTATCGGCCTAAGAAATAAGAAATAAATGTTATAATAATAATAAAGTATTAACACCAAATAATTATGGAAAAATTATTAGCGGTTACTTATTTATAGCTAGTCACATAAAGAAACAAACAGATAGATACATTGAAATTGATATGTAAACACATAATAGTAACATTGGATAATGATTATTATAACATTAAGTTATTCTTAAATAGTACATGAATTTAAAAATTATTTAATATAGTTTCATTTTGAATTAAAAATTCAATTTCATTAAAAGAAAAAAATAATAATAATGATAAATAACAAATGAAAACACCACCTCAGAGGGCCTAAATTGAACAAAAGAGATAGTTATTACACAGGATTGGCGGGGAGTCTAGCAACAATTTATTTAAATAACAAATAATAATAAAATAAATTTGGATGATTAAATTGCTTAAAATAATGTAAATTTTTTATATATTTATGAAGTAAATTTTTTAAATTAAATCATCATTACAATAAAATTTAGAAATTAAGGGGTTCTTATCGAATTAGGATTGAGTTGTTAATGGATGAAGAATTGAGGGGTTCTTATCGAATTAATAAAGTGAAAATGTTCTGAAGATAAATTGGAGAAATTAGGGTTTATGATCTGTTCTTCCCGAAATCAGAGAATTAGGGTTTCATGAGATGAATTTAGAGAAGCTGTAGAAGAAGAAATTGATGTTCTAAGATGTTGTTATGGGATGGGTTTGACAAGAATTAGAACATATGATTTAAGAGTGGTTTGAATTTGTTAGTTAGGATTTGAAGTTATGAATCTCATGTTGAATTGAAGCTGATGAAGAACTTGGAGTTGATTCTTGTATCAAGAAGGTGATAGAGTTATTATTGGTGCTGATTCAGAAGACCTATCATGAGGTAATTTATTTCTTAGTATCTCAGTAAAGCTTTTTGATTTCATTGAAATGAATTATGAACTATGGATGTTGATGAAGATATATTGGAACTGAGATTGAGATAACTATAGAATGAATTGTTGTTGATGAAACTGTAACTAGTAATTGCATGGATGGTTGTGAATGTATGAATTACATTGTTGTCTGAGATGAGTAGATGATGTGGAGTTGTTTAAGTAGGAGTCGTTGTCAGAGATAAGGGAAGCTAAGTTGAATTCCAGATTGTAATGAAGCTGTAGATACTAGTTATGAGGAACTGCAATACAATAGAAGGAGTGGTATTCTTTTGGGAGTTACAGGTGGTGATAGTTAATGAGTTACAAGACTTCAGAGATGGTAATAGAAGAACTGAAATGGGGGGATGTTGAATTGAACTACAGTTATAGGTGTTGGAATTGATTTGATAGTGAACTGAATATGGACTACGGGTGGAATGTGATAGTGTGGTTTGATGTGTTATGCAATTGTAGGTATTATGAATTAGAGTATATGAATGAGTTAGGAAAGTTTATGAGATGTGTTGGTAATGGAATGAATGTGTGGTGGTGGTAGTGGTCATGGATTCAGTCCGGTGGGTGTGAAATGGTGGTTTTCTGGAACCGAAATTTAAATGAGATTAAGGCAGGGTTGTCTGAGTTAGAAATGCAGATGGTTTGTTAGGTGCATCTGTAGAGTATGTTGAAACTCTGGATGTGGGTTTGAGCATAGGATGGATGTTATAGAAGTGTATTTAGAAATAAAGTTGAGTTGGTAATGTAGAAAGATGTTGCTTAAAGCTGCAATTGCAGGTAAGCTGTAATTGTATTTGTAACTGATTCTAAAGTTTGTTTAAGAATGGTTGAACTGAAGTTGTTTGTAATGTTGTTACAGTAGTGGCCTTAGTGAAAGCCAGCAACTGCAGATCTAGGTAAGCTTAATTACAATTGTTTTGAATTGTAGAATTCTGTTTGAATTATTAGTTTCTATTTTGATGCATTAGATTATGTCTTATGTTTGGGTCTGGCCTGTATAAGTGTTTTGGCCTTGTGCCACTCAGCCTAGTCAGGTATCTGACTCTAGATGACTTAGTCCATTTGATTGAGTTAAATTGGGTTGAATCGGATTTGACCCACTGAGTCACTAGTCTTGACTCATTGACCATTGACCCTGGACCTTGACTTTGTTGACTGACGTTTACTGTTAGTTGACTCTTGACCGTCACTTTGACCATTGGTGACCGTTAATTGACTTAGTTGGACTGGGCCTTAGATTAAGGGGCCAGTTTAGTGGACTTGGGCTCAGACCTAGTACTCATATTTTGAATGTTTAGACCCTTATGGTCCGAATTAACCTTTGGCTTCTTCTACAAAGTTGTAGATATTCACAAGACTTATGTAATGGACTATAGAACCAACCCAATTCAATTATTAAACCTTAGCTATGCTAAAGATAGATAAATAAAAGATGTAGAACCTTAAATGCGCCTAAAATCATTAGAAAAACTTGTATGATTTTTGTGTGAGCCTTTTGGCTAGATTCTTAGACTTCTTGTGTGATTAACAGTTAGTCTATACTAACAATGATCGATTCAGAGGATGAACCAGTGGATCGTGGATCGCGAGGTAGGCGTGGCTTATTATCAAAAAGGTGGGAATACATTTAACTCTTTTGTAACCATTGTTGGTTCTTTTACAAAAGTCTTTGATTAGTAAACTCATGCATTGTCAGTTTATGCATTCCATGCTTTATTTAATTTGCATTATGATTACTCTGTTGATTCTGTTAATCTTTCCGTGGTTTGGAAAGGACCTGCATGCTTTGTTTATCATGGTAAATTGTTACGGGAAATGAGAATTTCCACCGGTGGTGTATAGGATACGCTCCTTCACATTTATATCTGGCGATTTTATGACATATATTGGTCGGCAGTTTGCAAGTTTGGAACTGTCGATATCCATACGTACGATTAGGCGTGGATTTGAGAGTTCGTAATTGCACAACCATATTAATACATTGTTTGAAGAAGGAGTTTGTCTATATACATGTTTGTTTATTTCAGTGACTTTGTCACTCTTTAATGCTTGGGAAAAAAATTATTGTTTTCCAACTCTTGTTTATGATTACTTTAAAGTTAAATGTTATTCCTGCTGGGCACCCCTTTTAGGGATGATGTGCTCACCCATTCCTACTTTCAGTTTCAGAGACAAATCAGAGTTGCGCAGCGAAAGCTTCGAGGAGTTTAGTCTGTTATTTGGTTAACTACGACTATGTTTATTATGTTGCATATTTTATTTGTAAACCAAATCACTATTGTATATGTATCATCTAAGAGGAGTTCTTGTATTTATTTATTTCAGAGCGGGGCTAGTTTTTGGGTTAAGTTTTGTAGCAGATTCTTAATTGAATGTTTAGGTTTATGATTAAGATTCTTAGTGCCTCTTGTTTTAGTTAATCTCTTGGATTAGTTAGCTGTTAGCTTAGGGGCTGCTACAATGTTGGTATCAGAGCTCATCATTAGATCTTATATGGGAAAATATAGAAATAGCCAGTGTCAGTTTGTGAGCTAGATTAGTTTAGTATTGTATTGGGATTGTGAGATGAATCTTAATCACTAAAAGTTATTAATAATTAAAAGATTTATCTGATTGATTGATTTGTTTGTTGGTTGGTTGTATATATAATGAAGTAAAAATTGTAGGGTACACTAATATTTTTTTAGCTAATAAAGGTTAGGGAATAATCAGTTTAAAAAGTATGAACACGTACATAATTCAATACTAAAAATAGTGAGATTAGTATTATTGATAAATCTTGAAAGTCACATATATACTTATTAAACACCTTGACTTATACGTAGGGTCAATAATCTATAATCACATAAATGTTAAGAATATTTCTGGGACTCAATAATAATTGGGAAAATAGTTAGAATAATAATTCGACCATCAATGTCAATAATAAAAATATTATTATAGTAATTGTAGATGATAATAAGAGTAATAATAATAATTTTCCTTCAAAGAAAAAGAATTAGCATCATGTTGAACTTAACTAATATTTCATTAAAGGTAAATAACGACAAAAATAATAATTATGGTTAAATAACTATGAAAAACTATTAGCACTTATGTACGGTTAAATTCTCTAAATTTCTATAAATTAAATGAATGACAATTATAAATGCATGTTTTGCGTTTAAACTAGATATTTAATATAATACTTATTAGACGTTTTAAGAAAGAGAGGACATAATATAAAATAAAATGACTCAACTCGTTAATAATTTGTACCGAAATTATTTTTAGTCTAACAAAAGATACAGTAAATCTCTAAAATGGAAAATATGCATGAAGTAGTAATAATAGTATTTAGGTGTTTAGTGTAATACTATAATTAAAAGAAAACAAATTCGTATACTAATAAAATACTTCACATTGATAGGGAAATTTAAAGACTATTAGAAAACGTTATAATATTTATGCAGACTCAAATTTAAATCATATTAATTTACCAATGCCAATATTTAATACTCCCTCCGTCCCACAATTAAGTGACCTATTTGATTTTAGATTTTGTCCCACTAATAGGTGACCTATATCACTAAACAATGAGATATTTCTAAAATTATCCTTTTAGTTAATTATAAAAAATTTAAGAAATATGCATAATTTGATAGGCATGTTTATATTCGTTACGTATGTGTTTTAAAATGCTTTTCAATGGTATGAAGTTTGCGAACATCCGTGGAGTACTTTGAGAGATAATCATTTCTAAATTTCAGTAGTTATTATCCATAAGGGTATAATTGTAAAAAATGCTTAAAAGTACTCTTTTCCTTGCTTGCCTTAAAAATTGTGCAAACTTAAACTAGGTCACTTAATAGTGGGACGGAGGGAGTAAGATATAGTATACAGATTCAATCTGAATACATAAATCTATTATATCAATTTTTATGTGAATGCATGATTATACTTAGAAGATTAAGGCTTAACGTACTAATTGGACTATTAACTTAAGAGTAGTGATAATGGAAATGATAATATAATTAAGACAATAATTTTGGTAAGATAAGCAAATAATAATACTATATAATATTAATTACTATAAAATTTAGAGTTATTGTAGATATCATTTGGATAATAATTATAAGATAGTATTAGCAAAATGTAATTTTTATTAATAGTACAACTTAAGGATTACTTAATAATAATATAAATTTAAGGAAATAAAGTTATATCAAATCAAATTTAGCATTAATAATAAAATTAAACTTTACATTATGATTAATTATGGTTAACTTTTATCGGCCTAAGAAATAAGAAATAAATGTTATAATAATAATAAAGTATTAACACCAAATAATTATGGAAAAATTATTAGCGGTTACTTATTTATAGCTAGTCACATAAAGAAACAAACAGATAGATACATTGAAATTGATATGTAAACAATAAAATAAAATGATAATAGTAACATTGGATAATTATTATAACATTAAGTTATTCTTAAATAGTACATGAATTTAAAAATTATTTAATATAGTTTCATTTGGAATTAAAAATTCAATTTCATTAAAATAAAATAAAAATAATAATGATAAATAACAAATAATAATAAAATAAATTTTGATGATTAAATTGCTTAAAATGATGTAAAATTTTATATATTTATGAAGTAAATTTTTCAAGTTAAATCATCATTACAATAAATTTAGAAATTAATTAATCTTAATAAATTAATAGTTAGTAAATCTAGCACTGTAGAATAGTGAAGGTTGTGTTTTCTCTGTTCGTAGGAAGGCATTGTTGGGACTGGCCTACTTTGACAGGGCAACTGCATTTAGAGATGACCGATCAAAGAAATTTAGTACAATTCTTTGAGAAACCGATATATATAATTTCACTTAGAAAGATTTGTAAGGTTCCCCTTGAAGTTAGAGAAAAATATTTATAAAAATATAAATTAGCATTAGGAGCTTAGAGACTAAAAATTGATAGTTTTACACTATATAAATCAGTACAAGAAACTTAGACTTCCCTATTTGATAAGAATTAAATCAGCGTAGTTGAACCTAGAGCCACAAATTTTAGTTATAGAAAGTCATATAGGTTTGTGCTTTGTTTCTTGTTGTTTGTGCTTAGATATGAGATATAATTACTCTATAAGGTGGGGAGTTGTTGAAGACCAGAAGGATGGTTTGATTTTTGAGGACGAAAATGTATAAGGTGGGGAGAATGTAAATACCCTCGAGCTCGTCAACGCTATTATACTAGTCAAGAGACGATTAAGCCGATAATATCTCGATTAGTTTAAAACGAATGTTAATTAATAAGAGTTAATCTAACAACGATTTAGATACGAAACTAGTATTGTTAGATAGATCTCGAAGAGTTACGTGGAATGGACTATTCTAACGTGTTAGTCGGATACCGGATGAAGAATATGTTATCAGATTTATTTGACATTAACCGACTATGGCTGCCCATATCAGTTTTTCGAGTGCCTTTAGATATTTTGGTCGTCCTTATCCCAATCAAGTAGATTAACTCATTATTCTCCCTTCTTCTTCATTATTCTTTTTCTCTCTTCTTCTGCTGCTTCGAGAGTCGACTGTGAGCTTCGATTCGAGAGATCAAAAACTGAAGCTTTATGATAGGTAGGATGTGGACAAGTTCATGGAGTATTTGATAGTGATGGTGTTGTTGTTTGTTGTTGATTCAGAATTAAAAGAAAAAGTAAATCCGTGAGTTTAGGTTTCTGTTGTTTGGTTAAAGATTGATTTGAGATGTCAATTGAAGATGGGTTTCGTGGTTTCGAGAGATTGAATATAAGAAGAAGATGGTTGTGTCAATTTTGAAGAATAGGTTTCAGAGAAGAAGAGTAATTTGGAATTAGGGTTTGGTTTGAAAATTGAGGGGTTCTTACCGAATTAATGATGTGAAGATGTTCTGAAGATGAATTGGAGAAATTAGAGTTTATGTTCTGTTCTTCCCGAAATCAGAGAATTAGGGTTTCATAAGAAGAATTTAGAGAAGCTGTAGAAGAAGAAATTGATGTTCTAAGATGTTGTTATGGGATGGGTTTGACAAGAATTAGAACATATGATTGAAGAGTGGTTTGAATTTGTTAGTTAGGATTTGAAGTTATGAATCTCATGTTAAATTGAAGCTGATGAAGAACTTGGAGTTGATTCTTGTATCAAGAAGGTGATAGAGTTATTATTGGTGCTGATTCAGAAGACCTATCATGAGGTAATTTATTTCTTAGTATCTCAGTAAAGCTTTTTGATTTCATTGAAATGAATTATGAACTATGGATGTTGATGAAGATATATTGGAACTGAGATTGAGATAACTATAGAATGAATTGTTGTTGATGAAACTGTAACTAGTAATTGCATGGATGGTTGTGAATGTATGAATTACATTGTTGTCTGAGATGAGTAGATGATGTGGAGTTGTTTAAGTAGGAGTTGTTTTCAGAGATAAGGGAAGCTAAGTTGAATTGCAGATTGTAATGAAGTTGTAGATACTAGTTATGAGGAACTTCAATACAATAGAAGGAGTGGTATTCTTTTGGGAGTTATAGGTGGTGATAGTTAATGCGCTACAAGACTTCAGAGATGGTAATGGAAGAACTGAAATTGGGGATGTTGGATTGAACTACAGTTATAGGTGTTGGAATTGATTTGATAGTGAACTGAATATGGACTACGGGTGGAATGTGATGGTATGGTTTTCTGTGTTATGCTAATTGCAGGTATTATGAATTAGAGTATATGAATGAGTTAGGAAAGTTTATGAGCTGTGTTGGTGATGGAATGAATGTGTGGTGGTGGTGGTAGTGGTCATGGATTTCAGTCTGATGGGTGTGAAATAGTGGTTTTCTGGAACTGAAATTTAAATGAGATTAAGGCAGGGTTGTCTGAGTTAGAATTGCAGATGGTTTGTTAGGTGCAGTGCAGAGTATGTTGAAACTCTGGATGTGGGTTTGAGCATATGATGGATGTTATAGAAGTGTATCTAGAAATGAAGTTGAGTTGGTAATGTAGAAAGATGTTGATTAAAGCTGCAATTGCAGGTAAGCTGTAATTGTATTTGTAACTGATTCTGAAGTTTGTTTATGAATGGTTGAACTGAAGTTGTTTGTGATATTGTTATAGCAGTGGCCTTAGTGAAAGCCTGCAACTGCAGATCTAGGTAATCTTAACAATTGTTTTGAATTGTAGAATTCTGTTTGAATTATTAGTTTCTATTTTGATGCATTAGATTATGTCTTATGTTTGGGTCTGCCCTGTACAAGTGTTTTTTTTCCTTGTGCCACTCAGACTAGTCAGGTATCTGACTCTAGCTGACTTAGTTCATCTGACTGAGTTGAATCGGGTTTGACCCACCGAGTCACTAGTATTGACTCGTTGACCATTGACCCTGGACCTTGACTCTTTTGACTGACGTTTCCTGTTAGTTGACTCTTGACCGTCACTTTGACCGTTAGTGACCGTTAGTTGACTTAGTTGGAATGGGCCTTAGATTAAGGGGCCAGTTTAGTGGACTTGGGCTTAGACTAGTATTCATATTTTGAATGTTTGGACCCTTATGGTCCGAATTAACCTTTGGCTTCTTTTGCAAAATTGTAGATATTCACAAGACTTATGTAATGGACTATAGAACCAACCCAATTCAATTAGTAAAACTTATCTATGCTAAAGATAGATAAATAAAATATGTAGAACCTTAAATGCACCTAGAATCATTAGAAAGACTTGTATGATTTTTGTGAGAGCCTTTTGGCTAGATTCTTAGACTTCTTGTGTGATTAACAGTTAGTCTATATTAACAACGATTGATTCAGAGGATGAACTAGTGGATCGTGGATCGCGAGGTAGGCGTGGCTTATCATCAAAAAGGTGGGAATACATTTAACTCTTTTGTAAACATTGTTGGTTCTTTTACAAAAGTCTTTGTTTAGTAAACTCATGCATTGTCAGTTTATGCATTCCATGCTTTATTTAATTTGCATTATGATTACTCTGTTGATTCTGTTAATCTTTCCATGGTTTGGAAAGGACCTGCATGCTTTGTTTATCATTGTAAATTGTTACGGGAAATGAGAATTTCCACCGGTGGTGTATAGAATACGCTCCTTCACATTTATATCTGGAGCTTTTATGACATATATTGGTCGGCAGTTTGCGAGTTCGGAACTGTCGATATCCATACGTACGATTAGGTGTGGATTTGCGAGTTCGGAATTACACAACCATATTAGTACATTGTTTGAATATGGAGTTTGTCTATATACATGTTTGTTTATTTCAGTGACTTGGTCACTCTTTAATGCTTGGGAAAAAATGTATTGTTTTAAGACTCTTGTTTATGATTACTTTAAAGTTAAATGTTATTCCTGCTGGGCACCCCTTTTAGGGATGATGTGCTCACCCATTCCCACTTTCAGTTTCAGAGACAGATCAGAGTTGCGCAACGAAAGCTTCGAGGAGTTTAGTCCGTTAGTTGGTTAACTACGGCTATGTTTATTATGTTGCATATTTTATTTGTAAACCAAATCACTATTGTATATGTATCATCTGAGAGGATTTCTTGTATTTATTTATTTCAGAGCGGGGCTAGTTTTTGGGTTAAGTTTTGTAGCAGATTTCTTAATTGAATGTTTAAGTTTATGGTTAAGATTCTTAGTGCCTTTTGTTTTAGTTAATCTCATGGATTAGTCAGCTGTTAGCTTAGGGAGCGCTACACCTCCAAACTGCAGAAAGCATTTTAACAAGCAAATGTGTTTCCAAAGAGTGAAATACTATCCTCGGGGATAAAATAATTGGATTCCTTTTTGGTGTCACACCAAGAATAGGGAAAGAAGTTACTCAACTCTTTTATAGAGAGGAAGATTCCAGCCCGATCGTAATAGCCAATAATCACGACGCCCCGAATGATGGAACCCATGAAGATTTGACTAAGTTGCACCCAATAGTTGGATCTTGCAATGGTCGGGTCTGTTTTTATGTTTCACACCACGGCATACAAGATCCTGTATATGCTATGAATCCGGAAACTGGTGAGCACCTACATCTGCCACAACTATGCATCCCAATTATTGCACGAGATCAAGTACTTTCTTGGTATCCTGTAATTGGGTGTTTCGGATACTGTCAACGTACCGATGAGTACAAGGTAGTTCGAATTCACATGGATGGTAAAGTTCAAATACACACTCTAGGAGACAAGAAAGGATGGGGGAACATAGCATGGGAGATTCCTTATATTTTTCGGAGTTCAGGTGTGTACGCACATGGTTGTATTTTTTGGAAGGATTGTTGTCAGTGGGATAGTGGCATAGTTTCTTTCAATTTGGATACTAAGACATTTCATCAACATTCGCGACCCCCGCATCATATTCCTAGGAGTGAATTCCCATCAGTTGGGATGGTTATGTTCGGAGTTCTCCTTTTATTTTACTACATCCATGAGGCATGCTGTGATGAGGGGATTAATCAGCCCCGGATAGATTTCTGGGCACCCATTTCCAAAAAAATATTCATACATGGGCACCTGGCGGGGAATGGAATTGGAATCATGAGATAAGCATTTTCTTGGAAAAGGATAAGGATGAAGGGTGGCCGGCCTATTACCCGATAGCTTTTGAAAAAAACAAGGACCTCCTATTGTGGAAGAATGGGCGTTTGTTGCATTACAATGCACTCACCAGAACTTGGACGGAAATTTGGGGGACACAAATGTGGGAAACAATCAAGGTTACAATTATTCCTCATATGAGGAGCGTTGTCTCGTTGAATAATTTTGGTGGACAATCGGAAACATGTACTCATGATGTCCATGCCACTAACACATTCCTTGGGTTATCTATGTAGCTTTTTTTTTCTTGTGGTTGCGTTGTTTTTTGTTTTTCTGTATTTGTATTTTTTTTTCTACGTACAATTTATTCCTTGGGTACGTAGATTTTTTTCTCTTGTAGTTGTGTTTTTTTTTTTTGGTGTTTGGATTATTTTCTATGTTGAAATGTACAATTTAGTTTGGGTCATTGTTTAACTAGACAACCTTTGATATTTTTTTTCCTTTTTTTTGCGTTACACCTATGGTCCAGCCGTCCGGGCCACCCCAACCCACCTAGATAATTAGTCGAAAAGTAGAAAAATTATTTGGGTATTTCCTAAGAGATCATGATTTATTTTAGTTTGTTATGTTCGGAATGTATATATTACATTAAAAAGTAAATTACATAAACATGAAAATATTCATTCCATATCTCATTATACTGCTACAATATCTCATTTTTTAGTAATATGGAAATTGAAATATTCGGTGTAAATACCAAAGAATCGTGATTTAAGATAATGATGGAAAACCTAAAAAATTACCAAGCATAGAAAAAAACTAACATAAAGTATTAAGAGGGATTGTTGATATGAAATTGACGAGAGGATCCAAAAACATCCTAGACTGACGCGACCATTCTCCAACAGGTATATTGTATGTCTATATATATATAAGCTTTATACTCATGTTTGCTCGTAGCATTCAAAATAAGAAAATCCTAAAAGCTTGTAATTTTTTTTTTTTGATAATCTTTCATCAGTATAATAGTGATGGATATGTTGCTGGAATTAACTACCGAGATACTTCAGCGCCTCCAAACTACAGAAATCGTTTTAGCAAGAAAATATGTATGAAAAGAATGGAATACTATCCTTGGGGACAAAAGAATTGGATTCTTTTTTGGTGTCACACCAAGAATGGGGAAAGATAAAGTTACCCAACTCTTTTATAGAGAGGAAGATTTCAGCCCGATCGTAACATCCAACAATCATGATGCCCCGAATGATGGAACCCATGATGATTGGACTATGTTGCACCCAATAGTTGGATCTTGCAATGGTTTGTTTTTATGTTTCACACAACGACATACAAGATCCTGTATATATTATGAATCCAGAAACTGGTGACCACCTCCATCTGCCACAACTATGCATCCCAATTGCAACGGATCAAGTACTTTCGTGGTATCCACGATACAACGTAATTGGGAGTTTTGGATACTGTCAACGTACCAATGAGTACAAGGTAGTTCGAATTCACATGGATGGTAAAGTCCAAATACACACTTTAGGAGACAATAGGGGATGGAGTAACATAGCATGGGATATTCCTAATACTTTTAGGAGTTCAGGTGTGTACGCACACAGTTGTATTTTTTGGATAGATTGTTGTCAGCAAGATATTGACATAATATCTTTCAATTTGGACACCGAGACTTTCCATCAACATTTACCACCCCCGCATCATATTCCTGGGAGTGAATTTTGGATAAATACTTATCCATCACTTGGGATGGTCATGTTCGGAGTTTGCATTTTAGTTTACTACATCCATGAGGGAATTGATCGGCCCCGGATAGATTTTTGGGCTCCCATTTCCAAAGAAAATATTCATACATGGGCACCTGATGGGGAATGGAATTGGAATTATGAGATAAGCATTTTCTTTAAAGAGGATGAATGGCCGACTCATAACCCGATAGCCTTTATAAATAACAAGGAACTCTTATTTTGGCAGAATAGGTGTTTATTGCGTTACAATACACTCACCAGAACTTGGACGAAAATTTGGGGGGCACTACCGTGGGAAACAAGGGTTGCAATTATTCCTCACATGAGGAGCGCTGTCTCGTTAAATAATTTTGGTGGACAATCGGAAACGTGTACTCATGATTTTCATGCCACTAACACATTCGTAGGCATATCCATGTAGCTTTTTTTCTTGCAGTTTTGTTTTGTTTTTTTTTGGTATTTTGATTTTTTTCTATTCTGAAATGTACAATTTATTCCTTGGGTTATTTATGTTGCTTTTTTCTTTTTTTCCTTGTATTTTTTTCTTTTTGTTTTGGTGTTTGGATTTTTTTCTATGTTGAAATGTTCAATTTCGTGCATCAACATGAAAGTGTTGCCGCTAAATGTTGGGTCATTGTTTAACAAGAATACATTTGCGTTACACATATGGTTCAGCCGGCCGGGCCACCCCAACCGACCTAGGTAATTAAATTAAAAAGGAAATTAGATAAATATGAAAATGTTCATTCCATATATCTCATGAGATCATAATTTATTTTAGTTTGTTATGTTAGTTATGTATATAAGATTAAAAAGTAAATTAGATAAACATGAAAATATTCATTCCATATCTCCTTATGTTGATAGAATATTCGATGTAAATTCCAAAGAATATATGAATTTATTTTAGTTTGTTATGTATATTAGATTAAAACGGAAATTAGATAAACATGAAAAATATTCATTCCATATCTCCTTATATTGATAGAATATTCGATGTAAATACCAAAGAATAGGTGATTTAAGATAATGATGGAAAACTTAAGAAATTAGGGATTTCCTTAGAAATATATATAAATTACACCAAGCATAGAAAAAATTAACATAAAGTATTAAGAGGAAAAAATGAGTTCTGCTAAGAGGGACTGTAGAGATGAAACTGAAGAGAGGATCCAAAAATATCCTCGACTGATGGCTGGTCCTCGTATATTGAGGATTATCATTACTGTGGACGGAATAACTAATGTTCCTGGTGTTCTTCTCGACGCTGTAATTATTTCTGTTGTCAGTAGTGTTGACAATGATGATGTTCCTATTTATACTGATGTTATTCCTGGTGTTCCTCTGGACGCTATAATCAGTAGCATTGAGGATTCTGATGTTCCTGTTTATGATGATGTTCCTACTGTAAATGATGATGCTCCTACTTCTATTATTGAAATTATTGATGAAGATCGTCCCGATGTTCCGGATATGGCAGATAATCCAAAAGTTAACAAGCATGATCTTAACAAGCATGTGGAGCCTGATGAAGCAGAAAATGACAAATCTGAGGATGACAAGGTGCCCAAGCCTGCAGGTTGGAGTGATTAAGTTCACCTCAACATTGCAAGAAGAATTGTTTGAAGATGGGGGATGGTTCATTTGATATGTTTTTTTTTTGATGATATGGTTTTATTTATCGATTTCATTTTGTGGACGCTTTGAAAGTTGTTTTCGTTTCTTGTTTCGTTTGCTAATTTTTTCATTTAGAAGAAGGTGATGTTTATGAATTCTTTTATTATTTAGGTATTAGAATCATGAAATAAATCAAATAATTATTTACAAGTTCATAGAGTTTACATAATGCAATATACTCTTGCAAATTTATTTATTTATGAGGTGTGCATTCTTTTGGAAAAATAAATATAATTGGCTGAAAGAACGGAGGAAATGTAGAAAAATGCAGTTTCCCACCCCCTGTAAACAATAAGAATCAATTTATCACTTTAGGTCTGATCTTATTATCTCCTTGCTAATACTTTTAACAAAAATTCGAGTTTGAAAAAGTAAAGTGCTATTGAAAGTAAAGTACTTCTATACGACATTGTTAATGATAATGATCTTTACGTGGAATTGGATGAGAATAAGGAACCATACTAATCTGACAAAGAACCAGACTCATCTAACAAGTTCTTTGCTTTTTAAACAGGGTTTTTGATGACCATTTTGTTTTCAGTGGTGGCTTTATTTATTTTTTAAGTATTGCACTAGATGGAGGATTTTTACGCTGATAGATAGGTTGACATTTATGTGATGAATGATTCACGTTGAACATACTTTTTTTCTATAGCCTCTTCTCAACTTGGTTAGAGATAGGAAACAAAATTTCGAAAATTTTGGGAAACAATTTTATCATAACTGTCTACGATATATTCTCTCATAAAATAAGGAAACTAACCATATTGGTTACACATCAAAAATTTGGAAATAAAAAAATAAAAACACCAAAAATCTTTTGTTAGGCGGGTGATGAAAACTGATTTTACTGGGCTGGATGATTTCAAAAGGAAAATCAATTCCTGCCCGATGGTTTGGTTAAATTCCAAAAAGAAAAAGAAAGATGAGTTCGATCTACTTTTTCAGTTTTTGTTACTCGATTCATTCTCTGTATGAAATCATAATTCTACTACTATCGTCTCTAATCTTTACAAGAAACCTACCTCTTTAAACGCGATCTTTGTTGCTGGTAATATTTTTACAACCCATTATCGAATGAGTATTAAATTTATGTTAGATTTTTTGTTTGATCTCATGGAATCAGATGTTAGATCTTATAGGTTTACTTGTTAAAGCATGATTAGGGTTTTTATTCGGCTGTATCAAAGAACAAGTTAATGTCAATCACGGGTTGTACGATGAGATATGATTTCATTTTGTTACAATAATAATATTTTAGGCTTAAGTTACATGCATGAACTATTATAAGATTTAGGTAAGGATCTTTCTTTCATGTTACTTAGTTAGGCTTTACTAGTTAGTTAGGTTTTACAAAATAAAAAAACTTAACGATGCTAATTTTTTTCTAGGGTTTTTGTTATTGTTTGGGTTAGATTTTAATTGAGAGTTAATAATTATAATTTGATCGACGATGTTGTGTCAGTCATATTTATATACAAGGCTTCTCAAGATTTAATCATTTGAGTCTCTATTACTTGGCGAGCCTGTAACGTCTGTATTTTAAGTTGCCACTTTTAATAATACCATGTTGCTGGTTGGCCAATTTGACTATATCTTCAAGCTAAAAATGGATAATCATTTTCTGGTGCTTTAGTGCTCTTGGCTTTTATAACAAAAAGTTATATAAGACCGTTTAACCGGTACCTTTCGCTTTGTGGATAACACAATAATCATGAGGAGATTTGTGTGTTGCGGTGATGTTTTAGCCTCAAGTTACATGCATCACTAAGTTCATGTTTGTTTTCTTTTCATATAATATAAAATAGGTGTAAGACATGTTTCCTATCCTGTTAGGTTTAGCTAATATTTTCCAAAATAAGCTCAAATTCCTAACTGAGATGCACGTACCTACACAACTTTTGTCATGGCAGAAGATGATGATTACGGCCAATGGAGGGAATCATATGTTGAGGGGGATTCTGATGAAGAAACGGTAGATTTAGATGAGAGTCATGATGACATTGTATAATCAGATGTCGATGATGGTGGAGATATGCTCCACACTGCTAGATTTGAATACTTAACAGGTAATGTGCGAAACCTTGTACTTACTTGTTTTTACTTAAACATCACATGGTTTCATATGTTGCCTCGGTTATTTCCAGAGTCAGAAGATTCTGAAAATGATGATTCGGTGGTGTTAGAAGAAAAAGAATTGGAAAATGCTCCAGAAACAGAAAAGCAGCCACAACAAGAAGACTCTACAGAAGCGATCATAAAAGAGAGAGGAATGACAAGAATGTTGAAGTTGCATAGAGAATTCTCGAAAACAGATGCCAAAAGAAGGAATATTGAATTTGACAAAATATTCAGGCCTATTGGTAACCATAGAATTGAATTCAGTAGTTACCTAGGATATTTGGTCCGTGATATGGTTGGCATAAAGAATTTATGTTGGAAGGAAGTCCCTTCAACAACAAAAGAAAATATGTGGGAGAAAATTCAGGTATGCATATGCTTTTACCAATTCGTCGTTTTTGTTGTCTAAATGTGAGTCTGTGATTAACATACATTACATGTTATTGCAGCTTCATTTTGAGGTGCGCCATGAGCTGAAGCGAGTGGTCATGAAGCGTCTACATGTTCAGCTGTGGGACTTCAGAAGAAAATTGTGCAACAATCATGTAAAACCCTTCCTGGAAAGGCCGCACCAACTAAGAAATTTCCCCAAAAAGTACAAAACGGTAATGGACCAAGAAAACTGGGACAATTACCTTAATCATGTACTAAAATTACCTTATTTAAGGTATGTAATACACATTGCTTTTTCTGTTTCGTTCTTATTGTCTATCCCAGCATACTAATGAAATTATTTTTATTTCCTATGCAATAAAAATTCGGAGAGGGGAAAAGAGGAAATATCACAATACAAGTTCCCACATCGGACGGGACAAGGAGGATACTCGGGATTAAAACTAAAATTAGTAAGTCTATTGTCTTATTTATTATACACTGCACAGTAAAACCGGCAATATAAGATACTTCTGTTTTGTATGTCGTGTTGCGTATCTCATATATGCAGAAACCTATAACGGTATAGAGATGTGTCCTCTTACACCAATCTGTAATTTTGTCACATTAGATGCTTTGGAATAGGTTTTATGTTTGACACAGTTAATATCTGTGCGGATGTAAATCCTTACTTGTTTCTGGTAACTACTAGGTCCAAAGCGGAAATGTTGTCGAAGAAGATCTTGAAGACCGGTGCTTTATGTGGGCAAGAGCACGCGAAAACAAAGACGGAATTTTTCCAGACGAGTTTGTCAGGAAGAAGACATCTGAGGTTGTAAGAAAACAGAAACTTTACAGTTCTCATGTTTTTAACCAAAGTAAGTGCATAGTAATTGCGCAAGGTTTAAATCAGAATTTAACACATTATTTGAAAAGGAAGAGAAGCGGAAGATGATTCGAGAGGGAACTCTAAAAGGTTGGTCATAACGAGGATACCCTAACAGTTGCGATAGGCCCGGATAAGGGTAGACGTGTCAAGGGGGCTGGATTTGGAGTGACGGCAACCCTTTACTTTCCAAATGGAAGAAAACCAAGACACTCGAAAGAGAACGATGAACTGCGTGAAAAACTGAAAGCTAAGGAGAAAGAATTAGAGTCTTCTAAAAATGCGTATCAGAGATTGACAGATAACTTGTTATCTCAAGGAGTTGACATTGCGAAAATTGTGGGCAACAATATCAGCAAGTCTGGAGGAAAGGTAAGTGAACTGAGTTTTGATTAAATTGTGTAATTTTTTAAAAAAATCAGCAGACAGTATCTGATTTTTCCAAACAATGTGTTCAACTACAGTCACAGGATACAGGACCTATCAACGCCTCCAATCGATCTAAGAATAACATAGGTATAGAATCAGTTAAGCAACTTCAAAAAAAACATGGGAAATCCTATCTGCAGAAGTCATCTCAAAGCACCAAAGGGTCCTCGAAGGGGGTCTCTCCTTGTACTAAAATGCCGACCGTTTCTACTGAATCCCATCCGTCTTTAGTATCAGAAAAGAAGTCTTCGTCTCCTTCATCCACTAGGGAATCTCAGAATGTGCCATCTGAAAAAGTTACCATTGATGTATGGTTTTCCAACACATTTAAATTTTGAATCTTCCATTTACTATCTCTCATGCGCCTTGTGTTTCTGTAGGGAACAAGATGCAAACTTTGGTTTGGAGAAAAGGACAACATTGTTGCCATTGGTAGAGCTTACTCTTCAAAGAAGGTATCTTATAAAATGAAGTTAGGAATGACGGGTAAGGTTACATGCTATAGCGTCATGGTTAGTGAAGTACTGAATGAAACCATCAAATTACCCTTCGGCACATCTTCTGGGATAAAAACTTTAAAAGATGTTGGTGATGCTAAAATTTGTTGGCCATCAAATCAAACCATCTTGGATCAAAAGGTTGGTTGCTATGCTTGTTTGCTTTATTAACTCATTGGATATGTTTTTACACAAACCAGTTTTATATATATATATCTTGTTTGATATAAGAGACGAATATGTTATCGGCTATATGAATTACAGACGTTAGTGTATATTTTAGAGAACCTTATAGAACGAGATATGTTGTTAGATATTTGATTGTGATTCAGTTGTGCATTTTGCTTAAATGTTTTCACTGTAAAAACAAGGTACAACTTTCATTTCAATTTTATGATGTAGGTAAGTCAACCAAAACAATCTGAGGCTGTGAAATCACCGGATCTACTCAACGGAAGCCAATCTCGTATCGCAATATCTGAAAAATTTCCGAAGGTATGTGTTTTAAACCAGTTACATGATCTTAAGACCATATGAGTCTGAAATATGCTATGAACTACTATATGGATCACGGATGCTAGGGTGTATTTTGGAGAACCTTGTATATTTGTTACCTATTCATCCGTGTCTTCGCATTCACGGTGGAATTTGGCATATTTGTCACCCGAATATGGAATATTACTTTACTGCTGCAGGTAAGTCAACAAAATTCGGGGAAACATACTCTGGATGTGACATCAAAAGATCCACCTAGTCGGAGCCAATCTGAGATCACGACAACTAAAGCAATTTCTATGGTATCTGTTTTATTTTTACATGCATTTTAAATCTCAATTTTTTTGGAAGTTTTCGCTTGAAGATGTTCATATGCCATATATTTCTGCAGGGTAGAAGGTGCAACCTTTTTGACTAGCTGTCTAAGGAAAACGTCCTTTATAGAGGTAGAGATTTTCTGTTAACATGAAAACAACAATTATATGGAAAGGATGGGTTGGAGGTTGATTGCCACAAAATCCTGATTGATGAATTAATAAAACAGAATTTATGTATACCCGTACGATTTGCTGGTATAGAAACATTAGGGAAAACTTTTGGAAAAGCGATTCCTTGGCCAAAGTATGGTGTTCAGTTTACCGAGCCTGCTAAGAAGGTTAGTTTCTTGGCTTGTTTAATTTGTAAGTCGAATATACATAAACCAGTCTATCAATTATATGAATCACCGATCCAAGTGTAAATTAGAGAACCTAGAAAAATAGAAACATGTGTAACTTTCAAAAGTAACTAATAACTTTTTTAATCTTATGCAGAACTCTACCAGTAATTCCCAGCCAAATCCTTCAATATCTCTAGAGAAGTCGTGCACATCTACGACAGAACATCTGGATAAGACATCTAATGGAGTATGTTTTTATTTTTATTTTTTTTCCTTCGTAAATCTATATTGCTAATTCTAGCATCTTCTTTTTATATGATGTTCATATGCTGTATCTCAGCAGAAAGAAAAATACTACTTTTGTAATGGATCTAGGGGAAACATTGTTGCTAGAGGCAGTATTTTACCTATGGTGCCTAACCAGAAAATACATGGACAAGATCTTCCTTGTAACTGTTATGTTGTCAATATTCAGGAGGTTATAGTTCCATCGTTCGTGTTGACCGAACCAAGTGGTGAGTTTAAGTTATTAGGGGAAGTTAGAGATGGTTTCGTGGCATGGCCGAAAGATAATTGTTCCATCTCTGATGACAAAATTAGTTTCTTAGTTCTTTTGCTTTGTTAATCAAGTATATAAATAGTTTTACATAAATCGTGTATTTAGTTTGATTAAAGAATAAGTACGAGATAGAAATATATTAACACCTAAATGGAACATGAATGCCAGTGTAAATTTGAAAATTGATATTTGGTTACAGATTTTATTATGGGCATCAGCTATGAAAAATGTCACGGCCTTCAGTGAAGTTGGCTTTATTACATTGTTGGAAAAATGATTTTTATCTGTATCTTGTTGAGAATTCACATGATAGACGAATTCGCCTTGGATTTAGAATATATATATATATATATATATATATATATAATACATTTAATCTCTTGCTGCAGGAAACTCCACAGCATGGAAAACCTCATGAGCAACCAGAACCAGTTTTAGATTATGAGAAGAAATTGGACAGTGAAAAACTGAATGAGGAGCACCTAGCAGTCAATCCACATTCGGGGAGTCATGCAGCCTCTGAAAATATTTCTCAGAAGACTAAAAAGGCACCGAGAAGGTTATATGCACCAACTGTGCAAAAGGCATACCAACTTTCAGATGGGAAACAGAGGAAGACAAGGTTTGGCACTTCGAGAATGTCACAACCTGATTTATTGCATGCAGAGACACCACCATCAAAAAGGTTGAAGAAAAACTGATGATTTTTTGATAAATGGTCATCTAACAAGTTCTTTACTTTTTTAAACAGGGTTTTTGATGTGTGAAGTTTTAGTTTACGTATTTTTTAAGTACTGCACTAGATGCATGCTTTTTACGCTGATAGATAAGTTGACATTTATGTGATGAATGATTCACGTTGAATTTTTATGTTTTCTGGAAATGATGAACATGAAAATGGATGGGTTTAGTTTATTTATCTTTAGTAGCTTACTTTATGATATGAAGGAAAAATATTTGATGTTGTTAATCCTTTAACTGATATTGTGAACAAACAGGGGTCTTGGATTTGGAAAGGCATATGCACATGTTTGAATATAATTAAAAGACACTACATATAGGATATAGGTGATGGTACTTCTTTACAAATTTAGAAAGATACTTGGATTCCAAATATGCACAAACCTCCAGATAGTCATTTTAGCTCTTTTAATATGAAAACTGTGAATCAGCTCATTGACCAAGACTCTAAGTCTTGGAATTCTTATATTTTGAATGCTTTGTTTGATAAAGATACTGTTAAAAGGATTACTGACATAAGAATTCCTATCGCAGGTAAAGATAAGCTGAGATGGGAGCCTTCCAGCAATGAAATGTTTACTATAAAATCTGCTTACAATGCCATCTTGAATGAAACTTAGCTACTAAGACAACTAAGAACAACTTAGACATCTGCTAGAAATCCTTTTGGAGATATAAGCTACCTCCCAGAATTCAGTATTTTATATGGAAATTCCTACATGGTTGCATTACTACTAAACATAGACTTGCTAAGTTCACTAAACATAAAGATAGTAGATGTGCTATTTGTAGTGGTAACCTTGAAACTATTCAACATCTGTTCTTTGATTATCATCATGTCAGACATATATGGGATTCAGTAGACTCTATATTATCTACTATCCTCCAGGGTCTAGTCTTACAAAATTGAATAAGTGTTTTCTTTCTAAAGGAAAAAAATGTTATGCCCAATGATTTTAGTCTGTATGAGAGTGCCATTTTCATTTTGTGGCTAACCTGGAAGGATAGATGTGATACAGTTTTTGAAAACAAGCCATTTAATAGTAACATTGTTATAAACAATATTTTCAGGCAGATTGAGGAATGGAAAAGGGCTAAAAAGAATGCAAACTAGTAGCAACAGTGCTTTGAAAATAATTGATAAGAACTAGAAGGCTCCTATAGATGATATATACAAATTGAATTTTGATGCTTCTTATATTGATAAAACTGTATTATCAGGATGGGGACTGATTTGTAGAGATTATGCAGGAAACAGCCATGGACTGCGAAAAGGTGCATCTCTAGCCATTGATCCAGAGCAAGATGAAGCGCATTCTCTCCTAGAAGCAGTACAATGGGCTCACAGTAAGGGATGGCGAAAAATTCACTTGGAAGGAGATTGTCAGAATGTTATAGCAGCTCTGAATGGGAAGGCTACATCAGTTAAATGGACAACATATAATTTAATCCATGATGCATTAGTTATATTAAGTTATTTTGATTCTTGGGTTTGCACTTATGCCCATATGGATGCAAATCATATTGCAGGCTCTATAGTAAAGTATGAAAGAACTCAAACAATTTGTTTTTGTTGGTTTAATAATCTGTCTGTATGGATCAATCTTCTGATTCAACAGGATAAAAACAATATGTAAGCTTGCTTATCAATATATTTATTATTTCCTATTAAAAAAAATATTGTATGATTAAAAGAATACATTTCCTACATAGGTTCCACTAATAATTCATACGTTTCCTCCCTAAACCAAGAATAATACAAGATACAACCCAGGTTAAAAAATTTAAGGAAAATATTATTCGAAATACGAAAGTAATTTTTTTCTATGGCCTTTTCTCGAGTTGGTTAGAGATAGGAAACTAAATTTCGAAAATTTTGGGAAACAATTTTATCATAACTGTCTAAGATATATTCTCTCATAAAATAAAGGAAACTAACCATATTGGTCACACATCAAAAATTTGGAAATAAAAAAAGAAAAACACCAAAAATATTTTGTTTGGCGTGCGATGAAAATGAATTTTACTGGGCGGGATGATTTCAAAAGGAAAATCAATTATCGCCTGATGGTTTGGTTAAACTCGAAAAAGAAAAAGAATTAGTTCGATCTACTTTTTCAGTTTTTATTACTCGATTCATTCTCTCTTTGAAATCATAATTCTGCTACTATCTATAAACTTTACAAGGAACCTACCTCTTCAGACTCAATCTTTGTTGTTGGTATTATTTCTACAACCAAATATTAAATTGATGTTATATTTTTTATTCGATCTCATGGAATCAGATGTTAGATCATATAGGTTCACTGGTTAAAGCATGATTAGGGTTTTTATTCTATTACTTCTTATATGTTTACTAGTTAAAGCATGATTATCGTTTTTATTCTATTTTTACTATCTCTAATCTTTACAAGGAACCTACCTTTTCAGACTCGATCTTTGTTGTTGGTATTATTTATACAACTGTTGATGGTGGTTTTTAGCTTAGGGTTAAAATCGTAAAACACTAAACCCTAGAAGACAGTGATGTCACAACATTTAAAGTAACAAGCATTTACTAGGCACATTTACTGAAACCTTTAATGTGTCTCTAATAATTACCGGGGTATCTTTTTCAAATTAGGGTTACGACAAGACAAACCCTAATTCCCACATGTGCCAATGGAAAATCATGCTACCCACACCAACCGCGCCAAAGCATGCCAACTATGCTAGCCGCACCTCTGTGCCAATGGAAAATCATGCCATCCACACCGACCGCGCCAAAGCATACCAACCATGCTAGCCGCACCTCTGTGCCAATGGAAAATCATGCCATCCACACCAACTACGCCAAAGAATGCCAACCATGATAGCCGCACCTATGTGCCAATGGAAAATCATGCCAGCCACACCGACCGCGCCAAAGCATGCCAACCATGCTAGCCGCACCTCTGTGCCAATGATAAATCATGCCAACCACACCAACCGCGCCAAAGCATGCCAACCATGCTAGCCGCACCTCTGTGCCAATGGAAAATCATGCGAGCCACACCAACCGCGCCTAAGCATGCCAACCATGCTAGCCGCACCACTGTGCCAATGGAAAATCATGTCATCCACACCAACCGCGCCAAAGCATGCCAACCATGCTAGCCGCACCTCTGTGCCAATGGAAAATAATGCAAGCCACACCAACCGCGCCAAATCATGCCAACCATGCTAGCCGCACCTCTGTGCCAATGGAAAATCATGCCATCCACACCAACCGCGCCAAAGCATGCCAACCATGCTAGCCGCACCTCCGTGCCAATGGAAAATCATGCCAGCCACACCTACCGCGCCATGCAAAACGCACCTCATCATGGCCCCATGCTGCGCCACCATACTAGCCTTCACTACGCGGCTATCAAAACGAAGGCGTGTAACAATCAACGGTTTCCCTTCAATCCCAGGAGCAAATCTTGGCCGTCTAAGGTTACCAAACGACCTTTGCCCCCAAAACCCTAACCCAAGCTAGTCACTCCATGTGCCTATGGCAAACCCTTGTCCCCACATGCAAAGCCAAAACCGCACCTAGCCCAATCTATCCATGCCACACGCCTATGGAAACCCCTTGGCCCCACATGCCAAGCCAAAACCGCACCTAGCCCAAGCTAGTCGCGCCATTCCAAACACACTCTGCCTTGGCCCTAGCTATGCTAATCACACCATGCCATGCCAAACGCCCTTGCCTTGTCCCTAGCCACGCCATGCACCCATGGAAAACCCTTGGCCCCACATGCCAAGCCAAAACCACACCTAGCCCAAGATAGTACCACCATGCACCTATGGCAAACCCTTGGCCCCATATGCTAAGACAAAACCGCACCTATCCCAATCTAGCCACGCCATGCGCCTATTGCAACCCCTTGGCCCCACATGCCAAGCCAAAACCGCACCTAGCCCAAGATAGCCGCGTCATGCCAAACTTACTCTGCCTTGGCCCTAGCTATGCTAATCACACCATGCCAAGACAAATGCCATTGCCTTGTCCCTAGCCACGCTTTGCACCCATGGCAAACCCTTGGACCCACACGCCAAGCCAAGGCATGCCATGCCAACCTAATTGCGCCAAGGCATACCTGGCCATGTCTCCACCCCTCCTAAATTCTTCCTGAGTTTTACTTTCGGGATGATTTCACCTCTCGAACGAGTTCAAAACCTAAACATCCACTTGAAAGGAGATAGGAAATTCTATTCCGGTCGATTTGAGGGGCGGACCATCAAAATCCGAGTCTGTACTAGAATTCTACAACGATTCTAGTAAAGGGTGCTAATTAGGGTTTCTAAAACAAAGGCGTACGACCATCAACGGCCACCCTTCCATCTTAGGAGCAAATCCTAGTTGTCCAAGGTTACCAGACAACGCATGGTAACCTTTGACCTAAAACCATAGCTTGGTCATGCCCATGCCAAGCCTAACCACACCCTAGCCGCGCCACCCTGTTGGCCTTCCCTACGCGGCCACCAAAACGAAGGCATGCAACGATCAACGGTTGCCCTTCAATCCCAGGAGAAAATCCTATCCATCCAAGGTTACCTAAATGACACATGGTCACCTTTATCCCAAAAACCTAAGTTTGTCCACGCCAAACCATGCCACGCCAATGGCATGCCAACCTAGCCGCGCCACCACGTTGGCCCTCACTACGTGGCTACCAAAACGAAGGCGTGCAACGATCAACGGTTGCCCCTCCTCTCAAGATGCAAAATCTCGACCTTCGAAGGTCACCAGGCTAGCAAGTTTCCCGAGCTTTACTTTTGAATCCACAACAACATGCTACATGTTTTCCAAAAACATTCGAGAAATCAACACAAATTGGGGGATCCTCTTTGGGTATTGATTTGGGGGTTTACAGTGTGCGGCGTACACTACGCCCGTCACAAGGAAGTGTCATAAGGGTGAGGCGGTTAGTAAATACGTGAAGTTATGTGTGAAACATTCATGGGACATAAAGCACATGCGTTAACAACTTTATGGGACATCAATTCCATAACGTTAGCAGTTTCATGAAAACCAGTTTCATGCGTTAACAACTTTATGGACATCAATTCCATGCATACGGTTACCACCTCCTCCCATTTACTTCCCCACTCCTTAATGAGACCATGGTACCTTTCTATTCCGACTTGTATAAATAGGTCTTACCTATTTCCATTGAACAACAATTTCATATGGGAGATACAACACTCAGAAATACTTACTTGCTAGCTCACCTTATTAGCTCTCTCACTTTTATGATAACAAGTCGTAGTAACCCAACTACTCTTCCAGAATCAACTATTCTCACATTCCTTGCTTTCCTCCCCAAAACCAACCCATTCTCCTCCACTTTGTGACCGAAGCAAGTCTGGAATGACCATTTCTTGATTTAGGCCGGACTTGTACATATTGATCTATCGGATCTAAGTACTCCCTTGCAGTACATTGTTTAGGGTTTAAATTGTTTCTCACCTGCACATCCTTAATTACCGAAATCAGCAGAAACTATTTTTACCTACAAACAATTGGCGACCACATCGGGAGGTTCTATCTTTCGGTTACAATGTCAATTTTCTACCGTCAATCTCGTTCTTTGACCCAGACGTCAAGATGGTAGAGGATGATGATCCACTCCGACTCAGTTACCCGACGGCTCAATTATCAGTCATGACACGACAAGGGATGACTGGGGACTTCCCGGAGGATAGAAGTAGACGATCCTCCCAAGGATCAATGGCTCGGTTACCAGACGGCTCAGTAACGACTGGGGACTTTCCATGGAGGTGTTTCCCATAAAACTCGGTCTTACGCTCGGAAGGTTCACTTTTCATCAAGAGACCTAAAAACCGAGTTAGTCTTACCTAGACAAGATACATGGTTTGGTATTTCAAGTTTTCAAGACAAGATACATAGTTTACCCCATGTCATCTATCAACACACGGTTCTAAGGTTTTTCCTGGGATGTCCATGTCACTTTCAATCATAACCAAAAAAATCAATTCCTAAACAATTCATTCCAAAAATAATAACCTAAAACCGTCAAGGTAACATTTATCTATCAGCCCAAGAAATCCAGGAAATCAAAAAACCATAAACCAGGCGTTTAGTTTTCCTTTCAAAAAAAAAAGTCACCTACCCGTGCCTACTTTGCACAACGGTGATTACCTGTCACTATTAGCAGACGTTACTATGGTGACATTCGAAGAATTGTTTATGATGAAGTATTTCCACAAGTTTATGAAATGCATACCCATGGATAGGGTTTACACCAGTTCAGAAGAAAAATATTTCTACAGACTTATGGAAGGCATACTTTTGGATATGGTTTTGCACCAGCACAAGAAAATAAGAAAACAAATTGAAAGAGAAACGCTGGAGTACATAGCTGGAATATGCTTGCCACTTTATCACTACTACGCTACCGCTAACACCAGGATGTGATAACAAAGATACGAGGTAAAAAGGGGAGCCAACCCCTTTCATAAGCATAACACTTTTTGGAATTTGAATAAGGAAAGTATTTCTTGTTTGAGCTACGTCTGGAAATAGGAAACTAGGCCCGCAAAAACAAGTCCGCGCCATGACAAGGCAGCGTCGTGCCAAGCCAACAATATGCGCCATACCAAATCCAATGCCAGACAATCTTACCAGACGCGCCTACCAGACGTGCTTACCAGACAAGCTTACCAGATGCGCTTACCAGACATGCTTACCAGACGTGCATGCTAGGCACACATGCCGCACGCGCATGCCAGCTACAATACCACACCCTATGCTAACATCTTGCATCCTTTCAGCGCTAACATCTTGCACCATTCCAGCGCCATCCTCTCCGCTCCGCAACCATCCAAAGCAGCGCCATGGCTCCAGCACTCCATGAGCAGAACAATGATGTCTCTGTACGATACACTTACGATCACCAGAACTAGAGCCGCTTCCACCGCCCCAATGTTTCTTCAAACATGACAGCTCCAACCTTCACCAGAGGCACTACTCCACCATCAGGGCAAGATACTGGAAGATACGGAAGAAGCCGACCTCCTTTTACCACTATTGATTTGATTAAAAGACAAAAGGCACGCAGGACATGTATTTATAGATGAAGAGGATCGCGTTGCTCTTGAACGACCAGTAGAAAGGGGGTAATCAATCCAATTTCATCACACGTAAAGATCAGGAACGACTTCTCCCAAATCAAAAGCAAAGGAAAACAACAACCCTCCTAAGTTCACATAGACTTTCTTCTCGTCAGGACCTGCACGATGGGAACTTGGCCCACAAAGTCGTATAATCTATAAAAAAATAGTTATGGAAAGAAGGAGTTTTGAGCCAGGGAAGTCGTTCCCAAACCCCAACCTCTCCTGGAAAGAACAATCGATAGATGAAATAGGGGACTTCGAACCTATGTTCACTTGAGGGATTTCGATTTTGACATAACGTGACACGGCCTCCGACTTCAACATGGTATCCGTCAAGGCGCTTAGAGGTGCAATGAATCTCTTAAATGTTCTCCAGCAGCGGCTCTGCTTCAACGTTCTCCAGCAGCGGCTCTGCTTCAACGTTCGCTTCAGCCACTCATTCTTGCAAAGGGTCGTGCCGCCACACTCCCCATGTCAAGGATCATGATCTCAGCCATCCAATCTTCGTAGTCATGGCTACCCTTTGGTCCATCCCGCAAAAACTCGTGACCATGGACAGTTTTGCTCGCTTATGCATCCAGCCAATCCTTTTACTTCCATGGTTGCCCATACAATTCTAGCCAACCTACTTTGTTATCGCGGCAATATAATCTCTTCTGGTTACATCTACTACCAATAAATGTTGCCGCTCATTTGTTGATACCAGCCAGAGATTCACTATAGCAATAATTATTACAAAGGTAACCCGTACTCCTCCATGTTCTGAGTTCCACGTGGAAGAAGTAACAAAATCAGCAGTACGAATGCACGATGGTAATGTCTTTATAATGGTCAACCCACTGAATATATAAGATGGAAACATGTAAACCATACTTGGGGACTGAGGGTATACACGGAATCCCTTCACTGTCAAAGATCATAAGACATAGATAACCAAAAAAGGCCATAGCCACAACAAGGTCATCTACTTTTCAAGGGTGCAGCGCAAGCATATCATCACCTCTCTGTCTAGAAGACGCCTTCAACACTTTATGAGGCCGCGGTGAATCCCAATCCTACACTATCCAGAATATTTCATCATGTAATTTCTGAGCATCCCAGTGTCACATACAGAAGAGTATGTTAGGTTTATATCAAATCCCGTGGATGGGGATTCAAGAAAATGTAATAAAAGTAGGTTACGCATGGGGACTACCAGCATGAGATGCTTTCACCCCCCCCACCCCACCCCACCCCACTCAACCAGGTTATTAGTGATCTAAACATCATCACTGTCGAGGTTTTACGAGCCACATGAATTTCTCAACATGAAGCCGTACATGTGCACCGAAGACTCCAAAAGCACGCCAGAAGGTTACATTCACATATTCATCCATTCCATCATATCAAACCGAAGTATAACCGGGGACTTATCACCGCATCCCATTCTGTACGATAGTCCAAGATTTATAAGATGGTTTGAAGGATGTAACTTGGAACAAAGTCCCGGAAGACTTGATAGCAGCGCATTGGTGGAACGTCTCCCTATTTCATCCCGGGGTGCCAGAATTTTTTGACCATGCAAGTATTCACAACACATCATCATCACGATCAGAAGGTCCACTGAACAACCTAAGGTCGAGGATGAACCGACGACGCAACCAAAATCTCCAAGATTATCCCTGACGTGGTCGTTTACGAGCATACATTTCATCCATCCATCCCAAGAATACAACGGAGTTTTGGTAAATTTTTGGAATCCACTGGAGAGACACTGCAGATGAAAACACGGATCCAAACGAACAACAAAAAAACAGAAGAGGGTCGATACCTTTTTTCATGCGGATAGAGTTTTTAGATCTTGAAAAGAATTAATATTTTCTCCATGAACGGGAATAGGTGACTGGAGCGCGACTATGCCACCCCAGGCCTGCAACATCCCTCCTGACTTATTCCTTATTTTCACTGTCGGGCCGTATTCACCTCCCAAGCGAGCTCAAAACCTAAATATTCCCTCATAGGGAGATACAAAGCGATAAAGGGGCGGACCATCAAAATCCGATCCCGTACGCGGATTCTACAGCGATTCTAGTAAAGAGCGCTAATTAGGGTTTCGGCGTGTCAAACCCTAAACCGCAAGCACTTCCCTTACAAAGAACTTCCCTTACCAGTGTCATGCCTTGCAAAGATCTTTACAGAGCGGCCCGCACCCGTTCCATCCCCATCAGTGCTAATGGGTCCCCTTCATACCAAGTCCATGCTAGCAGCTCCGCACCGCATTCCAAAGCCTAGTCTTGAAGACACCCAATCATACAAGGATTTGTGCAAAGCTACCAGATGAAAGGATTGCGGATGCTACCTACCTCTCAAAACATATTTTTGAATAAGGAAAGAATTCCCCATGGGCGTCGAACAAGAAGAAATCAGACAGCACAGACAAATCATAACCGTGTCAAGCCGCCTATGCATGCCTCACCTCATCAAACCGCGCCTCAACTTGCCCCAGCCCCGGCCAAGCCCTCGCTCCATCATCACGGCCCCACCACGCCTAGTCGCCCTTGCGCATTCCACCATTCCATTGCCACCCACTTCCAAGCCATTCACTTCATTTCCGCGGCCACACCACGCCTAGCCGTCCGTGTACATCTCGTCTTGCCAAGGCCACACTATGCCAAGCCGCCTGCTTCACTGTCGTGACCCTATCGTCCATACGCGTTTGCCTTACTAAGACTACGCCACCTCTTGGACCCTCGAGCCAAGCCATCCACTTGAGTCACCTTCCAAGACCGCGCCCCCTTTTCCTTGGAGATGTATGACCAGACCAAGCCGGTAACTTTTATCTCACCACTCCACGGTCTGCATTCCCAGTACAAATTACGCAGGGCCGCCAACATGGGAAGCAAAAACTCTCTTTACCAATCAAAAAGGTTAGTCGGATTCTCCTGACCATTTTTGCAATGATTTACACCTCGATTCCGTCCTTGTCTGTCACCATCATATGCTTACCTCACAATAAGGCACCTGTTCCGAGCTAAGTAGGGGACTTAATGTTGATGGTGGTTTTTAGCTTAGGGTTAAAATCGTAAAACACTAAACCCTAGCAGACAGTGATGTCATAACATATAAAGTAACAAGCATTTACTAGGCACATTTACTAAAACCTTTAATGTGTCTCTAATAATTACCGGGGTATCTTTTTCAAATTAGGGTTACGACAAGACAAACCATAATTCCCACGTGTGCCAATGGCAAATCATGCTAGCCACACCAACCGCGCCAAAGCATGCCAACCATGCTAGCCGCACCTCTGTGCCAATGGAAAATCATGCCAGCCACACCAACCGTGCCAAAGCATGTCAACCATGCTAGCCGCACCTATGTGCCAATGGAAAATCATGCCAGCCACACCAACCACGCCAAAGCATGCCAACCATGCTAGCCGCACCTCTGTTCCAATGGAAAATCATGCCAGCCACACCGACCGCGCCAAAGCATGCCAACCATGCTAGCCGCACCTCTGTGCCAATGAAAAATCATGTCAGCCACACCAACAACGCCAAAGCATGCCAACCATGCTATCCGCACCTTTGTGCCAATGGAAAATCATTCCAGCCACACCAACCACGCCAAATCATGCCAACCATGCTAGCCGCACCGCTGTGCCAATGGAAAATCATGCCATCCATACCAATTGCGCCAAAGCATTCCAACCATGCTAGCCGCACCTCTGTGCCAATGGAAAATTATGCCAGCCACACCAACCGCGCCAAAGCATGCCAACCATGCTAGCCGCACCTCTGTGCCAATGGAAAATCATGCCATCCACACCAACCGCGTCAAAGCATGCCAACCATGCTAGACGCACCTCCGTGCCATTGGAAAATCATGCCAGCCACACCTACCACGCCATGCCAAACGACCTCGCCACGGCCCCATGCCGCGCCACTATACTGGCTTTCACTACGCGGCTATCAAAACGAAGGCGTGCAACAATCAACGGTTTCCCTTCAATCCCATGAGCAAATCCTGGCCATCTAAGGTTACCAAACAACCTTTTCCCCAAAACCCTAGCTTGGTCACTCACCTAGCCCAAGGTAGTCATGCCATGCGCTTATGGAAAACTATTGGCCCCACATGCCAAGCCAAAACCGCACCTAGCCCAAGCTATCCACACCATACGACACTGGAAACCCCTTGGCCCCACATGCCAAGCCAAAACCGCACCTAGCCCAAGCTAACGAGCCATGCCAAACGCACTCTGCCTTGGCCCTAGATATGCTAATCACACCATGCCAAGCCAAACTCCCTTGCCTTGGCCCTAGCCACGCCATGCACCCATGGCAAACCCTTGGCCCTACATGCCAATCCAAAACCGCACCTAACCCAAGATAGTCCCGCCATGAACCTATGGCAAACCCTTGGCCCCACATGCCAATCCAAAACCGCACCTAGCCCAAGTTAGCCACACCATGCGCCTATGGCAACCCCTTGGACTCACATGCCAATCCAAAACCATACCTATCCCAAGCTAGCCGTGTCATGCCAAATGCACTCTGCCTTGGCCCTAGCTATGCTAATCACACCATGCCAAGCCAAACGCCCTTGCCTTGGCCCTAGCTATGATAATCACACCATGCCAAGCGAAACGCCCTTGCCTTAGCCCTAGCCACGCCATGCACCCATGGACAACCCTTGGCCCCACATGCCAAGCCAAAACAACACCTAGCCTAAGCTAGTCCCGTCATGCACCTATGGAAAACCCTTGGCCCCACATGCCAATCCAAAACCACACCTAGCCCAAGCTATCCATGCCATGCGCCTATGGAAACCCCTTGGCCCCACATGCCAAGCCAAAACTGCACCTAGCCCAAGCTAGCCGCGCCATGCCAAATGCACTCTGCCTTGGCCCTAGCTATGCTAATCACACCATGCCAAGCAAAACGTCCTTTCCTTGGCCCTAACCACGACATGCACCCATGGCAAACCCTTGGACCCACATTCCAAGCCAAACCACGCCAAGGCATGCCATGCCAACCTAATTGAGCCAAGGCATACCTGGCAATGCCGCCACCCCTCCTAAATTCTTCCTGAGTTTTACTTTCGGGATGTTTTCACCTCCCGAACGAGTTCAAAACCTAAATATCCCCTCGTACGGAGATAAGAAATTATTTTTCCGGTCGATTTGAGGGACGGACCATCAAAATCCGAGTTCGTACTAGAATTCTACAACGATTCTAGTAAAGGGCACTAATTAGGGTTTCTAAAACAAAGGCGTGCGGCCATCAACGGCCACCCTTCCATCTTAGGAGCAAATCCTAGCCGTCCAAGGTTACCAAATAACGCATGGTAACCTTTGACCCAAAACCATAGCTTGGTCACGCCCATGCCAAGCCTAACCACACCCTAGACGTGCCACCCTATTGGCCTTCCCTACGCGACCACCAAAACGAAGGCATGCAACGATCAACGGTTATCCTTCAATCCCAGGAGCAAATCCTAGATATCCAAGGTTACCAAACGACACATGGTAACCTTTGGCCCAAAAACCTAAGTTTGACCACGCAAAACCATGCCATGCAAATGGCATACCAACCTAGCCGCGCCACCACGTTGGCCCTCACTACGCGACTACCAAAACGAAGGCGTGCAACGATCAACGGTTTCCCCTCCTCTCAAGATGCAAAATCTCGACCGTCAAAGGTCACCAGGCTAGCAAGTTTCCCGAACTTGACTTTCCAATCCACAACAACATGCTACATGTTTTCCAAAAACATTCAAGACATCAACACAAACTGGGGGATCCTCTTTGGGTATTGGTTTAGCGGTTTACAGCGTGTGGCGTACACTACGCCCGTCATAAGGAAGTTTCATAAGGGTGAGGAGGTTAGTAAATACGGGAAGTTATGTGTGAAACGTTCATGGGACATAAAGCACATGCGTTAACAACTTTATGGGACATCAATTCCATAACGTTAGCAGTTTCATGAAAACTTGTTTCATGCGTTAACAACTTTATGGACATCAATTCCATGCATACGGTTACCACCTCCTCCCATTTACTTTCCCACTCCTTAATGAGACCAGGGTACGTTTCTATTCCGACTTATATAAATGGGTCTTACCTATTTCCATTGAACAACAAGTTCATACGAGAGATACAATACTCAGAAATACTTACTTGCTAGCTCACCTTGTTATCTCTCTCACTTTTCTGATAACAAGTTGTAGTAACCCAACTACTCTTCCAGAATCAACTATTCTGGTCTCACCACTTTCCTTGCTTCCCTCCCCAAAACTAACCCATTCTCCTCCACTTTGTGACCGAAGGAAGTCTGGAACGGCCATTTCTTGGTTTAGGCCGGACTTTTACAGATTGATCTCTCGAATCTAAAGTACTCCCTTGTAGTACATTGTTTAGGGTTTAAATTGTTTCTCACCTGCACACCCGCAATTACCTAAATCAGCAGAAACTATTTTTACCTACAAACAACAACCCATTATCAAATGAATATTAAACTGATGTTAGATTTTTTGTTCGATCTCATGCAATCATATGTTAGATATTATAGGTTTACAAGTTAAATCATGACTAGGATTTTTATTCGGCTATATCAAAGAACAAGTTAATGACGATGAGATGTGATTTTATTTTGTTACAACAATATTGTTTTAGGCTTAAGTTACATGCATGAACTATTATAAGATTTAGGTAAGGATCTTTCTTTCATGTTACTTAGTTAGGCTTTACTAGTTAGTTAGGTTTTACAAAACTTAACTATGCTAATTGTTTTCTCGGGTTTTTGTTATTGTTTTGGTTTGATTTAGATATAACTCTACTTTGATGGACGATGTTGTGTCAATCATATATATATATAAGGCTTCTCACGATTTAATCATTTGAGTCGCTGTTACTTGGGAGCCTGTAACGTCTGCATTTTAAGTTGCCACTTTTAATAATACCATGTTGCTGGTTGGCCAATTTGACTATATCTTCAAGATAAAAATGGATAATCATTATCTTGTGCTTTAGTGCTCTTGGCTTTTGTAACAAAAAGTTATATAAGACCATTTAACCGGTACCTTTCAATTTGTGGATAACACAATATTCATGAGGATATTTTGTGTGTTGTAGTGATGTTTTAGCCTCAAGTTACATGCATCAATGAGTTCGTGTTTTTTTTTCTTTTCATATAATAGTAAAGAGGTGTAACACATGTAGCCTATCCTGTTAGGTTTATCTAATATTTTCCAAAATAAGCTCAAATTCCTAACTGAGATGCACGTACCTACACAGCTTTTGTCATGGCAGAAGATTATTACAATGTGCCCCTAGAGGAGGACCAATGGGATGATGAGGTGGATTCTGATGGTGTCCATATAATTGAATTCAGTAGTTACCTAGGATATTTGGCCCATGATATGGTTGGCATAAAACATTTATGTTGGAAGGAAGTCCATGCATCAACAAAACAAAATATTTGGGAGGAAATTCTGGTATGCATACGCGGTTATCAATTCGTCATTTTTGTTGTTGAACTGTGAGTCTGTGATGAATATAAATTAGTTGTTATTGCAGTTTCATTATGAGGTGCCCCATGAATATAAGCAATCGGTCATGAAGCATCTAGATGTTCATCTGCGGGACTTCAGAAGGAAATTATACAATAATCATGTAAAACCCTTCCTGGAAAGACCGGACGAACTAAAAACTTTCCCCAGAAAGTACGAAACGGTAATGGACCAAGAAGACTTGGACGAATACCTTAAGTATGTACTAGAATCACATATATTTAAGGTGTGGAATACACATTTCTTTTTCTAATTTGTATTTCGTTCTTATTGTCTATCCCAACATACTAATGAAATTATTTTTATTTCCTCTGCAAGAAAAATTCTGAGAAGGGAACAAAGGCAATATCACAATCCAAGTTCCCACATCGGAAAGGACGAGGAGGATACTCGGGATTAAAACTAAAATTAGTAAGTTTGTTGTCTTAAACCAGCTATATGATCTTAAACCATATGTCTGAAATATGATATCAACTATATGAATCACGGATGCTAGGATAAATTTTGGAGAACCTTGTATATTTGTTACCTATTCAATTCATCAGTGTCTTCGCATTCATGGTCTAAGAAGCAGTCTCCTAATCTTATGAAGTATTGTACCAGTAATTCTGAACTGATAGGTGTAGAATACACCGTATTTACTATCTATAGAGTTTATGCTTTCTTTGCTATTTTTATTGTAAATTATATATTTTACGCGTGTTTTTGAGTTATTAGGTACTATGTAGTCGCACGGAGGAAAAAAAGAAGAAATCATCCTAAATTGAGAAATAAGGGATAAAAGGTCATTTCACAGAAGAGTACTATTGGGAGCCGAGTCAAGGTTAAGGGGAAAATATCTCAAAGCAGTATTAGAAACATCGAACTGATGTTAAGGGTTAGCCACTTGTTATAGGGTATCCATTGGGGTGTCCCCCTAGCCAGTAGTGGGGTACCGTTATCCACCCCCTACACCTCATAACCCTAAATCGATAAAATACTTTTCTCTCATTCATCTCAATCATTTTCCCCAAAAATTGAGAAAGAAAAGCAGTTGTGCTGCTTGTGCTGTTTGTCCGAGAAATCGAGATGATGAAATAGACAAAAACTGAGAGATGAAATTGAATGGGATCGATGGGTGTTTGAATCTGAGATAAGATGAAGGTGGTGTGAAGAAATCAGGGTTTTGAAAAGAAGAAGAAATCAGTGATAAAATTGATATGGGTTTGTAAACAGAATCTGCTGTCGAAGCTCGGTAAAATGGGTTAGAGGATGATGAATCTCTGAAGAACATGGAGCAGATGGGTTTGTGAAGGAATGGATTTGGTAATCATCTATGTGTCTGAATATCGAATCTGTGAAAGTAATGGGTTTTCACTGAAATTGCTGGTGGTGGTTGGGATGAGCGAGATATTGAAATCCGAGAGATGTTATTGATGGGTCTCTGGAATTGAAGATGCAGGAGGAAATAATGGGTTCTGTTGATATCTATCTAAGAAGAAGGAAATGGAATCGGAGCTGTGATATTAAAGAAGAAGGTTCAGATCGAGGATTGATGGGTTAGAATGGTGACTAGGGTATGATTCATAAGTGAAGTTGCAGAGATATTTGTGTTGATTGCATGTAGTGAATGAAATGCTGCAAATGATACTATAGATGTATGCCTAGGATTGTTACAGGGAGAAGGAAATGGCCTGAAATTATGGACGGAATGTCTTAGAAACAGAGGAAACTCTGTCCGAATTTCCCCTCCGGCGAGTCAACTCAGTACTGTGATAACCGATCCAACTCAGCTGAATAAGACCAGTTAGCTGAGTAAGATACTGACTCGGTGTCTGACTCCTCCTCCCCTTGACCCATTGACTGACGAAGACTGTTAGTTTGACAGTTATTTCTAACGGTGCAGTGATGGAATATTCTGTTGCCGGGAAGAATATAACAGCGACTGGCTGGGAGGCTTTTGGCCGGATTTTGGCGAAGGTAAATACAATTTCGATGACCAAAAATAGCAGAATTTAGTGTGAACTTTTCTCTCATGGATGTGAAGACTTAGATTTGGGAATTGGATGAAAACTTGGAAGTTTTGGAGAATTGAACTTGAAATTGGAATTAGGCTCAAATTGGGAAAGTGGTGTTATTTTGAGAAAAGGATTCTTTTCCTACAAGGATTAGAGAGCATTGAAGCCTATAAATAAATGAGTTCTCTACAACTTTTGAGACACATCTACTTTGGAGAAGGAGTTAAAGTGCACAAGGATTGGAGGAAGGATCAACCATCATCTTTTCAATAAGTTTTTCTTTTTTCTTTATTTATTATTATTATTGTGTGAACTCCAAACTATGAGTAGCTAATTTTCTTATTGATTGAGGATGAATTCCTAGTTCTTAACATATGATTTGAGTTTTTGTTTCAATTTTATCTTGATGTTTTTCATATGATTATCGTTTGTTTTTTACTAATATTAATGTTTATGATTGATTGATAGGTTGTTTAGAGTGCACGCTAAATTGATTTGTTAATTTGATCTCAAGATAGTGAAAGTTAGAGAATACGTAATAGTTTCTTGACTCTTTACACAAGTAGAAAACATGAGACCTTGCGGAGGAATTCCATGGAGCAATTGTGTGTGAAAACAACGCTGGAAAGTGGACTAAGCGAACCGAGTCTAACTACTGTTACTAAACCTAAATTCATAAATTTAATGCGTTTGGGGAATTACATCTTGTAAGCGAACCTCAAGGTGGTTCTTTTGAATAGAATATGATAACTAAACGGACATGTTACTCAGTGAAATAAGGAATTTTGAGGTTAGCTAAGCGAACCTGCTATCCTACGGTTGGTGATAATCTGTGACTAATAAAAAGTGGAAAAGAACATAACTTGAATCATTGTTTTGCAACGAAGAAGGATTCCTTGATCTAAATTCTCTTATTGATTTCAACTTACACTTTTGATAGCTTTATTTACTTTCGTTTTCTTTTAAAATATAAAACCAACCCCCCCCCCTTGTGCCAATCTTACAACTAAAAATCTCTTGCTCCTCATGGGAACGAACTTGACTACACTATATTACTTGTTAATTAGGTAGTAAAATATTAATTAATTTGTTGTGGTTACGACACTCATCAAATTTTGGCGCCGCTGCCGGGGAGCAATGGACGATTTTAGTTGTTTTTATTTTTCTTCTTGCTTTGTTAGATTCTATATCGTATCTAACTTAGTTTTCGAGAATCTTGTTTCTGGTACTATATCTTTGGTGAATGCTTAAAGAGGGCAGACCGAGTCCAATTGGTATACGTCTTCGATCCGGCACTCAACTAAAGGATTTCATTCGAGCGGTTAACACTCCGCTTCCTCATTCTACATCAAGTGAGTTCGCTGATTCGGACATAGAAGAAGAAGCAATGGGTGATCGGACACTCAAGGACCTAGCTTCTCATAATCTTGATACACAACAATGGTATATCCAAACTAACTCAACCTTCGAGATCAAGCCGGGGTTGATTAGAGAGTTACCAAAGTTTCATGGCATGGTGAATGAAGACCCAAAAAAACATCTTATGAACTTCAATACCATAGTCATGGCCATGCTTCCACAGGATATTAATGCGGATGAAGCGATGTTGAAAGATTTTCCGTTTTCTTTGGCGGGAAATGCTCAGGAATGGTTATATTATTTTCCTTCCGGAAGTATCACAACATGGAATGGGATGAAGAAACTTTTCCTCGAGAGATATTTTCCCGCATCAAAAGATACTCAAATTCGCAAGGATATTTGTGGGATAAAGCAACATGTCGGAGAGTCATTATATGAATGTTGGGATCGGTACAAGAGATTGGTGGAAATTTTTCCACACCATCAATTTAGTGATGCCATGATAATTCAATACTTCTATGAAGTTTCCAAACAAGTGATAGATATCTTCTTGACTCCGCCGGTGGTGGTGCACTAGTGAACAAGACGGTGTCCGAAGCTAGAGAGTTGATTAAAAGTATGGCGTAAAACTCGAAATAATTCTATGCAAGAGGTGAACCAATGGTTAAGTTGGTGCATGAAGTTAGTGACTCATCTTCACAATCCTCTCAACGGTTAAACAACATAGAGAGGGTAGTGCAACGATTGGCCGCGGTAATTATTCCGGATGATAAAACCGAACAAGTAAATGCTTTATATCTAAATCAAAGGCCGAGGTACGATCCATACTCAAATACCTACAATCCTGGTTGGAAGGATCATCCCAACTTTAGCTATGTAAACAAGCAAGCGGCGGCTCCTAATCCATATGTTCAACAAGGTGGATTCCAACAATCACTTTTCCAACCTCAACAACAACAATTCCAACCACAACAAGTCAATGAGTAAGATTCTTCGAATGATGACAAGTTGAATGTGATAATGCAAAGAATGCAAGGTCTCACTTCTATGTTACAACAAAACCAACAAAAGACCGATTCGGCAATCAAAGCTTTGGAACAAAAGACTGGTTCGGCAATTAAGGATCCACAAAGCTTCCTTCACAACCATTTGTGAGCCCAAGAGAGAGTGTTAATGCGGTTACTTTAAGAAGTGGAAGACAAGTAGAGAGTCAAAGTCATCATGAAGAAGCTAGTGAAGAGGTAGTCAAAGACAAGGAGGAAGCCGAACCAAGGGAGAATTCAACACCAACCGACCAATACAAGGAACCGGTTCCTACTTTCACTACTACACCTCCTTTTTCTAGTCGTTTTGCTAAGTCCAAGAAGGAAGATCAAGTCAAGGAACTCATGGACATTTTCAAGAAGATAGAAATCAACATTCCCTTCATCGAGGCCATCAAGACAATGCCAAGGTATGCTAAGTTCATAAAGGAATTATGCACAAAGAAGGATAGGTTGCTTGATAATGAAATTACTAAAGTTGTCGAGAGTGCGTCGGCTATGCTATTGAATAAGATGCCTACAAAGTGCACAGATCCCGGTGGTTTCACGGTGCCAATTACTATTGGTAAGAAAAGGTTTGAACATGCTTTACTTGACTTGGGAGCTTTCATTAGTGTGATGTCGGCCGATATATATGACTCCTTGAATCTTGGACCATTGAAAGAGATGAGAGTTTCTATCCAATTAGAAAACAAGTCTAACATATATCCAAAGGGACTTATAAAAGACGTTCTAGTGCAAGTGAATGAGTTAATTTTTCCGTTGGATTTCTTTGTGGTGGATATGGACAATAATGAGAATCGTTCGTCTACTTCTCTACTTCTTGGGAGGTCATTTATGAAGACCGCAAAGACGAAGATTGATGTTGATAAGGGTACACTCACTATGGAATTCGACAAGGAAGTAATACACTTCAACATATTTGAAGCCATGCGCTACCCAAGTGATGTGCATTCTTCTTACTCCATTGATGTGGTTGGTTCATTAGCGCAACAAATGGTGGAATTGAGTCAAGAGGATGAACTTGGTGTGGTATTGCAAAAGAGCATTGAATTGGATGTCCACGGCTTCTCTAAATTGGATGTTGAAATTTCCAAGGAATTGATGGAGATGTGTGGTGCCTTGACGGCATTGCAAGAAGATAAAAAGGGTAATGATTCATATATTTCTTTACCCGTGAATGATGAATTACTTGTACCATCTATTGTGAATGCGCCTAAACTAGAGTTGAAGCCACTTCCGGACCATTTGAAATATGCGTTCTTAGGAGATGAAGATGAGCTTCCGGTGATTATTTCAAAGAACCTCACACCGGTACAAGAAGACCGTTTGCTTAGAGTCTTGAAAGAGCACAAAACGGCTATTGGGTGGACAATTGTGGACATCAAAGGCATTAGTCCATCCATGTGCATGCATAGGATTCTAATGGAAGAGAACATGAAGCCGGTATGTGATGCTCAACGTAGGCTTAATCCTCCCATGATGGAGGTTCCGAAGAAAAAGATACTCAAATTGCTAAGTGTGGGGGTAATCTACCCAATTTCCGATAGCAAGTGGGTTAGTCTGGTACAAGTGGTACCAAAGAAGTCCGTTGTTACGGTTGTTAGAAATCAATATGATGAACCTGTTCCTACAAGAGTTCAAACCGGTTGGAGAGTGTGAATTGACTATAGAAAGCTTAATTCCGCAACCCGAAAGGATTACTTTCCTTTACTTTTCATTGATCAAATGTTGGAGCGGTTAGCGGGGGGTTCTCATTTTTGTTTCTTGGATGGTTATTTGGGATACAATCAAATTGTTATTGCACCGGAGGACCAGGAGAAGACCACTTTCACTTGTCCGTTTGGAACGTTTGCGTATAGACGGATGCCATTTGGTCTTTGCAATGCACCGGCTACTTTCCAAAGATGCATGGTAAGTATATTCTCGGATTACTTGGAGCGCATTGTTGAGGTATTTATGGATGATTTTAGTGTTTATGGTAATTTTTTTGATAGTTATTTAGACAACCTTGAACTAGTTCTTAAATGATGCATAAACACAGACCTTGTCCTTAATTGGGAGAAATGTCATTTTATGGTAAACCATGGCATATTACTTGGTCACATTGTGTCCTCTTGAGGGCTCGAAGTGGACAAGTCAAAGATAGATTTAATAAGAAACTTAAAATATCCCACTTCGGTGTGGGAGATCCGTTCATTTCTTGGTCATGCAGGTTTCTATAGGTGGTTTATCAAGGATTTCTCCAAAATCTCCATGCCGATGTGCAAGTTATTACAAAAGGAGGTACCATTTGACTTCAACAAGAAATGCAAGGATGCTTTTGACAAATTGAAGGAAATGTTGACAAGTGCGACGATTATCAAGTCACCGGATTGGAATCTTCCGTTTGAACTAATGTGTGATGCTAGTGATTATGCGGTTGGAGCCGTTTTGGGTCAAAGAGTGGACAAGTTGTCCCATGTTATCTATTATGCATCTAGGACCCTCAATGATGCATAAATCAACTATTCTACCACGGAAAAGGAGTTATTGGCTATAGTTTTTGCATTGGAAAAATTTCGATCATACTTGGTGGATACAAAGGTTATTGTGTATTCCAACCATGCCGCACTTAAATACTTAATAAAGAAGAAAGAAGCTAAGCCAAGACTAATCCGGTGGATCTTATTACTACAATAGTTCGACATAGAAATTCGAGATAAGAAAGGTATGGAAAATACCATTTCGGATCATCTTAGTAGGATTGTTATGTCTCAAGAAGAACTTCCATTACAAGACCGCTTTCCGGATGAACAACTTTTCTCCTTGGAAGAATCAACACCTTGGTATGGGGATATAGTGAATTACTTGGTGACAAGGAAGGTACCTAGTACAATGTCTAACTTCCAAAATATGAAACTTAATAAGATAGCGAAGCAATATGTGTGGGATGAACCATACTTATGGAAATATGGTGTTGATCAAATAATACGAAGGTGCGTACTTAATTATGAATTTAATTCTATTTTCTCCTTTTGTCACACTCTTGCTTGTGGTGGACACTTTGGTTCTAAATGTACCACACTCAAAGTTCTTGAGAGTGGATTTTATTGGCCCACCTTGTTTGAAGATTCGTATGTTTTTTGTAAATCGTGTGATAGATGTCAAAGAACGGGCAATCTAGGTGCTCGAAATCAAATGCCACTCACACCAATTCTCGTCGTGAGATTTTTAATGTGTGGGGTATTGATTTTATGGGCCCTTTTGTTAATTCGAATGGAAATTTTTATATACATCTTGTCGTAGATTATGTTTCGAAATGGGTGGAAGCTAGAGCCACCAATACTAATGATTCTCAAGTTTTTTGTGATTTTGTAAGAGAAAACATATTCACTAGGCATGGTATACCAAGAGTGGTGATAAGCGATGGAGGCTCACATTTCAAGAAGTCTTTCCACGCTCTCCTCAAGAAGTACAACATAACACACAAGGTTGGTACGCCTTACCATCCACAAACTAGTGGACAAGCGGAAATTTCAAACCGTGAGATCAAGTCCATTCTTGAGAAAACGGTGAATACCACAAGGAAAGATCGGAGCTTTATGCTCAATGATGCATTTTGGGTGTATAGAACGGCATACAAGACACCAATTGGTATGTCTCCATATCGGTTGGTTTATGGCAAAGCTTGTCATCTTCCGGTTGAACTTGAACACAAGGCTTATTGGGCGATCAAGAAATGCAACATGGAGTATGATAAAGCGGGGAAACAAAAAAAGTTACAATTAAATGAGCTAGAGGATATACGTAATGATGCTTATGAGAGTGCCCGGATTTCCAAGGAAAAGACCAAGCTTTTTCATGACAAGATGATTTCTCGGAAAAGTTTTGTTGTGGGGAAAAAAGTTCTTTTGTATAATACTCATTTACGTTTATTTCCGGGTAAGCTTAAGTCCCGTTGGGTGGGATCATTTATTGTTACTAATGTTTATGATCATGGTGCAGTTGAAATTTTTAGTGACAAAACTGGATAACCCTTGAAAGTCAACGACCATAGGTTGAAGCCATGTTATGAAAACTTTCCAACGGAGCATGTGGATGTGATTGGACTTCTAGATGTGCTCCCTCTGGAGGAGTAATGTGAAGCAAGAGCTACGTCGGGCCGTCGACTTTAAAACAAGCACTAAATGGGAGGCAACCCATAGGTTTTGTATTTCTTAACCTTTTATTTTTTTTATTTTGTTATTTATTTTTCTTGTTCCATATCATATTAGGATTTCCCACCTTGACTTTACTTGGACGATTCAATTACATTGAGGACATGTAAGGTTTAAGTGTGGGTGAGTGATTAAAAAAAAACATTACATAAAACCTCCAAATTGTAGAGATTTTAGAGTCACTAGCATATTTCTAGGTATGTTTACATAGAGAATTCTGACCGACATAACTGAACTTGGAAGTGTTAGGGAACTACATTCGGATTTCTTATTTGTTAGAGTGTTAAATATTGGATTTAATCATGCCGGTGATGCAAATTAGGAGCAGGGAGATGCATTATTAGAGTTTCTAATCAATCATTAGTGGAGACTACCCGTATTTATATCATGTGAGGCACCGATCAGAAATTCTTCCATTTGACTAAAAAGCTTTCTTTTGAGTGTGTGTCACCGTACGTTAATTCCGGGTAGAATGGTGAGCTACCCAACTTCACACCAATTTTTAGCACTATTTTTGATTTCCTGAGTGCTAATTTTTTTCAATCATGAGGGTGACGTCTATGGATGAAAGCTTCCTTCTTGTAGTTCGATTTGCAGTTAGCACCATTCTCTCGATAACAACGGGTCCATAGAAACACCATCATCAACAACAAGGGAGCGATATCAAAATCTATAAGGAAAGTTGAAGACGTTTAAGGTTTACAAGCAATGGAACAAGAAAAAGAGATAAATTTCATATTCAAGTAAAGCAAAATACAATGAGCATAATTATATATACAAGTTGAAGACTTATATTTACATGAGCAAAGAAAATCAAAAGGTGAGAATTATTGAAGTTTATGATTTCGAGCCGACACAAGTTGTGAAGAATCAAGCGGTAAAAGTAATTTTCCACGGCCATGGTTTGTTTTATTTTCCACTTTGTTTTGTATTTTATTTCTCTTTTCTCCATTTAAAAAAAAATAGAAAAAAAAAAAGACTAGAAAAATTTGTTTTTTTGTTTTTGTTTTTGTTTTTATAAGCCGTGGGGAAGGAAAAATCTATAAGGAAGTTTCAAGCGATAAGGATTTTAAGGAAAAAGGTTACAAATTGTCAAGGATCTATCAAGTTCAAGAGTTTTTCATCAATAGTTGAAACCGAAGACGAGGATCGAGAAGATGAAGACGAGGAGAGGAAGACATTTCTATTGGATGCCGTGAGAGTGGTGTTATCATAATTGGCAATCAGATGTGAAGGTAAGTAAGTAATCCCATCCTCGATAATAGTGGTTGATTTCCTTTCTTAGAGATCGTCAGAAAAATGGTTTTTCAAAATGTTAAAAGATGCGGTTTTTTAAAACATTTCGGAAGTTGTCCTTCCTACCATTCAACGTGTTGCAGGATTTCTCTCTTCATTCCTACCTGCACACATTTGAGACCCATAAAAAAGCCATATTTTTGAGTGCAATTCATAAAACCCTTTTTGGTAAGGCATAAGTCAAGGTGAAATGCTTATTGATCGCTCTCAAACACGCGTTATCTCATTATGGTGTGGTTATTTCTCACTCAATATTTAAGAATGAGAATATGTTCTTTAGTATTTCTAAATTCATATTACTAGCATGCAGAAACTCTATGTCCTCATAGCTCTTTGGATGCTTGGGACGCTAGAACGCTTTGAAGTTATAAGTTTTAGTTTGATTTGCTCGAGGACTAGCAAAGTCTAAGTGTGGGGGAATTTGATAGGTGTAGAATACACCGTATTTACTATCTATAGAGTTTATGATTTCTTTGCTATTTTTCGTGTAAATTATGTATTTTACGCGTGTTTTTGAGTTATTAGGTACTTTGTAGTCGCACGGAGGAAAAAAAGAAGAAATCATCCTAAATTGAGCAATAAGGTCTAAAAGGTCATTTCACAGACGAGTACTATTGGGATCCGAGTCAAGGTTAAGGGGCAAATCTCTCAAAGGAGTATTAGAAACATCTAACTGATGTTAATGGGTAGCCACTTGTTATAGGGTATCCATTGGGGTATCCCCCTAGCTAGTAGTGGGATACCGTTGTCCACCCCCTACACCTCATAACCCTAAATCGAGAGAAGACTTTTCTCTCATTCATCTCAATCATTTTCCCCAAAAATTAAGAAAGAAAAGCAGTTGTGCTGCTGCTGCTGTTTGTCCGAGAAATTGAGATGATGAAATAGACTGAAACTGAGAGATGAAATTGAATGGGATCGATGAGTGTTTGAATCTGAGATAAGATGAAGGTGGTGTGAAGAAATCAGGGTTTCAAAAAGAAGAAGAAATCAGTGATAAAATTGATATGGGTTTGTAAACAGAATCTGTTGTTGAAGCTCGGTAAAATGGGTTAGAGGATGATGAATCTCTTAAGAAAATGGAGCAGATGGGTTTGTGAAGGAATGGATCTGGGAATCGTCTCTGTGGCTGAATATCGAATCTGTGAAAGTAATGGGTTTTCACTGAAATTGCTGGTGGTGGTTGGGATGAGCGAGATATTGAAATCCGAGAGCTGTTGTTGATGGGTTTCTGGAATTGAAGATGCAAGGAGGAAATAATGGGTTCTGTTGATATCTATCTAAGAAGAAGGAAATTGAATCGGAGCTGTGATATTAAAGAAGAAGGTTCAGATCGAGGATTGATGGGTTAGAATGGTGACTAGGGTATGATTCATAAGTGAAGTTTCAGAGATGTTTGTGTTGATTGCAGGCAGTGAATGAAATGATGCAAATGATACTATAGATGTATTCCTAGGATTGTTACAGGGAGAAGGAAATGGCCTGAAATTATGGCCGGAATGTCTTAGAAACAAAGGAAACTTTGTCCGAATTTCCCCTCCGGTGAGTCAACTCATTACTGTGATAACCGATCCAACTCAGCTGAATAAGACCAGTTAGCCGAGTAAGATGCTAACTCGGTGTCTGACTCCTCATCCCCTTGACCCATTGACTGACGAAGACTATTAGTTTGATAATTACTTCTAACGGTGCAGTGACAGAATATTCTGTTGCCGGGAAGAATATAGCAGCGACCGGCTGGGAGTCTTCTTGACGGATTTCGGCGACGGGAAATGGAATTTCGGCGACCAAAAATAGCAGAATTTAGTGTGAACTTTTCTCTCATGGGTGTGAAGACTTAGATTTGGGAATTGGATGAAAACTTGGAAGTTTTGGAGAATTGGACTTGAAATTGGAATTAGGCTCAAATTAGGAAAGTGGTGTTATTTTGAGAAATGGATTCTTTTCCTACAAGGATTGGAGAGCATTGAAGCCTATAAATAAATGAGTTCTCTACAACTTTTGAGACACATCTACTTTGGAGAAGGAGTTAAAGTGCACAAGGATTGGAGGAAGGAGCAACCATCATCTTTTCAATAAGTTTTTCTTTCTTCTTATTTATTTATTATTATTATTGTGTGAACTCCAAACTATGAGTAGCTAATTTTCTTATTGATTGAGGATGAATTCCTAGTTCTTAACATATGATTTGAGTTTTTGTTTCAATTTTATCTTGAAGTTTTTCATATGATTATTGTTTGTTTTTACTAATATAAATGTTTATGATTTATTGATAGGCTATTTAGAGTGCACGCTAAATTGATTTGTTAATTTGATCTAAAGCTAGTGAAAATTAGGGAACACGTAATAGGTTCTTGACTCTTTCCACAAGTAGAAAACACGATACCTTGAGGAGGGATACCGTGGTGCAATTGTGTGTGAAAACAACGCTAAAAAGTGGACCAAGCGAACCGAGTCTAACTACTAGTACTAAACCTAAATTCATAAATCTTAATGCGTTCGGGGAATTACATCTTGTAAGCGAACCTCAAGGTGGATCTTTTGAATAGAATCTGATAACCAAGCGGACCTGTTACTCAGTGAAATAAGGAATTTTGAGGTTAGCTAAGCGAACCTGCCATCCTACGTTTGGTGATAATCTTTGGCTAATAAAAAGTGGAAAAGAACATAACTTGAATCATTGTTTTGCAACGAAGAAGGATTCCTTGATCTAACTTCTCTTATTGATTTCAACTTACACTTTTGATTGCTTTATTTACTTTCGTTTGCTTTTAAAATTTAAAACCAACCCCCTCCCCTTTTGTGACAATTTTATAACTAAAAATCTCTTGCTCCTCGAGGGAACGAACTTGACTACATTATATTACTTGTTAATTAGGTAGTAAAATGTTAATTAATTTTTTGTGGTTACGACACTCATCACCAACCAAATCCTTCCATATCTCTAGAGAAGTCGTGCACATCTATGGCAGAACCTATGGCTAAGACATCTAATGGAGTATTTTTATTTTCTTATTATTATTTTTTCTTCGTAAATCTATATTGTTAATCCTAGCATCTCTTTTTATATGATATTCATATGTCATATCTCCGCAGAAAGCAAAATACGACTTTTGGAATGGATCTAGGGGAAACGTTGTTGCTAGAGGCAGTATTTTTCCAAAGGTGCCTAACCAAAAAATACATCGACAAGAGATTCCTGAACACTGTTATGCTTCCAATATTCCGGAGGTCATAGATCCATCATTCGTGTTAACGGAACCAAGTGGTGAGTTTAAGTTATTAGGGGATGCTAAAGATGGTTTTGTGGCATGGCCGAAAGATATTTGTTCCATCTCTGATGACAAGGTTAGTTTTTTAGCTCTTTTGCTTTGTTAATCAAGTATATAAATTGTTTTATGTAAATCGATCGTGTATTCAGTTTGATTAAAGAATAAGTATGAGATAGAAATATATTAACACCTAATGGAACATGAATTCCAGTGTATATTAGAAAATTGATATTTGGTTACGGATTTTATTATGGGCGTCAAATGTGAAAAATGGCGCGGCGTTCAGTGAAGTTGGCTTTATCACTTTGTTGGAAAAATGACTTATGTCTGTCTCTTGTTGAGAATTCATATGACAGACGAATTCTCTTTGGATTTAGAATATATATATAATACATTTAATCTCTTGCTGCAGGAAACTCCACAACATGGAAAACCTCATAAGCAACCAGAACCAATTTTAGATTTTGAGAAGAAATTGGACAGTGATAAACTGAATGAGGAGCACCTAGCAGTCAATCCACATTCGGGGAATCATGCATGCAGCCTCTTTAAAGCTTTCTCGGAAGACTAAAAAGGCACAAAGAAGGTTATATGCACCAACTGTGCAGAAGGCATACCAACTTTCAGATGGGCAACAGAGGAAGACAAGGTTTGGCATGTCGAGAATGTCACAACCTCTGATCCATTGCATGCAGAGACACCACCATCCAAAAATTTTAAGAAAAACTGATGATTTTTGGATAAATGCTCTTTAATATATTTTTTTGCAAACTTTTAGACCAAAGCTCAACATTTTTTACTGTGTTATTAATAATAATATGAATTTTTGGCATATATGAATTCAGATTTAACCACAATTTATAAAGTATATAAGATAATTTGGATAATGCCAGGTGGATGGTTTAGATGCGCCATATCTGAACGGCTTAGAGGCGTCACACGCGTAATATACACGCTTCGAGATTAATTGGCGTGGCTAAACATAACATAAAGACACATTAAGCAGATATAAATTGGTGTGGCTAAATATCATATAAAGCCACGCTATATGGCGTGTCTATAAGTTCTCCGATGAACGACTCCCAACGTTACATGTGGACGGTCAACGTTACATCTGAACGGTCAATATTGCATCATCTTAAACGAGCTCTAATGGTACCTAATATAGCCACGTGGATGAAGGTAATTGTAAATTGGCGTGGAAAAATATCACAAATAGCCATGCTATATGGCGTGTCTATAGGTTCTTGTTTGTGGGAGAAAACTAATTCTGCAGGTTTAGGTAATTTTGGGTGTGTGTGGATGAGAAGTGAATTTAAACCTTCAACAAATGTGCTGCACAATGAGCACTTTTTATTCGAGAGATAATATGTACAATTATGGCCTAAACCGAAGACACGGCCGTTCCAGATTTATTTCGGTCACGGGTGAAGGATGTGAGGTATATCTTAGGGAGGGAAGCGAAGAAGGTGTTGAGAGTATGAAGGTGAAGGCTATTTGATGACTTGTTAACATAAGGTTGAGAAGGCTAGAAAATGTTGCAGGCAGGCTCTGAGTATTGAATACGATGGTATTAACACTTGGTTTTTTCTGTGTTGTTGGAAATAGGGAGGAGAACCTATTTATACAAGTCGATAAGCCTTCATCACGTCTCTCGTGGGAAAGTGGAGGAAGTGGAGTGATGGAGGTAGTGGAGTTGTGTGTTAGTGTCACATGGTTGCTTTCCCACTTCTCCTATCATCGCTAACCGCCCATGTTTCACTGACACGATCTTGTGATGGCGTGTTGCACGCTGCACGCTGTAAACCGCCATACCAATACCCCAGTTTGTATCCCCCAGTTGTGACGTGATTAACGTCTCGAGTGAGTCTTAGGACCCACATAAGGTAGCGAACGGTGCTAGGTAAAATAATCAAGTTGTTTGTAGGCGCATATTGTATGCATGTGGTGCATTAAATATGCTTAACATACTTGAAGCCTACACAACCTTGATAAAAATATTGCAAGTTGAAGTGACTCAACTAGCTATGTTCAGGCGTTGTTCGGAGATCGCATGAGCGGGACCAACCTTGGCCGGTTATTCCATGGGGAAGTATGGAGGATGGTGATCACGGTGATACCTTGTTTTCCATCTAACTCCCTTCCTAGGCTATTCATCCAAGCATGTGAACTTGGACGGACGAGATTGATGGAGGAATAACCGTTGGATTAGGGTTTGGAAGGCTTGCGAGCTTCCTCTATCACCCTAACGGTTTTATGCCTTGGGAGGCGTGCATGGAGTGGATGATTGTCCTTGCATGTAGGTGGGACGCCACTCTACACGTCCACGCCAGCTGGAAGTCAATCGGAGCAATCTGGGTCGCCCGTTCTGGCCTGCGATGACGGATGGCCGAGATTAGAAGGGACCATTCATGCCTCTTTCGGGCGCGATTTCCGAGACGTGTAGCCACCATGAATTCCGGACGATTGGTGTACCATAAAGATGGGCCCACGGTGGACGTGTAGGCACCATCGGCCGTCAATCCCAATCATCTTAAGCCTCCCGTTCGTTAGGTGAAAGTAGGGAGTTCGCGCCTGCACCGAACCCTAATTTCTTCTAGTTGTGGGCCCGTAATTTGAAGCTTATCGTTTTGTAGCTTCCACGGCTTCCATGGGGAGACCAATTGCTCCAGGAGGAAGGTGGATCGGCGGTGAGCATGTGCGTGCGTGCTACTCGGTCCCGCGCGTGATCTAGACCGTCCAACCATGCCTGCGAAGTTGGACATATGAGATCTATTTTTGAGTTTGTTTTCAGCAGGTGAGACTAACATGGGTAGTCTTGCATGCGTTCAACGGGGCTAATATAACCCGCTGTCAGGTAGCCTACGGGTATTTGCATGTCGAACACAAGGCTTTAAGCAGGGCATTAATTGTAATGCTGCAAACCTACAGAGAATCGGGATGGTTGCTACATGCTCCGCTCTGGGTAGGTTATAATTCTCAGGGATGGTTGCACATGCTCCAATGAATTAATATGGTGAGAATATTCATCACCTGAAGGCTTTATCCTTTGCAGGATGTCAGCTTACAAAATTTGGCTTTTTATAATTTTAGCCTTTAAATAGAAATCCACCATCAACATTAAGTCCCCTGCCTAGCATGCAATGGTTACACTATTATAGGGTAGGCATGAGATGGTGACAGTTTGCACAAAAATAACTAAGGCTAGGGTAAACGTACTTTTACCACATGGGGAGGGCGCTCATGCCGAATGCCCTGTAGCGCTGGTGGAGTTGTTCCCCTTCAACGAATTTTTCTCCGATTTCAACTAGGTTTCTGAAGCTAGCGCGACTTGGTTGGTGTTGACCCCTTGCCGGCCGGACGTACTCCGAGACAACTGCTTCTAGGGTTTCCCTTGGCGTGTATATATACGTATGAACAAGAATCCTCTTCTACATCTTGGGATAGAATTTCTTATCTGCAGAGTTCCATCATGTCAGGCAATAGCAAGTCGTCTTCTTCATATCACCCAGGTTCGTCGGTTTGTTCTTTTCCCTTTTCTTTTCCGAGTAGTCACCCTTATTTCCTGATCAGGTGAATAATCTTCTCTTTTTCAGAGATGTCCACCTGGAACATGTGTAATAGTCATTGATGACGATGACTTGGATAGTCCACTTTCTTCAAATTCAGCTACACTTTCACCGGACGACCTCGAGAATGCTGATCTGGGAATTTCATCCTATGAATACCCCAATGCCGGCCTTTCGTTCGATATTGGTATGAAATGCTTGTCTTCTAGCCACAAGACTGTCGGTGGTTTTTTAGTACGAAGGGAGTTCGTCTCCATGTACACAAAGATATGGAGAAAGTATGGCCATATCGCGACCAGGAACGTAATTCGGAATTGCTCATTTTCTTTGGTTACTGTGGTAAACTGCTTGCTTCCCATGATTGCTGAGATGGAAGGTGTCTCTATCCGCAATGTAGCTGAATCAAATCTCGAGAAGTGGGAAAACATGCTCTCTACCTGCGAGTCCATGGAGTTCAACGTGAGTTGGCTGCGGCAGCGTCTTGACATCATCAAGGTCGATCGAGCTGGTATCCTGGTGAATGTAGTTCCCGCTGCGAAGGCTATCTTGGAGGAAGAAAAGGCTCGGCTCTTTGAGTCGAAAAGGTGGAGTAGGCGATCCAAAGCTTGAAGGCCCGAACAGAGAGGTACCAGGAAAGGTTGAAGATGATGCTTTCCAGGGATTACAACCTGTTGGACGACCTCTTCTGAGCTGCGTTGAGAGATTTCCTTCCCTCTTTTTTTTTTCTTCTTTTGCACACCATTGAGAGATGCGAGATTTTTTTTGTAGATGGATGGAAAAAAACTTTTCATTAATTTCTGAGTAAATTAACAAGTTAGACATGAAACGAGAATGCATGTATTGTCATGTCGTGGGACAGGTACGGGACAATGATCAGGCGTGATATGTCTTGAGCCATTTTCCATTGATGACCGCTTCTAACTTGCATCCATCCGCCTTAATGATTTTGTAGTATCCAGTTTTGTACGCCTTGGTAATCACGTAAGGACCTTCCCATTTTGGAGAGAACTTTAGCGCAGACGTGTCTTGTTGGATGTGTTTGGCTGTCTTCAAAACTAGGTCTCCTACCTTAAAACTTCGTGGCCTTATAGATTTGTCGTAAGCCCTGGAGACTCTATTTATGTATACCTGAGTGTGTTCCTCTGCCTTGATTCTTCTGTGGCCTAGCGTATCCAGCTTAGAAATCCTGCAGTTAGACGCCTCAACTTCGTTCCAGTAGACTCCACTTGCTGCTGTAATCCTGGCTGATGGGATTTTGATTTCTTCCGAGAGAACAGCATCAGCCCCGTAAACAAGTGAGTATGGAGAAACTCCAATGGAGCTCCTAGGTGCCATTCGGTATGCCCATAGCGCCATCGGTAGTCGTTCATGCCATTCTCTGGGATTGTCATGTACTGTCCGACTGAGAATCCGGATTAATATTTTGTTGGTGCTCTCATCCTTCCCATTCCCTTGAGGGTAGTAGATGGTGGAGAAAACTTGTTTAATTATATATCCTTCAAGCAACTCTCGCACTTTCTTGTTGGCAAAGGGAGTGTCGTTATCGGTAATGATATGTTTAGGTACTCCAAAGCCGCAGATGATATGCTCTTTAATGAACGCTGCAATCGTTGCTCCTGTAGTTCCACGCAGAGGAATAGCTTCGACCCATTTTGTGAAGTATTCAGTTGCGGTTATAATATATTCATGCTACTTTGATGATGGCGGGTTAATCTTTCCAACAATATCAAGTCCCCAGCTATAGAATGGCAGCGGGCTACTTATCGAATGTAGGGGAGTGGAAGGTGCATGGATGAGGTTCCCGTGAATATGGCATTTGTGGAAGCTTTGAACGAAGGCATCTGCATCATCTTCCATGGACGACCAGTAATATTTCTTGTGTATCTGGAGAAACAATTTCTTTTTTCCTTGATGTTCTCCTTCATGCATCTCTTTCAAAATTGTTGAGATTTCTCCTCCATCCAGGCACCGTAGCAGATCACCTCCAAAGCTTTTCCGGTACAAAATCCCCTCGTGGAACACGAAATGTTTCGCTCTCTGTTTCATTTTGAATGCCTCTTTTGGGTTAGTAGGAACTGTGCCATCACGAAGGTAGTTAACATATGGCTGCCTCCAATCCCATGTGTGATTTATGTTGAGTACTTCTAGTTGATGAGGTGGTGCCTGGAAGTTTGAGCAAGATTGTTGGAGCGCTCGAGATTGTATCTCCATTTCTGTCCAGTAATAGCCTAAACGTTGGAGGCGTCGATAGAGTGTCACCACCAATGTTTGTCCACAAATCTTGTTGTGAACACGGTCAAGTTGCAGCTGTGCTTCTTCCTCTCCGAGACATCTTGATAAGGAACTATCCGGGTTTCGGTGGAATAACATGCCGTGGAGCATAAAGAAGTTTTGTAAGGCTTTAAGGCTGACCTTTTCTTGAGAAAGTGAAATGATAAGCTCCTGAATGATCGTAGTCCGCCAGTCACAGGTTTCAGCATCCTTGCATTGTGAGAGCCATGTTGATTCCACTGTCCTTCTTTTCACCATCAGGGTTTCTTCTATGCCTTCGAACTGCAATTTAGAAGCTAACGTTTCCAGGAAATCAGCATGCTTGTTGTTGTTGCGGCTGACATGAGTTATGGTTGCGTCAGCGAAGTAGTTCAGCAGTCTCTGAGCTTCGGACCGGTACGGAGATAGAGTCATCTCTTTTAGTGCATACACCCCATTCATCTGATTAACCAATAATTTGGAATCGCCTCTTATTTCCAAACGTATGGCTCCCGCATGCTTGGATAATAGCATCCCTATAAGGAAGGCTTCATACTCCGCTGAATTGTTAGTGCATTGAAAATCTAACTTGAAGGAGTGTGAAAAGACTTCACTAGTTGGAGATACTAGGACTATGCCTTCTCCTCCAGTGTTGTTGTTGGGAGTAGCGGATCCGTCAAAATATAACAGCCAAGCTTCCTCTTCGACAACAGAGATGTCTGGAAACTCTCCAGGAAGGTCTTCATGCAATGTTGTGGTACCTTCTCCAGGGAAAGATGCTAGTAAATCCGCGACAGCCTGACCCTTAACGGATCTGGGCGGAGTACACGTTATGTCTAGCTCTGACATTCGAAGGAGCCACTTGGCAGCCCTTCCCATTAGAACTGGTTTTTACAGTAAGAACTTCGCAGGGTCTGATTTAGATATGAGTGTTACCTTGTTGGATAGTAGGTAATGCCTGAACTTCTGGATAGAATGTATCAATGCTAGGCATGCTTTCTCTTCTCTCAGGTATCTGAGTTCAGCGTCCCTCAATATTCGACTGAAGTATTATATAGGACGCTCGACTCCCTCATCATCCTCTTGAGCCATCAAGGCTCCAACGGCAGTGTCACTGAAGGCGGTGTAGAGATATACCGGTCTCCCTTGAACAAGATACTTCATGATGGCTAGAGACGACAGTATGTGTTGAATTTTCTGAAACGATTCCTGTTGGACGCTGGTCTAGTTAAAATCCGCTCCTTTCTTCAGCCGGGGGGTGAATGAAGCAATGAGTTGAGCCAGACTAGGTATAAAACGTCGAATATAATTCACCTTTCCCATAAAACTTTGCAGTTCCTTCACGGTTCGAGGTGGCGGCATAGTGAGGATGGCTTGAGTTTTAGATGGGTCCACCTTGATTCCCTCAGCAGTCACTTGGAATCCCAGAAACTTTCTAGAGGAGACACAAAAGGCACATTTCAAAGGATTCATCCTCAACTTGTACTCACGGCACCTCTCAAATACTTGTCGCAAGACTCCTGTGTATTCCGTCCGGGCTTCGATTTGACTACTATGTCATCTACGTAATCTTCAACTTGTTTATGCATCATGTCGTGAAAAATTGTTGTCATGGCGCGTTGATATGTCGTGCCGGCATTCTTCAAACCGAAAGTCATAACTGTATAGTAAAAATTTCCAAGAGGAGTTCGAAAAGCAGTCTTACTTGCATCATGCTCGTACATCCTTATCTGGTTGTAGCCGCTGTATCCATCCATGAAGGAGAACATTCCATGCCCGCTCGTGGCGTCTACCAACATGTCGATGTTAGGTATAGGAAAGTCGTCCTTGGGGCAACACTTGTTTAAATCTCTGAAATCTACACATCATCGGATCTGCCCATTCTTTTTCTTTACTGGAACCACGTTATCCATCCAGGTTGGATGGTGGATGGGCTTGATGAAGCCGGCAGCCAGCAATTTCTGGATTTCAAATTTAATCTGATCTTCCACCTCATGTCTGAATTATCTTGGAGACTGTTTGATAGGCTTGGATCCAGGCTTGATGTGCAGGTGATGAGTAACCAACTTTTCATCCAGACCAGGCATTTCATCGTACGTCCAGGCGAATATATCTTGGTATTCTTTGAGGAGTTGCACAAGATTCGTTCACTCCTCCATGGATAGAGTGGAACTAATGGAAATGGGACTGGGAGACTCTTCACTTCCGATGTTAATAGTTCCGAGTTCGTCAGTTGTAGAGGTGGTACCATCTTGCAGCTGTCTGGGGGCGTCCAACAACTCTTCATGTGGGTCTCCATTTTGACAACATTCTATTGGGCGGAGAGACCGAGTATCAGTATCTCCTACTAATTGATAACAACGGCGGCGGTAGACAGTCTTTCCTTTCTGATCTTGAGTTTCCACAAAGGTTTGTCCTCTCTTGGTAACATGGTTTCCCGCCCTGCTGGGTGAGGGGGAGTTCCTTGTCAGCTGGGATACATCATGTCTGAGTTTTAATGACGCAAGCCGATCCTCCTCCGGGATTGACGCCCACGTGGGAAGTGGGGTACAATGTACTTCGCCTGGCTCTTCCTGCAGAGCTTCCTTCGGTTTGAACAATTATACTCCGCATATGGGTGCGTATGGAGACAACGATACAGGTATACGAATGACTTCCTTGTTCAGCATATTTTTCAGGCACTGGTGATAGGTTGAAGGAACAATCCTATTCTCGTGAGCCATGGCCTACCCAGTATCATGTGGTAGTATGGTTCCTTCTCTATGACTTCGAATTTCACTTTTGATTGAACAGGACGTACGGATAAATTCAGATTGACATACCCATATGTGTTGGTTTGGTTCCCTTCAAAGTCCGTCATTGTGGTAGACCACCGCACAATCTTGTTTGGGCGAACCTTAGCATCCTTGAGTGTCTTGAGGGTAATCACATTTGAGGATGCTCCTGTGTCGATGAGGGCCCACCTGAATTCTGAATCTTTGATGCGTGCGGTTACATGTAGGGCCCGATTGTGGCCCTCTTATTCCATCATGTCTTCCTCTGTAAAAGTATATTTTTTTACAGATGCCTCCATCGCGCTTGAAACTTCTGGGCGCAAGGGAGTTAACTGTACATCCAAGGCTATCCGGTTGACGGCTATAAACGTCTCTTTTCGCTGCTCTTTTGAGAGGTGTAGGAGTTCACATAAACTTCCCACTAAATAAGCGGCTTCCTGATCCACAGGTCTTTGGCCTGTAGTGAAACTGTTGATTTGGGGGCGTTCAGTCCCCAGTGTCGGGACCTCCATGACAGGGCCGCCCATCTCTGATGTCATCTTTATGAGGATGTCGAGTATGTTGTTGATCGCTTCTTTGATCAGGTCCATGTTTCTCGTGTGAGCCTCCTGTACTCGTGCTAACTCGATCAACGTCGGGATTCTTCCATCCAGACCATTAGGTGTGCCGTCGGAGGGAACTTGATCATGATCTGAGGCTGTCGAGGTATTCCTAAGACCGACCATCTTGAAATTAACTAAATAGGGTTAGGTATCGAAGAAATTGACTTCACAACCGAGAGATTAACCTCCCACTGTGGTCGCCAATTGTTTGTGGGAGAAAACTACTTCTGCAGGTTTAGGTAATTTTGGGTGTGTATGGATGAGAAGTGAATTTAAACCTTCAACAAATGTGTTGCACGATGAGCACTTTTGATTCGAGAGATAATCTGTACAATTCTGGCCTAAACCGAAGACACGGCCGTTCCAGATTTGTTTCGGTCACAGGTGAAGGATGTGAGGTTGATCTTAGGGAGGGAAGCGAAGAAGGTGTTGAGAGTATGAAGGTGAAGTCTATTTGATGACTTGTTAACAGAAGGTTGAGAAGGCTAGCAAATGTTGCAGGCAGGCTCTGAGTGTTCAATACGATGGTATTAACACTTGGTTTTTTCTGTGTTGTTGGAAATAGGGAGGAGAACCTATTTATACAAGTCGATAATCCTTCATCACGTCTCTCGTGGGAAAGTGGAGGAAGTGGAGTGATGGAGGAAGTGGAGTTGTGTGTTAGTGTGACACGGTTGCTTGCCCACTTCTCCTATCATCGCTAACCGCCCATGTTTCCCTGACACGATCTTGTGATGGCGTGTTGCACGCTGCACGCTATAAACCGCCAGACCAATACCCTAGTTTTTATCCCCCAGTTGTGACGTGATTAACGTCTCGAGTGAGTCGTGGGACCCACATAAGGTAGCAAACGGTGCTAGGTAAAATAATCAAGTTGTTTGTAGGCGCATATTGTATGCATGCGGTGCATTAAATATGCTTAACATACTTGAAGCCTACACAACCTTGATGAAATGATTGCAAGTTGAAGTGACTCAACTAGCTATGTTCAGGCGTTGTTCGGAGGTCACATGAGTGGGACCCACCTTGGCCGATTATGCCATGGGGAAGTGTGGAGGATGGTGATCACGGTGATACCTTGTTTTCCACCTAACTCCCTTCCTAGGCTATTCATCCAAGCATGCGAACTTGGATGGACGAGATTGATGGAGGAATAACCGTTGGATTAGGGTTTGGAAGGCTTGCGAGCTTCCTCTTTCACCCTAACGGTTTTATGCCTTGGGAGGCATGCATGGAGTGGCCGATTGTCCCTGCATGTAGGTGGGACGCCACTCTACACGTCCACGCCAGCTGGAAGTCAATCGGAGCAATCTGGGTTTCCCGTTCTGGCCTGCGATGACGGATAGCCGAGATTAGAAGAGACCCTTCATGCCTCTTTCGGGAGCGATTTCTGAGACGTGTAGCCACCATGAATTTCGGCTGATTGGTGTACCATAAAGATGGGCCCACGGCGGACGTGTAGGCACTATCTTCCGTCAATCCCGATCATCTTAAGCCTCTCGTTCGTTAGGTTAAAGTAGGGAGGTCGCGCCTGCACCGAACCCTAATTTCTTCTAGTTGTGGGCCCGCAATTTGAAGCTTATCGTTTTGCAGCTTCCACGGCTTCCATGGGGAGACCAATTGCTCCAGGAGGAAGGTGGATCGGCGGTGAGCATGTGCGTACGTGCTACTCGGTCCCGCACGTGATCTAGACCGTCCAACCATGCCTGCGAAGTTGGACAGATGAGATCTATTTTTGAGTTTGTTTTCAGCAGGTGAGACTAACATGGGTAGTCTTGCATGCGTTCAACGGGGCTAATATAACCCACCATCAGGTAGCCTACGGGTGTTTGCATGTCGAACACAAGGCTTTAAGCATGGCATTAATTGTAATGTTGCAAACCTACAGAGAATCGGGATGGTTGCTACATGCTCCGCTCTAGGTAGGTTATAATTCTCAAGGATGGTTGCACATGCTCCAATGAATTAATATGGTGAGAATATTCATCACCTGAAGGCTTTATCCTTTGTAGGACGTCAGCTTACAAAATTTGAATTTTTACAATTTTAGCCTTTAAATAGAAATCCACCATCAACAGTTCTTCAATGAACGGCTCACAACATTACATGTGGACGACGTAGGACACATATAATTTAACGGTCAATATTGCATCATCTAAATTGGCGTGGCTAAATATCACATATAGCCACGCTCTTTGGGGCGTGTCTATAGGAAATCAGTGAACAGCTCACAACGTTACATGTGGACGGTGAAGGATGCATATAATTGAACGGTCAATATTGAATCATCTTAAATGAGATACAACGATTCCTAATACGTCCACGTGGATCAAGGTAATCGTATATTGGCGTGGCTAAATAGCACATATAGCCACACTATATGGGGCGTGTCTATAGGATATCCAATCAACGGCTCACAACATTACATGTGGACGGTAAAGGATGCATATAATTTAACGGTCAATATTGCATCATCTTATATGAGATCCAACGATTCGTAATACGGCTACGTGGACCAAGGTAATTGGAATTGCCATGGCTATATATCACATATAGCCAAGTTCTATGGGGCGTGTCTATAGGATATCCAATGAACGGTTCACAACGTTACATGTGGATGGTATTCAACGGTTCTTACTGTAGTCACGTGGATGAAAGTAAGTGAAATTGGCGTGGCTAAAACATAACATATAACCACGTTAAACCTATAATGGCGTGTCTATCGGATAACCAATGGCTACGCCAAAAAGCAATTTGCGTGTCTAAAGTGAACCAAATAGCGACGCCAAAATGCAATTTGCGTGTCTATAGTGAATCAGATAGCCACGCCAAAAGCAATTTGCGTGTCTAAAGTGAACCAAATAGCCACGCCAAAAAGCAATTTGTGTGTCTAAAGTGAACCAAATAGCCACGCCAAAAAGAAATTTGCGTGTCTATAGTGAATCAAATAGCCACTCCAAAATAAATTTGTGTGTCTATAGTGAACCAAATAGCCACGCCAAAACAATAAATTGTGTGTCTATAGAGTACCAGTACTTAAGTTTTTGGGACCCTATATAGCAACGTCTATATGGCTCTGGCATGTCAATTTCATGCATAAATAGACACGCATAGCAGGCGTGGCTATAAGCTACCTAAAACCACGCCATGTTACCTAAAACCACGCAAGCAGAAGTCACACCTAGTCCAAACCGAAGTGGCATGACAAAACCCCTATGGACACACCAATTTAGCATGGCAAAAGGGTCTATGTGTACTAGTGCATGCAACCAAGGTCGGCCAATTAAGGCGTTATATGGCGATTCTACATCGACAATACATAATAGAATCTTAGAAGATATTACCTTCAATGGAATTCGCGTCATTATTTCCCCTTTAGGCTTATTGGCAGTACCGTTAAAACCATAGATTTTATAGGTTCAAGGTACTAGACCCTCATCTCTGCCTCCCATTGTTTTATAAGTATGATAGAACAGGATATCCACAGAGCTCCCAGTATAAATTAAAACTCTATTGATTTCCCATGAATCTTCAGCCTCATCATCCTCATATTCTTCTTCATCTTCTTTTTGTTTTAGGTTTATCTCTAGTCTCACCGCTAACGGATTGTCATGCATTTCGCCAGGCTCATGTACTTCTTGTGAAATGAAAGAAATAGTCTGCTTTTGCTACTCTTCTAATGGCGAAGCTTTCGCAATATTCATTATTTCTTTCCCATCGGCATCTCTTGCGAAAACTATGCTTAGGACATTGTCATGGAAATCTTTGATTATTTTGTACGAATGTACAATAGAGTTACAAAACATATTCTTTCTTTCGCACCAACTTCTATGACAAATGTTTCTCCTCCTTTTGTTGCATTTACTCTGCGAATTTCTGGTGGTGCTGATAAGAGTTGAGATTGAGGGTGCCCTATTAGGAAATGATTTAGTTTTCCATGGTCTATCATTCTGAGAATGATTCTCTTTATGTTCCTGCAGTCATTTGTGGAATGTCTATAAAAATGATGGTAAGAGCAAAATTCTTGGCTTCTGTGATTTGGAAGTGGTTCTTTTCCCATGTTCCAGGGCGCTGGTATGTTCTCCATCAAAATCATAGGTTCCCAAATTTTTTCAACACTAGCATTCAAAGGTGGCATCTTGATCTCTTCTCATATCATTTTTTGACTTCCTGATCCTCTATGATAATTTTGTCTTTGCCCTCCATAATTTTCCTGCGGCTGATCAAGTCTTTGGATTTTGTTGTTTCCACCTCGACTATAGAAGTTTCTTTCTCTCTCAAATTCTTCTTGGTCACGACTTCCCATAGCTACTATTTTCTGCTGACTATTCTCCATACTCTTTTCTTGTTGGCCCTGTGAAGTGCTCTCCAATGTGTTTATCAATTTTGGCAGCAAACTCGCATTCGCTGATGCTGAGCTTGTATTCACAATTGGATATGATTCCATTTCATTCTGTTTTTCTTCAAGGGAAATATAATCCTCATGAAGTTCCCGCAACTCAGTCATTGTGATTGTATTCTTAATTCTGAAAATTTGAATGTACAGTAGATTGGTTGCGAACATTGCGTTAATGAATGATAAAATGAGATATCTCTCATCCACACGTACAACCATTTCACTACACATTGTTTTCCATCTTATGGTTAGATTCTTCAAACTTTCACAAATTCTTTGCTTTAACCCAAATACATCTTCAATGCCAGGTCGCGAAGAGTTGTTACTTATGTATGCCCCCAAGAATGTAGTCTGCAAATGGTTGAAAGATGTTATCATATTCTTAGGTAAACCTTCAAACAATTTCAGCACCTCCCCTATTAAACTAGACGCAAAATACTTGCATAATATATCATCATGGTTTTCCCACTATAGCATACATCTCACATACGCCTTGATGTGTTGAATTGCACATGTCGTTCCGTCAAAAATGCTAGTTAACTCAGGAAGATTGCATTTTGGGGGTATTCCTTCTAATTGTACTTCTTGTGTGAATGGAGTTTTCGCAGCTTCTTCAATGGCCTCATCTAATTGCCTTCTGCCTCCTTCTCTTCTATTATTTAGCATTCCTCTCATCTCTGCCAGTTCTCTTAATATTTGTTCATTTACACCTAAATTTTGGTTCATTGGTCTTTTAAGTTCTGCTTCCCTTCTTCTGCGTTCATGTCTGTCTTGTCTTGCGAGATTCTGTGTTTCTTCATCATCTTCATCTTGTATCCTTCTGCGATTTTCTCCTCCACCTCCTTCTTGAATTCGCACATGATTGTGCCTTTCATTTTCTCCCCTGCGATTCCGTTCATTCCTCATCAATTCTCTTTGTTGCCTTTCGATTCTCCTTTATATTCTATGATATTATTCATTGATATTACCATTGTTATGGTTTTGTTCGCGTCTTTTTTATCGATTGTCATGATTGTTTTGGCATATTGCCTCTTGAAGCTCTTGTTCTTCCACTTCTGCTCTTAGTCTTTCCCTCTCGCAAGTTAGGTGTGTTTGTTCAGCGTAATGCCTTTCGATTTCGTCTTCAATTTTTTGATTCCTGCGATTTTATCTCCCGTGTAGTAGTAGGAATTATCATCGTATTATCTCTCATCGTATTCGCAAACTTATTTTCTTACATATAATTATTTTCGCAAGATTATTTGCTTACTCATTTTCTCATGTGGTCTTATTTTGCCTTCCTAGTTAAAGGTATTATTTTGCCACCTCTTGTCATTGCGACAAATCGCAGGACGTTCTTAAATTTTCATGTAAGAACCAATTGATCTTGCCTTAACACTCTCTTTTTATTAAAATTTTTGTTGCGACAATATGACAGGCCTAAAGTTCTTGCGAAAATAAAGCCCCATGACATTGTCGTCTTGTGACAAAATCGCAGGACGTCTTTAGACTTGTATGTAATGACCCATTGATCTCGTATTATCTTCTCTTTTGTATTATTGCCTCTTCAAGATTGTTGCACAAATATGACAAGTCTTGTAGTACCAGAATATCGCCATAGCAATATTCTGGCGAGATTAACAACATTTCTGCGAGCGTCACAACGAGTTCTCCAACAACACTTTGCGAGTGTCACAAAAAAATGACATAAAAGTTGATGATTGAAGAAACACAAAAAGAACATGATTGACTGGCGATGGTTACAATGCTTGCGAGAAGGAATAATATAGATACTGCGATAATATCGCGAGAGATATCCGAAATTAGAGGACAGCTTAGCTGTCATCCATTATGTAATTTCCTATAAATAGATGTATTTTTTTAAAATTGAGAGACTCTTTTGGAGAGAGACAATTTTTAGGATAGAGAGAGAAATATTTTCCAGAGAGAGTTTTAGAGAAAGAGAATGTATTCTTCTTTATCATCTTCTTCCCCAAAACTAGATCTAGAACTCCATTAATGGAGATTATCAATGTAAATCAAATGTAAAATTAAACAATCATAGTGAAGAATCATGGATGTAGATCAAATTGATCGAACCATGTAAAAATCCGTGTGTCTATTTACAATTTTTAGAATTTTAATCATACTTTTAATATCAAATTAGTTTAGATCAAGAGATTATTATCAAGATATTACAAGGGGTGTATTGTGGGAAATCCTGCAACTACATTTTGGCACTAGAAACAGGGACGTACTTATTAGATTGAAGAAGATTCAAAGAAATTGGTTATCATTAGAATTGGATCTCACTGGATCTAAAAACTTCAGGATCAAATATGGAAGCTACAACGAAGGCTCATGATTATACGGCAAATAAAGAGGAGGAGATATATTAAATGACGGATGAAGAAAATATCAGCAAAATTATGTCAATAAATCATCGAAAAGGACAAATTTCTTCTCACTTTTCTTACTCTTTGTTTCATTTTTCGGATCTGGTAATTTCAAAAGAAAATTTGGAAAATAGATTTTTTGTAAAACCTAAACTTTGCTTTTTGTAGAAATTTGATTTATCGAGGAAGTCTTGAATCTAAAAATGTTTTTGTTACGAATTTGTAGTAAACAAACCTCGTTTTACAAATCTGTTTAATTAATCTAAAAATGTCAAATTTTGAGATTTTCTGTTGATTAGAGATTTACATTTCGTAAGAAAGTTTTCATTCTTCGCGGGGAGAAATCTAATGAATTTGGATCAATTAATTGTTCAAACAAGACAAATTCTTTCTTATCTTATTAAATTATATGTTCATAGTAAAGATCTAGAAGACTTTGAATTTTAGATTATTAATCTTTGTTTTCACGAAAATTGTTGTTTAGTTGATATTTTAAATTCAAAAAGAGTTTTGATCATAAATTTACGTCCATAAACCTTGAATTTAATCATAATTTTGACAACTAATGTGAACATGATTTTTGTGATTGAAGTCACATATGAAGGAATCAAAAGCTCCAGCGAAATTTCTCTTTTGCGATAAGATGCATCCACCAACTTATCCATACACAACGTCAGCGAATAAATGGATTAAACCAACACCAACATTTTAACAAGAAAATTAAGATTCCAACGGAGGAGAAAGCACAAAGGACAAAGACAGCTCAGTAGATATAGGAAGAAGACTAATGATTTATTCACCACGCACTTCATCAACAATCGCGAAGAAATTAAATGAAGTTACACCAACAAATAATTCTACAGGACAAAATCTCTTCTCTTCTCTTTTCTAATTTAATATTGATAAAAAATTTTTTTGCGAAATACAGATTTACGGATGTTGTTTTACAAATCCATTTCATGAACTTTCAAACTTAATAGACTACTCACTAAATTAAATGGATGAATCTCGCAGAAATTCACTTGCTAAAGTCAAAAGTCTACTACAGGCAATAAGAAGGATATAAACAACTATTGGATATTTTAAATGCCGTTATTGGAGAATAATTACCATCTGTGAAGGGTATTAGCGATTATCGTCACTGTCGTGAAGAGATAGAGTGGAAAATCTTTTGGATTGCCGCGAACAACAACGCCAAAATGCAATGACCAGTGAAGACACAAAATTTTCTTGCGAAGAAATGATTTCACAAGTTCATAGCATGGAGAAATGGACAAGGAAACTACAGGTGCTTTTAACCTGAAGGCTAGTAAAAAACAAAAGGATTGCGAAGAACAACGGGAGTTCATTCTTACCGTTACCAGCGAAGAAAGATGAGTAGTGTTGGCTGAAGCGGGAGAGTGAACATGATTACTCCTTTAATTGATTCCAACGAAGTTGCCGCAACGGTCAGTTATTGCGAGTTTAAAGTTTCCTACGAGAAGGACAAAAGTAAAACAATAAATGAGAGTCAAAGCTCATCAAGCAAACACGTTCACAAAAAGGAGAAGAAGACAAATTAACAAATCAAGATGTTAAGAATATGATCCTCGCGGTTAACAATATTTTTTTTTAAAATTGTATCAGCTTCATGAATACGTAACAAGATACTTTATGAATAATAAGACTAAAATCTAAACTCGTCACCAACTTTAGAGAAAGTGCATACTTATTACTTCATGACAGTTCAAGTTGTCCACCATTCTAGAGAAGGAAAATAATATTGCAAGAGATAGAAGAGACAAGGATGATAGAGAGTGCAGCCAAAGCAAAATTGAGTAGGGTAGCATCGTTGGCAATAACCAGAACGAGCTTACTCGTGAGATTTGTTTAGTCAATAAACAAGATTATGCCATCAATTTCAGATGGGAGGAAGGACAACCAAAGGGGAAGATGCAGCTTCGATATTAATTAATTTTCCGTTTGATTTTAGCTAATAGAAACTCCCTTACCCCAAAGAGAATCTCACGTAGAAAAACTTCAGCAAAGGAAGCATTAATAAACTAGATGAAGACAAATTTTTGGAAGAAGAAATGTAATAAGCAAGCATAAAAGAAGGAATTTTTAGAAGAAGAAATGTTGCGATGTTTACCGCAACAACAGAAGTACAAGCCGGAACAGTTGCGAGCAGATCGTAATAAAAGGATAGAAATGGGGCTTATTATCGCAAACAGAATCCAATGTAGATGGTCAGTAGCGATGAGTAGGAGTTAAGTATCGCAGATTTTCATTTGCCTTTAAGTACAATCACCGCAGACACATTGTTGGCGATGAATGAAGACTATTTCATCACAGCAACAGCCCAGCCAAGGAAATTCTAGCCACAACCATACAAAGAAGAAGTATCCGTCCTTTCATGGGCAATAGTTAATGAAAGAAGGAATGAATAATACTCGCGGACCCATCAACAGCGAAGAGAATAAGTTTGCAAGTTTCACGTTAAAGACGTTTTAGCAACCATATTAAACAATTAAGAAGAATTAACAGGCAAAATAATTAAGAATTAATGGGCAAGTACATTTAAGAAGGTTCGATCCACTAGAACAGTGTCGGTAAACTACAACAAGTTTATTTCATCGCAGCAACAACAAAGCTACATCGCGGGGAAGAAGACAAATCCTTATTTTAAAAACAAAAACAACAATTAATTGATCCCGTGACTCTCACAAACAATTAATTTACAAGCTCACAAACAATTAGTTTACATGCTCGCAATACAAAAGGCTTGCGGAGAAGCACATATGGCTTTAATTAATCCTCATTTTAGCAGGATGGTAGAAATAGCACGCAAAGAATGGATTGCGATAGAGCAATGTGAATCTCCACCACGAGCAAACGATAAAGTTTTACAGTTAAAGTTGAGGTATTTGATTATTTTGCAAAGAAGAAAATTGATGATTATTTCGCAAGTTAATTACGGAAGAGAGGGTAAGAACAGTTTGTATGATTTGACAGTATACAAGAAGCAGGTCAAGAGTTCATTTCTCATTTCTTCTCATTTCACAGGCAAATCAAATACTTCACGAGAAACGGCAGCAACAGAAAATCGCAAGAAATCTAAGTACCTCTTCCTTGAATATTTTACTTACAGAAAATGAAATTTTCTGATTTATTTTACAAAAAGTGATACTATTGCAATATTTTAAAGAACATTTCTAAGATTTATGAAAATGTAGTTGAAAATTACTAAAGATTTCTAACATTTCAGAAGATTTCAAAAATGTTTGATTTAATTTGCCAAAAGCGATATAATCGCAAGATTTCTAAAATTTCAAATATTTCAAAATATTTCAAAGATTTTTTATTTGATTAACAAACAGCGATACAATCGCAAGATTTCAAAATTTTCAAAAAATTATAAAAAATGAAATCATCGCAAAAAATTTACAGATCTCCAAAATTTTCAAAGATTACAGAAAATGAAATTATCGCAAAGATTTCTAAGATTTCAAAAATTTTGATTTAATTTCCAAAACAACGATACCCTCGCAAGATTACAAAGACTTCAAAATTACAGAAAAAACCGAGAACATTCAATTTATATATTTTTCTAGAAAATTTCTTTTACAAAAGATTTTTGGTTTAAAAACGCGATACAATCGCAAGATTTCTCTAGAATATTTTTTTACAAAAAGAGATTTTTTATTTAGCAAATGCGATACAATCGCAAGATTTCAAAAAAAAAAAAGATTTCTAAAATTTCAAAAGATTTTAAAGAATATTTACTTCAAATATGATGTGATGAGACTGAAAGAAGAATTGACAAAAATGAAAGAATGAAGAAACGCGAATAAAATTTCGCAGAGGCATAAGAATGGGACGAACCTTTATGGCGTGCACCCTAGTTCGCGAATAAAATTTCACAACAGGCAAATGGAAGACCTAATAGTGCGTCATATGAGGGGGTATCTCTTTACATGACTCAGGGATAAGGTTATACCGCTGCTGGAACCTGAATTATGCAGATGTTGGGGTTAAAGAAAACCTATCCGGGAGAGAAATCTTGGATTTCCAACTATATGAGGTTATACCCTGGTTGGACGACTGAGAATCTCTTCTAAGAAGTGCAGAGTATGACCAAGGCACCGAGGTACACGGTTGAGCCAAGAGTGCCCGGGACGGACGAACCTACCCTGCCATTATTGGTAAGTCTTGGCTATGATGCACTTGGCCTGAATAAAACCCCACTTAGGGTGCAGTCTTGTAACTATAAGCCATATAGGCATAAAGGAAAAGAGGCTACGATAACAATTGGTTGTTGGCAAATCTGGATGGGGGGAGCTAGTCTTGTATGGCCGATGTGCCCTCCTTGAAGGGGAAACCAGGGGGAGATAAGGGAGGCACCCTCCATTAGGGAGCTGATAAGTGTCTTAAGACGGCAATGTCATGGGGCTTTATGATCGGAAGAACATTTAGGCCTGTCATATTGTCGCATGACGTAAATTATACAGAGGCAACAAGCCATAAGAGAAATGTTAAGATGAGATCAATGGGTTTTTACATGAAAGTGTAAGGACGTCCTGCGATTTCATCGCAAGACGGCAATGTCATGAGTCTTTGTTCTCGCGAGGGAACTTAGACTTGTCATATTGTCGCAGAGATATTGAAAAGATACTGATAAGACATGATCAATGGGTCAATACATGCAAATGTAAATATGTCCTGCGATTTTGTCGCAAAAAGAAGAAAGTGGCAAAATAAGACCTTTAACTAGGAAGGCAAAATAAGACCAATAGAATAATCTCAAACATTAATTATTTTCTTTTAAGAATGCAGGAAAGATTTGTTCATCGCAAGAGAGATAGCAAGTACTATTCAGAATCTCTTAGAAGTATTGTTCAGAATTTCTCATAAATATTATTCAGAGTCTCTCAAGAGGATTGTCTACAATCTCGCAGCACTATTCATTGCAGAACTATTCATCGCGGCACTATTCACGGTACTATTTCAGGAGAACTATTCATAATTTCGCAGGGTTATTCAGCAACTCGCAGAAATATTCAGAAACTCGCAGAAACACTCAGAATCTTGCAGACTCATTCAGGAACTTACAAGCATTCAGCATCTCGCATACTCTTCCAGAATTTCACAGGAGATGAGATTATTTCACATAATATGATTATTTTATCACATGAGGCAGAGACAAGATAAGAATAAAGAAACTATTCGTTTATTTAACATTTTCTCAAGGATTCTACCTTCATAGATAAAGAACATAGGCAACTATGGATTACCAATAAAATATTTTATGTTCTTTATCTACTCGGCAAGAATCATTTCCAAAATGGACAAGAATTTTCACCAAAAATGAAGTAATAATTGCACATGAACAGAGGCAATACTTATGATTTTCATTCAAGGACGGATACTTCTTATATTTTGAGGATTGAGTACTTCTTATATCTCTTCAAGGATACTTCATACTTCAAGAGTTAATACTTCTTATTTACTTAGCAAAGATATGGAAATTCACAAAAGAATAGAGGCAAGTACGTACTTTTCAAGTCTAGTATTCTTTCGCTCGTTCCTTCATCAACAAAAATCAAAGACTACAACAACAACAGATTTTTTCTTAAAGATTACTTTTCATGCAATATTCAAGAAAAAAGAGGCAAGATGTAGTACCAGAATATCGCCATAGCAATAATCTGGCGAGATTAACAACATTTCTGCGGGCGTCACAGCTAGTTCTCCAACAACACTTTGCGAGTGTCACAAAATAATGACACAATAGTTGACGATTGAAGAAACACAAAAAGAACATGATTGACTGGCGATGGTTACAATGCTTGCGAGAAGGAATAATATAGCTACTGCGATAATATCGCGAGAGATATCCGAAATTAGAGGACAACTTAGCTGTCACCCATTATGTATTTTCCTATAAATAGATGTATTTTTTTTAAATTGAGAAAGTCTTGAGGAGAGAGACAATTTTTAGGAGAGAGAGAGAAATATTTTCCAGAGAGATTTTTAGAGAAAGAGAATGTATTCTTCTTTATCATCTTCTTCCCCAAAACTAGATCTAGAACTCCATTAATGGAGATTATCAATGTAAATCAAATGTAAAATTAAACAATCATAGTGAAGAATCATGGATGTAGATCAAATTGATCGAACCATGTAAAAATCCGTGTGTCTATTTACAATTTTTAGAATTTTAATCATACTTTTAATATCAAATTAGTTTAGATCAAGAGATTATTATCAAGATATTACAAGGGGTGTGTTGTGGGAAATCCTGCAACTACAAGTCTTAATACTCCCATGAGTAAAAATCCTCATGACATTTTCATCTTAAGACACTTATCATCTCCCTAATGGAGGGTGCCACCATTATCTCCCCCCTGGTTTCCCCTTCAAGGAGACGTACTTCTGCCATACAAGACTAGCTCCTCCTATCCGGTCTTGACAACAACCAGTTGTTTTCACAGCCTCTTATCCCTTTTGCCTATATGGCTTATGGTTACGAGGCTGCACCCTAAGTGGGGTTTTCTTTGGGCCGAGTGAATCGTAGTCAAGACTTGCCAAGAATGGCCAGGGTAGTTTCATATGCCCCGAGCACTCTTGGCTCAACCGTGTACCTCAGCGCCTTGATCATATTATGCACTCCTTATGAGAGTCCTTATTACCTTAGTCGCTCAACTCAAATCATATGCTTAAGTTGAGAATCCAAGGTGCCTCTCCTGGATGGGCTTTATTGACCCCAAATCTCCATGACTCAGGTTCCAGCAGCGGTATAACCTTATCCCCGAGCCATGCAGCAGATACCCCCTTCTATGACGCACTTTAGGTCTTATATTTGCCTCTTGCGAAATTTTATTCACGAACCAGGGTGTACGTCATAAAGGTTCGTCCCATTCTAATATGTCATTAATCTCTGCGAAATTTTATTCATGTTTCTTTATTATTTCATTCATTCTTTCATTTCTATCATTGACTTTGTATGTGCGAAATGAAGCATCTTCTGCGAAATTATAGCACTCTTGTTGAAACTTGGCTTTCTCTGTGCGGAATTAACCCTCCTATATGAAATTAAATCTCTCTATACCATCTGCGCTACACCTCGGTTGTGTTGGTGTACCAAAATTCGCACGGATGGTGAATTTCGCTCTTTGCATAAACTTTCTATTTGTACTTTCTTGTTTACTTTCTCGTTTTACTAATGATGACTCTTTCGCACGGTTTATTGACTTGACATGAGTTAATTCCTTCGTCTTATTCCTTTTGTGTTGATGATGGTTTTCTATTTTGTCTTTGGTTAACACTTCTAGCATGAAGCTTTATGTTCATTTGCGTCTTTTTCTTTATTGGCACTTATGATCTGCTACTCCAACCTGATTTGGGCACCTGCGGCTTATTGATCAAGTTAGTAATATGTTGTTTCCTTATGCATTCGGTCTTTTTTCATTGCCGCTTCACTTGCTGATTTCGCTCATTCCTTCATCCTCGGTTTCCAGCAGGGGCAACCTGTTTACCTTTGGAAATTTAAGCACCAGAAATTTGTCGTTTATTTTCTTGGTTCTTGATATGACAAACATCTTGTATCATGTCTTTGATTTCTTCATTAGTTGGTCCTTCCGTTTAGTGATTTTTTTTAATTTCCACTTGTCCCTTAATTATCGTGTGCTACCTTTCATCTATGATACATTTTTGTTGGATAATTATCATGCTACTTCTTTCCTTCGGTTGATGGAGTTGTTGTGGATGTTAACCACATTCTTTCTGCCATACGCTGACTTCCTAGCATATATATTTGCAGGAGAGCTTTGTGCCTTCTCGTACTTAGGGAAGAATCTTGTTTCTGACTTTACGCATGAGAAGTCTCCACGTCCTGCTGATTGATAATGGTTCCTTCACGCCTTTGATTTTTGTTGATTCTTTTATGTTGGCAATTTTCTCTGTTTGATTCTTTGTGTCCTTCTTCTTCGCATGATAATTTTTGTCAGTAAATTTTGCAACACTTCTTCGCAAGTTGGCTTAACTTCTCAGGAACAATTCACTTCTTCGCAGGTTGGCGTATTTATTGTATCTATTTTCTTAAATTTTATTTGCTAACTGTGGATGCTTGATTCTGTATTAAGAATTTTTGATCTTCCATCATTGGACTATGCTTACACTGTCATTGTCCCTTTACTCGAAAATGATTTACTGCTGGTCTCTTTTGGATTCATTTCTTTTCTTTCCACCGGTGGTACTGTTGTTGTTTGATTTTCACTATTGAGTTGCTCTCGTCATTTGGAGCTCGGACTTTGTTGATATTCACTCATCCATCTTATGAATCATTTAATCGTTTGGCTTGTGTCTCTTGCGAAAATGTAGCAAATAGAAAGCTTAAAGGAAACCATGAACTCTGGATCTGTTACTATACTTTGATGCAAGCTTAAAGGACTTCTCCTGGTTCTGCTCCCTCTTTCATCTTTTCATTCACGTGCATCTTCATCTTTTCTTCTGTAACTATACTTTATGTCTTCGCAGGAAAGCTTTATTTCTTCGCTAGACTTCCTCCTTTTTCAACCTGTTTTTCTTAGTTATCCCTTTGTAGTTTGTAGATGCATAAGAATGTATTCTTCATCCTTTAAAATAGAATTTCAGCTTCGCCTTTCTTCCTTTGCATATTTTTTTCTGTAACTATTTCTTCCTTTGCATATTTTTGGTAGGTTGTATTCTTCTTTGCGTATTAATAATTTATGCTGTGAAGATCTCCAATCATGCATTGCTTTGCTCTTTGACAAATGCGGACTCGATAATATTCTCCGGTAGTATTTCGTCGAATTTTTATGATGGTTTTTCTTGCTATTATAATTGTGTGTGCTCCTTGCTAATTTAAATTATTGATTAGTAGTTTCTTAACGAAATTATAGAGCACGTAATAATAACTTCCATCAATGCTACTTTCATTCTTCAGGACTTAATTAAAGCAAGAAATATGAAGATAATAAGATTTCCCTTTTAGCTGCGACGAATTTATCGAGCATCACCAGCTCCACTGGATTTTAGTTTTTTTGTTTTCATATGGTTCTTTAGTTGAATGTTTTCCTCCCTTTTATTGCTAATATTTCTCCCATAGGGCTCCTGCGAACTGACTTGATGGGCCTTAGATACGAGTTGGTTTATTTAATTGGCTGCTTATACAACTATCTGATTCTGTTTATTTAGAATCTTCCCTGGATTTGATGAGAACTCGTAATCTGCTGTAGATTCCATCTTTGTCATCTTTAGCTTGTCTCGTAGATGAATTGTTGATTTTCCGGCTATTCCATGTAGGTATGGCCTTAAATATGTTGGTTTATTTGCAACTGTGTGCTCTTTCTTTGCAACCAGTTGATGCTTCGTCAAACCACCATGACAGTTTTAGTTTACTCTCAATCCTACTTCGTATGATTGTTGCTGAAATTTCCGTGAATTTGCACGAAGTAAAAGAGTTTGTCAAAGTTGTTTTTGCACACTATATTCTTCTTGGTGTTAGTTATTTGTTTTTGTCTCCTTTGAAGTTTGTTTTTCCACTCTATTTCTTCGCATAAGTTTTTTTTCTAAATATGTTCACCTTCGGAGTTGGAAGCAGTAAAAGCTTAACTGATGTTAATGTCCGCCCTTAATAGTGTTCGCAGGGGTGATGTTTTTATCATTCGTGTAGCATCATATTTCCTTCTACTGCTACTTTTTGTTAGAGCACTGCTCGGTAAAACTCGCATGCGTTGCTATCTCAAGCATGTTTTTCAATCTTAGTGATCAAAACTATATAGTCTTGATTTCTAGTCTACTATACCTAAGGTCTCGGACTAGGATAGAAAGTGTAGTTGAGCTCAAGAACTCCATGGATATCATCATACAAGATGAAGGACTACTCAAGGAACCAGTGGATCTTCATCGACTAAAAGGTATGTGGAGACTTGAACTTATCTATCACTCAAAAGTCTATCTACTCTATCTCCTATATTGAGACAAAAGTCGGTTTACTATATAGACTAAGAATATGCACATGTGACATTTCGAGCTGAGTATATCTCGTTTATCTATTTCTCAAAATGTGTGTTGGTAAAGCCTTTGCTTCAGCCAAGTTCATCTTTGCCTAGTGCCGAAAGTCATTTTATGTTTCAATCATTTTGGAAATCGCTCTGACGAAAACTAGTTCATGAAAACAACTATATGACGTCCTCTGAGAATGTTTCAATGATTGAAATGAGAGTTTAGACTATATAACCATTGTGGGATATAAACATTGTTGTGGAAACACATATATGTATAAGTCCTTAACACTTGAACCGAAGTTTGCGATGTTAATCAAGTGGAACCAGAACGTGAGCAGCAACTCAGTCCGCGAACCCAGTCCGGGAACTGGCGTAGTTCTCGAACCCGAGAATTTCTGCTGAAGTTGTAGCTCATGTGTAGTCCGCGAACCCAATCCTCGAACTAACTAAAGCTCTCGAACCCGAGATTTTCTGCTGGAGTTTATAACTTCAACCGGTTAGCTTGAGTCCGCGAACTCAAAAGGTTATGTCTGAAAACGTTGTTCATGAACTTATCTTAAATTACTAAGGAATACTTTTGCAAACCGTGGCTTATAGTTCATGATTAATGATTCGAGTGAATCACATCGTTTTTTATTCAATTGTGTCTCTTGTAGTACTTGAGATCTCATAGCAATTGAACAACTCTCTAACTAGTTCATTTGAGTCATTTGGACTAGTTATGGTGAAGAAGAATATGGTTGCTATGAAAGTTATCATTGGGCTAACCATTTGGTTGACTAATATTGAACCAACCATTGTACACGTTTGAGTACGGTTACACGAACTCAAAACGTCAAGTACATGTGTTTATAACAAGCTAAGTTTTCGATCTAACGGTTGAGAGATATTAGCTTGTATCTAATCATGTTTTCATCTAACGGTGAATATTGAATGCTTTGTTAGTAAGCTAACATTGATTGAAAACCCTAATTTGAAAGACTATATAAGGGATAACTCTATCCATTGGAAAAACTAATCCCCACACACTTTTCTTGTGTGATACTAGTTTTCTCTAAGCAAGAGTCGATCTCCATTAACCCTTGAGTTTTCTCTCTAAATTCGGGGTAACGACTTAAAGACTTCATTGGGATTGTGAAGCCAGACCGATACTACATTTCTTGTAATTATGTGATCTGATCTTGCTCTTTCTATCGTACAAGTACAATTGTAATAATTGTCTTGAGATTTCTATCTCTGATAGACAAGATAAAAGTAGTCACAAACATCTTCGTCTCATTGTTTGGGATTCCTCAATAATCTTCTTCACTACGTTGATTAAGTTTATTGTGAGGTGATTGATGAAATTGAGTTGTTCTTCGGGAATATAAGTCTGGTTTTATCGATTGGTTCCTGTTCACCTTGATTTATTAAAATACGGAACAAAACTCATAGGTTTATTCGTGGGAGACGAATTTATCTATTACCTGTAGACTTTTCTGTGTGAGACAGATTTGTTTGCTAAAGTCTTCGACTTTGGGTCACAACAACTCTTGGTTGTGTGTGAGATCATCTAAGGGAATCAAGTGCGCAGTATCCTGTTGGGATCATAGGCGTAGGAGCATAACTGTACCTTGGATCAGTGTGATATTGGTCGGGGTTAAACTACAGTCTAGACCGAAGTTAATTTAGAGTAGGCTAGTGTCTGTAGTGGCTTAATACAATGTATGTTTAATCTTGACTAGGTCTTGGGGTTTTTCTGCATTTGCGGTTTCCTCGTTAACAAAATTCTGGTGTCTGTGTTATTTCTTTTTCGCGTTATATTTTTATATAATTGAAATAATACAGGCTGTGCGTTGTTCAATCGATAGAATATCCGACCTTATTGGATGTTGATTTAAATCGATTGACACTTGGATATTGGTCTTTGGTACCATCCAAGTTATTTCTCTTTGATTAGGCTCGTGAATTATATTTGCTTGAGTAAATCAAATCGAGAGATTGAGATAATGACTCCTTGAGATATTTTCTATTGATTGAGTCTTGTTGATTCTATAGAAAACAACTCGTAGTTGTCCATATAGATTGCTAATCGAAATATTGGGCGAAGTTGTTAAACCCCCGCATTTTCAATTGGTATTAGAGCAAGCAAACACGTTAAAGACCTTACAAGTCTGTGTTTGTAGCGATTTGACTCTATGGACAGAGGTGCTATCTCAATAAATGTACCACCAGTCTTCAATGGCTCTAATTACTTATGGTGGAAAATTGTTATGCGAGCTTTTCTTCAAGCACGTGATTTTCAATCATGGGTATATGTTGTTAATGGCTATGATCCTCCCGTGGCTGCAGAAGGAGAAAATGTTCCAAAGAATATTGTTGAATATACTCCTGCAGAAGTTCTTGCTACAAAGCAAAACTCTGACGGTTTGAATGCGATCATACATGCCATTACCCCAAATTTTCAGCACCATGTGTCTAATTGCACTAAGTCGCAAGAATCTTGGGATATCTTAGCAACCGTATTCGAAGGAAACTCGTGTGAAAAGGATGCAAGGTTTCAGAACCTTAATTCCGATTGGGAAAACCTTCGTATGGCAGATGGAGAAACATTTGATGAGTTTAATCACAAAGTGTCTGAAATTGTTAATGCATCTTTTGCATTGGGTAAGACTATTCCTAAAAAGGACATTGTGATGAAAATTCTCAGATCACTGCCATTTAGATACGATGCTAAGAAGCATGCCATCGTCGAGGGAAATAACCTTGATACGCTTTCCAGAAATTCGCTAGCTAAAAAGTTGAAGATTTTCGATTCTGAACTGGAACAAAGAGAGAAACAACTTCTATCTAGCAACCATGTTGTTGCTTCTAATCATAAGTCTCAACGTCCCAAATTGATTGACAAAAGGGATGAGAATTGCTTTAATTCAGTTTTGTCACTGTTTATTCAACAGGTTAAGAAATCTCTTAGACAAAATAAAAGAAAGTCTCAAAAGAAAAATAAGTCAATCAATAAAAAGGTTCAGAAAAGTTATGCTTGTTTTAAGTGCTATAGAAGTGTTCATGTTACTTCTGAACATCCAAATAAGGAAGCGGATGATTTAACTAACGCATGGATGGCCACTCTTGACTATTGACCTGAGGATGATATCTATGAAGGTTCTCTCAGTCTGTTTGCTGATAATCATGAATGTCCTCCTCACAGTCCTGATTATTCCATGATAAATAATCTTACTTCCCCAGAAGTCTTACAACTAGATAAGGAAGTCGTATCTAAAAAGATTGAAAATCTGGAAAATAAACTGTCAAAGTTAAAAGTGATAGCTTGGAATCATGATTCTCGTTGTCAGCAAAATTCTCCTGAGACTATACTCTTCAGTCACTCAGAAAATAGGGATGGTACAGAGAATCACAAGGACGTCCCTAATATTTCTGACACTACTTGTGATTATCAGGACCATGTGAAAGTTTGGGACACTCAAAAGCAGAAAAAACTCTCTTCTAGAAAACGCTGGTTGCATAAAAAGAAAGGAATCTCATACAAAATCATCTGCCTTTGTAAAAGAAATTTCTAAAAGAATGCATAGTTTACGAAAATCAACAATCAAGGTGTTCAAATCTATGCTAAAAATAGGAAAGGATGATGTCCACCCATCCTTCTTAAAAACAAGATAGAAACAGATTATAACTTCATCACCTCAAAAGAGGTTACCCAGTTCTGAGAAGAATTGAAATTTGTACAGTTTATAACACTTTATTAAGGATTTCTTTGTCTATCCATCTTAGACAAAGCAATCATAATCTTTGAGAAGGTTGTGATGAAACATTTATGTTCCAGTTTTTAAGGTCTTTTTCTAAGGATAATCAAAATTCTGTTAGGGTTTTGGTCAAAGGTTAGTTTGGAAATTTATCTTCTCAGTTTCCTTTAAAATAAAGTATTCTCAGTTAAACATTTCATTTATATCTTCTATCATGTCCTCCTCAAGTCTTTCTAGCAAAGAAAGTGATGTTTGGACTGTTTTATTTCCATCAAAGAAGATACGCTTTTATTCTTCAGATAACAGTGTGAATCCTGATTCTCATGATTCCTCCCTAGATGGGAACATCTCTATTTCTCATTTTGATAATCTCTCCTTGACTATGAATCTAGTCCTGGAACAAGTTCATGCCGTAAAAAGTGAACTGAAACTTCTTCCAAGAGACTTAAAAAAAAGATGGATAGTCTAGAATCTAGAATTGATCTGATCGAAGATGAGCTTGAAGAGTATAGAGAATATGAGAAGAGTATACAAAGTAAGTGAAATGTTTTTATCTAGTAAATCTTATATGTTTTTTTTTGTTTAGTTAGAAGAATAACTAGTGTTTTTGGAATATCAAAGATTATGATTACACATATCTATATCCAATGATTTCATCTGCTTGTTTTTAGATTTTTTGGTTTAAAAATTCTAAGTTTGTTTTGGAAGATGATGGTTGCAATATTAATCTTTTTGATTTTATATATTGCAATATTTTGATGGGATTTGTATGTTTACATCCGTGAACTTGATTATCCCATATTTTGTCAAAAGTAAAGTCGTTCACGAATTGGTATGCAAATATATTGATAAAGGAATTAATGGACTTTTGGCAAAACACAAAAGTTAAGCCTATATTGTCAATTATTGATATAAGATAGGTTAAAATATTTTGTGATTCAAGGATAAAGTCTAATATGTCACCTTGTGACGTAAAAAATAGAATAGTCCTTGTTTTTGTTATCCACGGTATAGAGCTTAATTGTTCCATATTATTATGTATTACCATGAAGGTTCCATTGTGTATCTTATGTTGAGCACGATACAACTAAGTCGATCTCTTATTGGCATGGTTGGTTGTTCCATAAGATGTTATATGTTGAGCATTAAAAACTAAATTAATCAATGTGTGTGGTTATTTAGTTTTTATTCCATGAGTTCTCTCATGTTGAGTACATGTACGGTTAATGTTGTCATTTCCTATGATAATCTTAGTCGGGGTTCCATAATCTCTTATGTTGAGCCCAAATGAACTAAATCAATCATCTTGTGTGATTATTTAGTTAGAACTCCATAGATTTTTCTCATGTTTAGTGTGGACAATTGAATTGATTACTTTGTGATTAGTTTAATTGTGTAATCCGGTTAGAATATTTATAGGTTTTCTTGTGTATAATCTAATCGATGAATTAAGTCTCCATAAGTTTACTTGTGTTGAGCATATTTAGTCAAATTAATCATGGTTCGCTTTGTTAATAGGATTGAATATTTTGGATTCCAAATTCATACTTGTATGCAATTTGTTGAATCTAAAGAAATCCTTCTTTTCTCTTGAAATTAAGGTCGCTCTTGTTGTTCCTTTTGGAATGACATCTTTTGGGGGAGAGTTCATTTGAACTTGCGCTTAATTTCCAAATATTTGTGGGGAGTGCGGCTGTGGAATTTTTAGGGGTTATCTTGTATCTTTATGAACTCCTTGATGAATGCATTTAGCCTCGGCTTTATGATTGCATCTAAACAAGATGATAGAACATTTACCTTTGGTCATGAAATGTCTCTTACGGAAATTTCATTTGGATCCCGTTTTTGTACCTTTTCCAATTTTATTGACAAAAAGGGGGAGAATTAATTGTAGCTCACACTACAAATACATATGGTTTTTGGATCATTATGTAAGGGGGAGTGGTTTCCATGTGAGATGGAGTATTGACTAGGGGGGGTGAAGTATCACCATAATATTGTTGTTGAAGTTGTGATACAATTGGACTTTGACGTTGTGTAATAATAATATGACACTGTATAACAATGATTGAGAACCAATGCTTTTCTCATTGTTATATCTACGGATTTTCAACAACGATGATGTTAAACTTACAACCTTTGGGATCATTGGACTACTTAGAAGTGACGAAGATTTCGAGTATTGTTGAAGATTAGGCATGTGGAATAGGAGATACAAAGTTTATTTATATAATTTTTGTATTCTATATGTATTAATAGTTTTGCCACTAAAATTGACAAAGGGGGAGATTGTTAGAGCACTGCTCGGTCAAACTCGCATGTGTTGCTATCTCAAGCATGTTTGTCAATCTTAGTGATCAAAACTATATAGTCTTGATTTCTAGTCTACTATATCTAAGGTCTCGGACTAGGATAAAAAGTGTAGTTGAGCTCAAGAACTCCATGGCGATCATCATTCAAGACGAAGGAATACTCAAGGAACTAGTGGATCTTCATAGACTAAAAGGTATGTGGAGACTTGAACTTATCTATTACTCAAAAGTCTATCTACTCTATCTCCTATCTTGAGACAAAAGTCGGTTTACTATATAGACTAAGAATATACACATGTGACATTTCGAGCTGAGTATATCTCGCTTATCTATTTCTCGAAATGTGTGTTGGTAAAGCTTTCGCTTTAGCCAAGTTCATCTTTGCCTAGTGACGAAAGTCATGTTATGTTTCAATTACTTTGGAAATCGCTCTGACAAAAACTAGTTCGTGAAAACAACTATATGACGTCCTCTGAGAATGTTTCAATGATTGAAATAAGAGTTTAGACTATATAACCATTGTGGGATATAAACATTGTTGTGGCAACACATATATATATATATATAAGTCCTTAACACTTGAACCGAAGTTTGAGAACTTTGTTAATCAAGTGGAACCGGAACGTGAGCAGCAACTAGTCCGTGAACTCAGTCCGCGAACTGGCGTAGTTCTCGAACCCGAGAATTTCTACTAAAGTTGTAGCTCATGTGCAGTCCGCGAACTGACGGAAGCTCACGAACCCGATATTTTTTGCTGGAGTTTATAACTTCAACCGATTAGCTTGAGTCCGCGAACTCAAGATGTTATGTCTGAAAACGTTGTTCGTGAACTTATCTTAAATTACTAAGGAATTATTTTCAAACTGTGGCTTTATAGTTCATGATTAATGATTCGAGTGAATCACATCATTTTTGATTCAATTGTGTCTCTTGTAGTACTTAATATCTCATAGCAATTGAACAATTCTCTAACTAGTTCATTTGAGTCATTTGGACTAGTTATAGTGAAGAAGAATATGGTTGATATGAAAGTTATCATTTGGATAACCATTTGGTTGACTAATATTGAGCCAACTATTGTACACGTTTGAGTACGGTTACACGAACTCAAAACGTCAAGTACATGTGTGTATGACAAGCTAAGTTTTCGATCTAACAGTTGAGACATATTAGCTTGTATCTAATCAGGTTTTCATCTAACGGTGAATATTGAATGCTTTGTTAGTAAGCTAACATTGATTGCAAACCCTGATTTGAAAGACTATATAAGGGAGAACTCTAGCCATTGGAAAAACTAATCCCCACACACTTTTCTTGTGTGATACTAGTTTTCTCTAAGCTAGAGTCGATCTCCATAACCTTTGAGTTTTCTCTCTAAATTCAGGTTAACGACTTAAAGACTTCATTGTGATTGTGAAGCCAGACCGATACTACTTTTCTTGTAGTTGTGTTATCTGATCTTGCTTTTTCTATCGAACAAGTACAATTATAATAATTGGCTTGAGATTTCTATCTCCGATAGGCAAGATAAAAGTAGTCACAAACATATTTGTCTTATTGTTTGTGATTCGTCAATAATCTTCTTCGATGCGTCGATTAAGTTTATTGTGAGGTGATTGATGAAACTGAGCTGTTTTTCGGGAATAAAAGTCTGGTTTTATCAATTGGTTCATGTTCACCTTTATTTATCAAAAGATGGAACAAAACTCGTAGGTTTATTCGTGGGAGACTAATTTATCTATTACCTGTAGACTTTTCTGTGTGAGACATATTTGTTTGCTAAAGTCTTCGACTTTGAGTCGTAGCAACCCTTAGTTGTGGGGGAAATCAGCTAAGGGAATCAAGTGCGTAGTATCCTATTGGGACCAGAGGTGTAGGAGCATAATTGTACCTTGGATCAGTGTGAGATTGGTTGGGGTTCAACTATAGTCCAGAACGAAGTTAATTTGGAGTAGTCTATTGTCTGTAGAGGCTTAATACAGTGTATGTTTAATCTGGACTAGGTCCCGGGGTTTTTCTGCATTTGCGGTTTCCTCGTTAACAAAATTCTGGTGTCTGTATTATTTCTTTTCCGCTTTATATTTTTATATAATTGAAATAATACAGATTGTGCGTTGTTCAATCGATTAGAATATCCGACCTTATTGGTTGTTGATTTAAATCGATTGACACTTGGATATTGGTCTTTGGTACCATCCAAGTTATCTCTCTTTGATTAGGCTCGTGAATTATATTTGTTTGAGTAAATCAAATCGAGAGGTTGAGATAATGACTCCTTGAGATATTTTTTATTGATTGAGTCTTGTTGATTCTCTAGAAAACAACTCGTAGTTGTCCATACAGATTGCTAATCGAAATATTGGGTGAGGTTGTTAGACCCCCGCATTTTCACTTTCAAATGAAGAGCTTCCAAATTATTATCACAAGCTGCATCTTTCTATGTATTCTTCAGTTGTTGTCTTCCTTCTTCACTGTGATGGTATTTCCTTCGCATGAGAACAAAGAGAAATCTGTTCACTTCTTTGATTCACACGAGTTAGAACAAACCATCCCGCTTATTTTGCTGCTGGCGATTCTTTCGCGTAATACTGGTACATAGGTGTCATGAGCTTTTCTTCGTGATATTTTCGCGTATTCTGACAATGATTCCTTCGTTCTTCCTTTCTTTGTTTGCTAATTGATTGCTGTGTAAAATTTGCTCCAAGGAAGAGACAATCCACATCTTCTTTCTTCATTCTGTCTTGCTTCTTCATGCTCACCTTCACTGTTTCTTTGAAGCATGATCTTTTCGCATTGCTTGTTTTGCTTCTTTAACTTGGATAAGTTTCATAACTACGAACAACAAACTAATCAATATGAGACATATATAAGCTCTCAATCTATTTTACCAAACTCGAAGTTAATGATTAACTCTGTTTGTTCTATTTTATTTACAAGGGAGAGAACTTTAAATTCACTGAGTTTTGTAAAACAATATTGGTTAATGTAAATCTAAAGGAAATATGGTTTTGGTTTTAGATTTTAAAATCGAAGCGAATTTTGTTAAGGATGAAACTTAATAATCAAATTAATTTTCCTCAAAATTCCAGATCTGAAGCATAAAACATGATAGAGTGATAAGAGATTTGTCCTTTTTTAGATTCATAGCTAATGCAGATTCTGCTGATGTAGAAATTCGCCCTTTTGACGTAACTTTGCATCTTTATCTTTTTATTTTACTTTCTTTAACTGTGCTGTTGATGTTTGCTTAAAAACACAATTTCTCCACTGAAATTTCCACTTTTCCTCTTAAAATATTTTGATCTAGCGAGGTCTAACTCTCCCAATAACTAATCTATTTGAATATCCTTCAATCTAACAAGTAGCAGGTCCCTGTTTCTGGCGCCAAAATGTAGTTGCAGGAAATCCCACAACATACCCCTTATAATATCATGATAATAATTTCTAGATCTAAACTTATATGATATGAAAATGAAAATTAAAGTGCTAAAATTATAAAATAGACAAGAGGATTTTTTACATGGTTCGATCAATGTGATCTACATCCATGGTTCTTCACTATGATTGTTGTAATTACATAAGTGTTACATTTAGAATCTCCATTAATGAGTATTTGGAGTTCTAATTTAGTTTTTGGGGAATAAGGTGATAAAGAAAATAAATCTCTCTCTCTCTAACAAAGTGTATCTCTCATTTACAAAAATGTGTCTCTCCCCTTTCTCTCTCCTGCCTTTCTCTTTATATACGTGTTTACATAGTGGATGACAGCTCACATATAGTGGAGTACAACTCATAAACTCTTAAGCTCTGCTAACTTTTCCCAGGCTCTGCTACATTCTCTCGAGCTCCCGCTACATTCTCGCGAGCTTTTACTATTGTGCGATATTTGGATCCTATTTCTAACTATGGATTACCAAGAAAACATTTTATGTTCTTTATCTTCTCGGCAAGAATCATTTCCAAAGTGGAAAAGAATCCTCACCAAAAATAGAGTAAAAATATCGCATGAATAGAGGCAATAATTATTACTATCATTCAAAGACGGATACTTCTTATATTTTGAGGATTGAGTAATTCTTATACTTCTTCAAGGATGCTTCATACTTCGCATACTTCAAGAGTTGATACTTCTTATTGTTGATGGTGGATTTTCATTTTACGTTAAAATTGTAAAACCCAAAAAATTATGCGCTAACATCTTGTAAAAGATAAGGCCATTAATAAGTGATGGATACTCCTTCACTTTACTAATTCACCTAGAATGGAGCATGTGGCAACAATCCAATTCTGTGAATAAAATACACGAAATTCATCCAGGTTAGAGCATGTAGCAACAATCCCATATACCCTATGAATTTACAGCATTATTAATTAATTCTCAACCAGCCTTGTATTTCTTGTACTCATTATAATTACGGCATGACGACTGAGTGTTACTCTCAGTAGAGAAACACGAATCTCCAAGCATTATAATGAAACATGTTTCTATGACCACTCGATTTCACCGGACAAATTGAGTGGATTAAATCATGTTTCTATGGGATGTCAGGGTATGGACGTGAACTCCATCCTACCACCTACACGCTGGAGCAATCGGCTAAGACCAACCAAGCCTGGTCGTCTTGAAACGTGTGCATGAAGATGGCATGAAGAGCGGCTTTTGCGGCACCAGTTTTCTGTCGCAAATTGATCTCAACCACTCAACTTCTTCGGACGAATTGAGTGGCCCAGATCACACTTTCATGATACAATGAGGTATGGGCGCCTATACCGTCATGCCTTCTACATGCATGCACGACCGGCCTAGCCAAAATTGTGTCCCAATCTTGGATTCGACCAAGCTGAAAAGTGATGCTTGCGCACCTTTTCATAAAATCCTAATTTCATCAACGGTCGCAGATGAGTGTCTTAAATATCATCTCGTCCGTCCAACTTCACCGGATTAGTTACACAGCCCTGGTCAGGAGTTAATTGGTCAGTGCGGAGTCATGGTGATCACCATCCATCACTCTACCACACCATGTTGTCGGCCAAGGGAGGGCTTGTTTTCGCAACCTCCAAACCATCACATGAAGTCATCTCAAACGGTGATGCTTCCTACATGCTGAATATACTCGATGCAGTACTTGCATAGTATACACACGATACTTCACAAGTATCAACTTCCTAAATAACGCAGTTATTCAATCTAGCATTACATGCTATTTTATGTGGATCCCACGATCCACACACTCGAGACATCAGTCATGTCACAAATTGGGGGATACATACTTGGGTATTGGTCCGGCGGTTTACAGCGTGCAGTGCACAACGCGCCATTACAAGAACGTGTCAGGAAGTCATGGACGGTTAGTGATGATGGGAGAAGTGGGAAAGCCTGGTCGTGTGAAACCAACACACTACTCCACTACTCCATCACTCCACTTTCTCCACTTCCCACGAGATACGAAGGTTAGGCTAAACGACTTGTATAAATAGGTTCTCCGCCCTATTTTTCACAAGGACAGAACAAGATGAGATAACATGAGGCAAGTGTCGATACAATCGTATTCAAACACCGGAACTAATAGCTTACATCCTGCAAGCTAGTTCAGCTTTCTGATACAAGTCATACATAGCCAACACCTTCACAATCTCAAAACCTTCTTCACTTTCCTCCCTAAGATAAACCCCATCTCCTTCACTTTGTGACCGAAACAAGTCTGGAACGGCCATTTCTTGGTTTAGGTCGGACTTGCACAAATTGATCTCTCGAATCTACAAGCACTGACCACACAGTGCATTTGTTTAAGGTTTATATTCATTCCTCATTCACACACCCCAAATTACCAAAATCGGCAGGAATAGTTTTCACCCATAAACACTTATTTACTTCGCAAAGCTCCGGACCTTCACAAAATAATAGATGCAGGTACGTACTTTTCAATTCCATTATTCTTCCGCTCATTCCTCCAACAACTACAATAAAGTGGATTTTTCCTTAAAGATCGCTCTCCAGGCAATATTCAAGGAAAAAGAGGCAAGATGTAGGATCCAAATATCGCACAACAATAAAATCTCGCGAGAATGTAACGGGAGCTCGAGAAAATGTAGCAGATCCTGAGAGAATGTAGTAGAGCTTGAGAGTTTATGAGTTGTACTCCACTATATGTGAGTTGTCATCCACTATGTAAACACCTATATAAAGAGAAAGGCAGGAGAGAGAAAGGGGAGAGACACATTTTTGTAAATGAGAGATACACTTTGTAAAAGAGAGAAAGAGATTTATTTTCTTTATCATCTTCTTCCCCAAAAACTAAATCTAGAACTCCAAATACTCATTAATGGAGATTCTAAATGTAACACTTATGTAATTACAACAATCATAGTGAAGAACCATGGATGTAGATCACATTGATCGAACCATGTAAAAAATCCTTGTGTCTATTTTATAATTTTAGCACTTTAATCTTCATTTTCATATCAAATAAGTTTAGATCTAGAAATTATTATCATGATATTATAAGGGGTGTGTTGTGGGATTTCCTGCAACTACATTTTGGTGCTAGTGGGTTTTCTAGCGCCAATATGTAGTAGCAGGAAATCCCACACTACACCCCTCACAAGAATTCATACATTTAAGTCATTTTAAGATGAACAATCATAATCTTTATTGATTAATCTTCTGAATTTTACAAGAAATGAAAAAAAATGAAACTAAGAAATTAACTACTGCTCTGGAATTTGTCTCTCCTAATGACTTGCTCAACATTCGAAAAAGATTTGTCCTCCCTCGTGCCTATTCGGCTTCTTATATAGGATAATTACATAGTGGATGACAGCTAAGTTATCCTTTAATTTCGGATGTGACTTGCGGTATTCTTGCAAGAGTTCTAATGTTAATCTTTGCAAATACTCTAAACTTTGTAGAATCATCATGCTTTTCTCATGTTTCTGCTATCGTCATCTGTTACGTCATTCTTCAAATCATCCTGCGATATTCGCAAATGTGTTGTTGGTCAAACTTCGCAAATATGTCTTTCTTGCGATATTCTGATCCTATAGTAGGTGTGTCTGATCTCGATGGAAGAGGAGTGGCCAGATCATCATCATCAACCACCATTACACATGTTCCAGCAGGGTACCTCTATAACAACAAGAAATTGTTTCACCTACAATGATGACAAATAAAAGATTATTCACCAGTGAAAGGCATACCAGTATGATCTTCTTGAATCGGAGGATCCGGACATGGGACTCATCACGGGACCCAGGGATTCGTCCACTCTGAAAAATAATGTTAGACGTCAAAAAAGAAAAGGAAGAATTACCACTTCAAAATCAGGAGATAATCGAAGTCATACTCTGGATACAAGCCGCCTGTGTTTGGTAGAAGAGTCTGGATAAGTCGAAGAGGATCCACTCCTTCCTCACATGATGAAAAGATACGGATTCAGCAAGGGCGTATCTATTCCGAAATGAGAAGAACATTTTAGTTTCACCTTTATATGTATATATGCTGCAGAAACCCTAAAAGGAAGCATATACTGACAACTACAATAAGATTTATCCGATAGATGAATATTCAACGCCGACCAAATCGTATTGAAACTCTAATTAAAGCCGGGAGAAGACTATTAGGTAGTCAAAGGAGAATTCTTTCAGCCCAGCAAAGCTTACTGGAAGAGCATACTCGTTGGTGTGACCATACTGAAATCATCGTATCCGAAAGATACAATCGTGATCTGGCTGTCAGACAACTGTCACTTTCCTGGTAATGTTTATTCACCTTAACTTGATCATTTTATCTCTTGACTGTCACCATCTAGTGTTTATGATAAACGCATTTATGTGTCTAATTTTTCCTCAATGTTTCGTATTGTTAGTGCTCGTTTTTGTACTTATTATGGTGTTTTATATGATTGTAGGTATTTTGGGGAAATAAACATTTTTGGAAAATTCGGCTCGAAAAGTTGCTCGGAGCACCCCCGGAGGACATTTTCTATTCAGACCCCCACTTTGGATAAGGGGAAGCCACTGCTATATGTAGCCCAAATTTGTCCTCAGCACCCACGACTATATATAACCCATTTATCCATCGCACCCATCTTCTTTGTTTGAATTTTGGTTTTGGCGGGAAAAGAAGTTATTCACCTTGGCAGATTAGGGTTGGATTTTTGGTGATGTTTAAGCGAGATTCAATAGCTGTAATTGTGCGGTAATACTTGAATGAGATCAACAGGTGTGGTATGGACTTCAAAATCGACTGAATTTGGCTAGGAAATCCGAGAGAAGAAAGAAGGGCAGCACGTCAATGGAAGAAATGTTTCACGGGATTGTACGTTTTTTTACATGTGCTGCTAGTGTTTGGCCGCTGGAGAAGCGTTGAGGAGTTAAACTTGGATAGTATGCACGTAATTGATTGTTGCAGATACGTACAGGAAACAAAAAGGAAAGAAAATATATTTTCTATACTGCCGGAGTTATGAAGATTTTCTGGAGTTATTACGCATGATTTCTTTGTCCTGTTGAGTATAAAAGAGGATTAGGGGATGCATACAAGGTTTACGGAGAGATTAGGAGAGTTTCAGAGCATCAGAAAGTCGAGATAATCAAGTAGCAGGAAACCACCATTTCTGCTGCTGTGAAGAACATGAAGAACAAAAGACCACCAAAGACAGTCGTTTATCAACAGTGATAACGACACAGAGGCGAGGGTCGTATAGCTACAGTGAGAGTGACGCTATATTTGTATTGTTCTTTGTAACAGCTTGGTTTGTAACAAATATAATTGTTACAAACCCGGTTTTCGTTATATTTCTCCCATTTTCATCTTTGTAAACACCCTTTGAGAATAATGAATTTTAAGCGTGTTTCCAACATGATGATGAGCTAATTCTCCCACAACCAAGGCAATGAGGAAGCTATTTACGCATGAATAATTGGTAATTATTTATTTTCTCTAATTTATAATTCACTCAATCACTGCTTTTGCAGATTTTTAATCGTTTGCAAAATTTTCTTCATTAGTTGTGATTCAATTAGATAGGTTATGCTTTGTTTAGATAATCTATGCTTAGGGGATACAATTAATTTTTGAGAATTTGCTTGATTATTTGTGAGTTAAGAAAATAAGGGACTTAAAGATAATTAGAGTTTTGGGTTATTTACCATCATTCATTCATGTGTAATAGTGGAATCAGTGTCTTGGTTATTTTCTCATATCTTGAAATCAATTTTGATCTAAGTTTTATTAAATCTAAAATCCATTGCTTTCACAAGTCTCAACGAACCTTTTTACTATAACATTATTGAGATCACATCAATTTTTGGCGCCGTCAACACGGACTTGTCTTTAGGCTAAATGTTTTAGATTTTTATTTTTTTTTATTTTTTCTTCTTTTTTTCTTCTTTACGTTTTTGTTTTTTTGTCTTTTCCTTACAGAATTTGGAATTTGGAGCAAAAGAAAATTGTGCTGAAGCTTTTGGTGAATACTTAAATACTTTGAGTAAAAGGCAAAGCGAAAGGAGCGAAATAAGATTTTTTTTTTTTTTTTTTATAAAAAAGAGAGGGAAAAAAAAGAGAGTTTTTTTTTTAGATTGTATTAGGATTTCTTTATTCTTGTAATTTTCTTTTTCTTTTGCACTTTACTCTTTAGACTTTGGACTTGGACATTTGGACATTCTTTTATTTTTTAAACCCTACGGAAGGGTAGTATTAAATATTAAATTGTTTGCAGAGAAGGACGGTGATTACGATATCACCTCGGCCCCTCGGGTTCGTACATGACATAGGAGTTATGGCTCGAGTCAACTACAACGGTTCATCCCCCGTCTGGAATGGGAGGTAAGTTTGTCGAAACACTCGCGAATCCCCTATCAGCGAGTTACTGTATTCCTTCGTTTGTATATATGTTGAGGACTTGAATACGGATGTTTTAAATTCCTAGTAAAGGGCAAGGACTGGCCATACAAGATAAGAGTTCGGATTTCATCACCGTTCCCTTCTTGCCCGCCTTAGGAAAACGATACCAAACGCGAACCTAAGCTTAAAATTTGGAATAAAACGAGACCGATAGGGTAATGAGCTTACTAGGAAAGTCATTCGAAAAATATTGGTTACTCTTTAAGCATACTTTGAAGTTCATGATGGTTTCTGTGAGTTGAATGCGTGACTGCGTCGCCTTGTAATGCGGTAATGCCTTGGGTATCAAAGCTCCACGCATCTTCCCTCGCCTCTATTCAGATTACTTAAACTCGGATTGATTCCAGAGGGGTTTGCTCAGATTGTAACGAATTCCCTTTCGAAGGATTAGAAGCTGGTCTAGAAAACAATCTAAGTGGAGCCATCATGCTTTTTGTTTGCTAGAAATCTCTAGGTTTGCTTTGGTGGAGTCAGCCTTGTTTGTGTTTGCATAGAACTTCCCTTCCTTTTAGGATTTTTTTTTAATTTTGTTTTTCTAGTGTATCCCGAAGTCATTAGATAACGGGCTTGGAAAATAAACACTCTAGGTTGTTTGATTGGTGACAAACCTAGTAGTTCTTCTTGTGAAGGCGGGGAGCTCGAAGACTCTTCTTTTGAGAGCCCCGTTTATGAAAACTTCAGTTTTGAGAATCTGTCTATTCGTGAAGAAAGTACCCCTAGTACTTCAATTATGCCAGCAATGACTACTTTGAAAGATTACATGTTCCCAACTAGGACCAACCGAGCTTCGTGCATTAAATTTCCATCCAATACGGCTAATTTCGAGATAAAACCTAGTATTCTTCATATGATCCCTATATTCTTAGGAAAAGATGATGAGAACCCTTATTTTCATATTAGGGACTTTGGGGAAATTTGTGGGACAGTTAGAATAAAAGACCTTACTGATAAAGTCTTGTAACTTAAGATGTTTCCCTTTTCCTTGAGAGATAAAGCCAAGACCTGGATGAACAACCTACCATCTGAATCCATTGAAACATGGCAGGAACTGATTACAACTTTCTATATGAAATTCTACCCTAAGCATAAAACTGCAGCTGTTAGGCAGAAAATTAGTGCTAGTGTGCAACAAGAGGGAGAGTCTCTTTATAGGTTTTTAGAGAGATTCAATGATCTCATATCCTAGTGTCCTCACCATGGATTTGATAAGATGAAACTTGTGGAGATTATTTATAATGGTTTAGACTATTCGACTAAATCCATGGTCAAGTCTATATGCGCTGGTGAGTTCACTAATAAAACTGATGATGATGCTTTTACCTTCTTAGGAACTATCGCTGAAAAATCCCAACAGTGGGAGTCTTGTGTTGAACCCCTAAAAGACTCTTGGTCAATAGAAGTAGCACCAATGTGGTAGATTCAAGCTTCGAGTCAGATGCTAAGTTTGATGCTTTGTCTAGAAGGTTAGAATCTTTGGAAATTGGTCAGTGTAAAAATAGGTCCCTTGTTGAACCTAATAGAGCCTCTCAAGCCTCTAGTTGTGGAATAGAGCCCGATAACTCATTTTGGGAAGGTCATGTTAGTGAAGAACAAGACCATGATGTCTATAACAATGCTAGGTTTGAGAACCGTCAGAAGTTTAACCCATACTCAGAGACCTACAATCCTGGTTGGAGAAACCATCCTAATTTTTCTTGGTCCAAGGGCCAGAATCAAGGTCAGTCTAGTAATTCTCAACCTCCCCAAGGTTTTGGTTATGTTAAGAACTCTTCAGGTCAACCCCAGTTCCAGAACCATTCGGATAAAAGGATCACAAGTTTAGAGGATACTCTCGCCTCGTTTATTAAAATCTCTGAAAAGATCAACCAAATGGTTGTGCAAGGGATAGAAGAAAGTAAGAGTATAGGTTATGCTAAATCTCATGCTATTTCCGAGTTGAAAACCCAGGTTAGTCAAATAAATGAGTCTTTGAGGGAAAAAGGTAAGTTTCCTAGTCAAACTCAACCCAATCCTAGAGGATTTCATGAAGTTGGTGGAAGACCATCAGAACATGTGAATGCTATTAAAACCCTTAGGAGTGGTAGAATGATAGACAACAAGGTAACCATGCCTGATAGTGAACATGCTGTAATTCACCCTTCTGAGCCAGAAAATGATGAGAAGACTGATAGAATCTCTAAAGAGACCAATGAGGGTCATATTGAGATAGACTTTGTTCCTAAAGCCCCGTTCCCCCAGCTGTTAGTTCCAACTAGGAGGGAGTCCAACTTTAATGATATATTGGAGGTTTTTAAGCAGGTTACTATCAACCTTCCATTGTTAGATGTGATTAAGCAGATTCCCGCTTATGCCAAGTTTTTTTAGGACTTGTGTACACGAAAGCGTAAGCTTAGTGTTCAAAAGAAAGCCTTCCTAGCTAGTCACGTGAGTTTTATTATTCAGAATACCACTACTCCTAATTACAAAGACCCAGGGTCCCCTACCATTGCTTGCACAATAGGTAAATACTGTGTTGAGAAAGCGTTGCTTGACTTAGGATCCAGTGTGAACTTACTCCCATACCATGTGTACCTTAAGCTAGGACTTTGTGAGATGAAACCTACCCAGATGACTCTTCAGTTAGCTGATAGTTCCGTTAAAATTCCTCATGGTGTGATCGAGGATGTTCTTATAGAGGTCGACAAGCTTATTTATCCAGTGGATTTTTTTATCCTAGATACCCAACCTATACCTGACCCAGAGAACCAGATACTGGTAATTTTAGGTCACCCGTTTTTAGCTACATCCAATGCGATCATTAACTGTCGAACTGGTATTATGAATTTGTCTTTTGGTAATATGACTATTGAGATGAACGTCTTTCATATTAGTAAGCTACCCTTTGAACTGGATGACTCGAGCATAGAAGAGGTGAACATGATAGGAACATTAGTCGAGGAGTCATTACCAAACACTTTGATAGAAGATCCATTAGAGAAATGCCTAGCTCACTTTGGGATTGATTCTGATGATGATGATGTGATTAATGAGGTGAATGCTTTGTTATATTCAACCCCTTTGATAGACACTAGTAATTGATGGAAACCTAAGTTCGAACCTCTACCCTAGTTCCTTCATTGGAATAGCCTCCTAAATTTGACCTTAAACCATTACCAAATACCTTGAAGTATGTGTTTTTAGGCCCATATGAAACTTTACCTGTGATTATAGCATCCGACTTGGATAGTGATCACGAAAGTAGGCTAGTAATAGTCCTTTAGAATAACAAGGGAGCTTTAGGGTGGACCATAGCAGACATTAAGGGTATAAGTCCTACTGTTTGTATGCATCAGATTTATTTAGAGGAAGACACCAAACCTTCTAGGGAGATGCAACGTCAATTGAACCCTAATATGAAAGAAGTAGTTCGAACCGAGGTTCTGAAGCTTTTAGATGAAGGCATTATCTACCCCATTTCAGACAGTAAGTGGGTCAGCCCCATTCAAGTTGTTCCCAAGAAATCTGATATTATTGTAGTCCAAAATGATAACAATGAGTTAATCCCAACCCGAATGACCACGGGTTGGCGTGTCTGTATTGACTATAGAAAATTAAACAACGTCACTAGGAAGGACCACTTTCCCCTTTCCTTCATCGACCAAATGCTAGAAAGATTAGTTGGACGTAGCCATTTTTTATTTTTAGATGGATACTGCGGTTATAATCAGGTTCCTATTGCCCCAGAAGACCAAGAGAAATTCACTTTTACATGTCCCTTTGGTACCTTTGCGTATAGACGCATGCCTTTCGGTCTATGTAATACCCCTTCGACCTTTCAGCGTTGTATGTTGAGCATATTTTCTGACATGGTAGAACGGTTCTTAGAGGTATTTATGGATGCTTTTTCATTGTTTGGTTTGTCTTTCGATGAGTGCTTTCATCATTTGTCATTAGTTTTGACTAGGTGTAAGAAAAATAATTTAGTGATTAATTGGGAGAAATGTCATTTCATTGTTCGTTCAGGAATCGTTCTAGGGCATATCGTATCTTCGAAGGGTATAGAGGTATATAGAGCCAAAGTTGACCTTATTAAAACTTTACCAAAAACCGTAAAAGATATTAGGTCATTCTTAGGGCATGCAGGTTTTTATCGTCGATTCATTAAGGATTTTAGCTTGATTTCTAGACCTCTTTGCAATTTGCTTGCAAAAGATGCTAAGTTTGTCTTTGATGATGCTTGTTTAGAGGCTTTTGAGAATCTTAAGACTTTACTCACTATCGCCCCTATAGTCCAGGCACCCAACTGGAACCTACCCTTTGAGATCATGTGTGATGCTTCAGATTATGTTATTGGTGTTGTGCTAGGTCAGCGAGAAAACAAATTACTTCATGTGATTTACTATGCTAGAAAAACTCTGAATGATGCCCAGTTGAACTATACCACCATAGAGAAGGATCTCTTAGGTTCTAAGATCGTAATCTATACTGATCATGCTGCTTTGAAATACCTTTTGTCTAAGAAGGATACCAAACCTAGATTGATTAGATGGATCCTTTTATTACAAGAATTTTGTCCAGACATTAGAGACAAAAAGGGTGCAAAAAATATAATAGCAGACCACTTGTCTAGGCTAGTTGTTAGTTCCCTTAATGACACCCTTCATATAATGGATAGCTTTCTTGATGAACAATTGTTCTCTGTTTCCCAATCACCTTGGTATGCAAATATAGTGAATTATCTTATTACTGGTCGAATGCCCCAACATTGGGGTAAACAAGATCGTTCTAGGTTTTTAGCCGAGGTTAAGCACTTCTTTTGGGATGATCCTTATTTATTTAAGTATTGTCCAGACCAAATCATCACTACACCATTTTTCCAAATTCGCAACTAAAATTCGTAACGGCCCAACAGCCGTTTCGAAATTTTCTCTGTTACAAAAAGCCGTTACGATTTTTTTCATTATTCGTAACAAAGTCTAACCATTACGAATCGTCACAGTTTAACTTTTTGCACATGCCACTCACACGCTTGGTCACACTAGATCCAGTAACAGGTGTATTTTCGCGTGTGTCATACAAGCGTGTGTCACTTTTTTTCCACTCAACTTTCATTCAACTATAGGATATTTCCTCCCCTGTTTATATCACCAAACTCCCCTCGACCAAACTCCCATTATAATCTAGGTTATGTAGTTTTTTTACTTTAAGGATTGAGACAGAAAATTACCCTTTGTGCTAATTGATTCCCATGCTTAGACGTCTTGATAGGTAAGTGAAAATAAGATGATTCACTTGTATGTATTTTCCTTAAAGATATTTTTTTTTATCTGTATGGCATTTTGTTGTAAATCTATTGGGTTCTGTTGATATGTATGTAGGCTTTGGTTAATGCACCTGATATGGTTAGATCACAAATGAATTGCAAGAGATCGTCTTTGACCGGTATTAAAATCAATTTCGGCTGTGTATCTAACAACAAAGCGCTCTTTGTTATCCAAGTTGACGAAGTATGGATCTCAAGACAAGGATTACTTATGCTCTCAGAACTAATGGGATCAAAGCACATGTTATGAAATTCTGTGGTAGGTTGGATTTTGTTATTTGTGTGAGCTTTGAAATGGAAGCGATTATTTTTGTTTCATACCCAGAGATATATTTCAGATAAACAATATAGTTGCTTAGTTGTTGATGTAGCATTTTTTTTCCGATTCAGTCAAATGTAGCCGTGATTATTATTTTTTTTGCAACTTTTGCAGGTAAGCTGGAGACGTCATAAGGGTATTTATTCTCATGTGAGGAGAAAGTTCAAGGGTGTTACCTCCTACTGATATTCATTGTTGTTTACTTTACTGGCTCTCGAAGCTCCAAGTCCCACTAGTTTTTGTACAATCTTGGGAGATTAGTTTCTTTCAAATATTTAGTCAGTAATCAACATGAACTTGTATCTGTGAGATCGCCAATAGTCAGAATAATTAAAATGCACTTGCTATAAATTTGCATGGAATTTCTAGTTATAATACATGTATTGGTAACTAGTATAATTTTGTTTTGATTATTTATATGGCCTAAAATTCCTATTTATTGGAAGAACTGACTTAAGGGAAAATTTTAGGAGACCCGGTGAAAGTGGTAGTAATACTGATGATAGCATAAGAATACCAAGCTTTGTAAGGATAAAAGTGAACTAGAAATCGGTGAAGAGAGTCACAGACAGAAGAGGTAACTATAATATCTCCACTGTGTTTCTATTTTACACCTTTAATTATGTGCATATTAAAAAACTAGTATGGGAAATGACTTTGTCTTTTGTTTTGCTGTAATTGGATCTGGTTTTAATTTCAGGGCAAGATATCTGAAAGGGATATTGAGACAAATGATGAGTATGGCGGGAGCCACAAGAAAAGCAGGCCTGGTGGGTTAGTGGTTTAGTATTAGGTTTACATGCATCTTATATTACATGAACAAAATCAATTGGTTTCATGATTACGTAAACATTTCAATTCCAATTTGGTCAAACAAAGGTAGATTCCACATCAATATTTAATAGGCTGAACTTCTTTTATTTCTGCCGTGTTTGGTTCCTACACGCAGAAGTACGATGATATAAAATATCCCAAACAAACTCGATCTCACTAACTTTGGATTAGGAAGCAATTCTTTGTGAACATTTCTTATTGAGTTCTCAATTTACAAAAATATCTAAGAAGCATCCTTTTCTTACTATTCATGGGTCTCGCTCTTTCTTTTTAGAATTTCAGTGTTGAGCTTGAGGTAATTAAAATGTTTCGTGTACTTGTGGATATGAATTTACTAGTTATTAATCATGATATGGATCAGCAGGGTAATGGTCAATTATTTTCTTAAAGTAGGGAATTAAGAATGCTACAAGGATGGCTTTGGGGCTTATTTGTGCATCTGGGATTGTAAGTTTCCTTCTCCACTTCTCTTACTTCCTTGCAGCAGTAACCTCATAACTTCTCCCCTCTAGTTTTTCTGTGCATACTTGTAACATCTGAATACATATATTTTTTGTGTTTGTAGGTTAATTGGATGATGCTTTGCTGCAGCAAGTTTGGAGCACAAAGGTTGGAGAACAAAGCAGTCATTAGGTTGCAGTAAGTTTCTATGTACATTCTAAGTTATAGATGAATTTGTGAATATAGGAACTGATACCTAGTACTCCCTTGGTATTTGATACTTAACAAATAAATTAAATTTGGTACTTAGAAGAATTTAGGTTCTTTTTTGTATGAATCCATTTGAATGTAATAAGAATTGATTGAATGTAACATGAATTTGATTGAAGAAAATATTTTCGATTGTGGAGGGTGAAATGAAAGGTGTACGCAGGTGATTATTTGGAATTCCGACGTATTTCCGGGTAACAATGGGCTGCCGGTCAACCTTGACCTGGTCAAAATCAGTCAACAATGACCGATTTTGACCATGTCAATATTGACCAGCAGTAATTTTTTGTTGTTACAAAAAAGTTCGTAACGTCTTAAAGCTGTTACAGTATCATGTTACTAAATAAATTCGTAACGGCTCTGGCTTGTTACGAAATTCCACGTAGTAACGGCTAATGGCCGTTGCAAAATAAATTCGTAACGGATAACCCAGATTCGTAACGCTCAAAATCCGTTTCGAATCAGGAAAAATGGTGTAGTGATATTAGGAGATGTATACCTGAGAGTGACCAGTCTAGTATTATTTCCTTTTGTCATGATCATGCTTGTGGGGGTCACTTTAGTGCTAAGAAGACTGCTGCTAAGATATTGCAGTGTGGATTCTATTGGTCTTCGTTGTTTAAAGACTCCCATAGTTACTGTGTTACTTGTGAACGTTGCCAGAAATTAGGAACCATTTCCCGCTGGAATATGATGCCCTTGAACCCGATTTTAATTGTTGAGGTCTTTGATGTGTGGGGTATTGACTTTATGGGTCAATTTCCTAATTCTTTTGGTAACTTATACATCCTTGTCGTCGTAGACTATGTCTCTAAGTGGATTGAGGTGGTTGCGTGTAAAACCAATGACCATAGGGTTGTGATCGAGTTCTTGAAAAATAATATACTTACACGTTTTGGTACACCGCGAGCTATAATTAGTGATGGAGGGTCGCACTTTTGTAATGGACCTTTTAAGCTTTTGATGAAGAAATATGGTATTACACATAAGGTATCCACCCCGTATCATCCACAGACTAGTGGACAGGTAGAGGTTTCCAATAGGGATATAAAACGTATATTAGAGAAAATAGTTAATCCTAATCGGAAAGACTGGTCATCTAGGCTTACTGATGCCTTATGGGCTTATCGTACTGCGTTTAAAACCCCCATTGGAATGTCGCCTTATCGGCTTGTTTATGGCAAGGCATGTCATTTACCTGTTGAGTTAGAACATAAAGAGTATTGGGCTATTAAGCAGCTAAATTTTTCACTTGACAAGGCAGGATCCCAGAGGAAACTCCAGATCAATGAGTTGGAAGAGATTCGTATAGATTCTTACGATAGTGCGAAGGAGTATAAGAACAAAATCAAACTTGTACATGATAGAAATATTTTAAGGAAGACATTTTCTCCAGGTCAAAAAGTTCTTCTGTATGATACCCGCTTGCATCTTTTCCTTGGGAAGTTACGTTCTCGGTGGACGGGTCCTTTTATTGTTCGCACTGTCTTTCCTCATGGAGATGTTGAGATCGATACACCGGATGGTAGTAGTTCTTCGAAGGTTAACAGTCAGAGATTGAAACCCTTTTTAGAGCCCTTTCCTACAGGTGATTTTGAGGAGGTCCCTCTGGAGGACCCTTTTTACCCTTGATTGACCATCAAGGAAATCGTATGTTGTATATTAGTTTTTGATTTCTCTCTTTACCCAGGTACTATCTCACAAACTTCTCCTCGTGTTATTTTACTTTTGGTATTGCTCTTTCATTAGAAACATTGAGGACAATGTTAGATTTAAGTTTGGGGGTGGAGAAGAACTTTTTAGTTGCACTTTTGAAACTTCTAGCATCACATGGTATCCGGTTAGCTAAGTTTACATATTTTTTCTCACCGAAAAGATAGAAATTGGAATGCTAGGGATAACAACCTATTGAGACATTAGAGAAAAATACATTGAGATCCTTGAAATTCAAGAGATAACTTGTTCCTTTTAGAGGGTAACCGTGATGGACTTAACTATCCATGATGGAAAGGCAAGTAGGTCAGAAAATGCCAGAAAGACAAAGCAACCTCATAATGTAGTCTTAGTTACGGGTTTACAACTCTCTCTCAGTGGAAACTTATCATCATCAACAAGCGGAACGACCGAAATCAAAATCTATGAAGAAAGTTGAAGACGCAACAATAGAAAAGAATAATTCAAAAATCAAAGTTGAAGACTTAGTTACAAGAAGTTATAAGAGCAAATGATATAAGTTTTTGAAGTTCATGATACTAAGACATTACAAGTTGCGAAGATCCAAGTGTTAAATTCCTTCTGTGATGGCCATGTAAATTTTTTTCTTGTTATTACTGGAAAAAAAAATTAAAAAAATTAAAAAAAAATTAAATTTTGTTCAATAAGGCCTTAGGGAAGTAGAAATTTTTAAGTCAAGCAAGAAATCGAAGAGAAGAGTTAAATGTCAAGGTTCTATGAGGTTCGAGAGTTTATCATCAACAATTGAAGACCGGAGAAGACGTTGTTTCTACTGAACACTATGCGAGAGTCGAAGAAAGATACTTTTGGTTGCTTTGTTTGTCCGCTTTTAATCTGACACAAGATCTTTCCAGCACTGTTTCAACTCATCACACATAATTAGTCCAGGTGTGTAGCAGATGTCCCTCTTATTTTTATCTCTCTCCTAATCTTATCCAGTTGTAAATCAGTGGACGCATCTTACAATGTTTATCTAGCTGTGTAGTGGATATCTCTTTATCTAATAGTCTTGCGGATGTGTCTCTTCTTTTCTTCAGTCAGCTTTAGAGATGGCACTTTTAATTTCTCTGCCATTCTAGTCACTTGGAGATAGGTTGATAATTTGTATGTCCTCATAGATCTTTGGATACTTGTGACCAATTAGAAGTTATGGTTATGTGGGTACACCTCTGGTAAACCCTCCCAAGTTTAACTCGGTTTTATTTTTTATTAGTTTTGCTCGAGGACTAGCAAATAATAAGTTTGGGGGTATTTGATAGACGCATTTATGTGTCTAATTTGTCCTCAATATTTCGTATTGTTAGTACTCGTTTTCGTACTTATTATAGTGTTTTATATGTTTATAGGTATTTTGGGGAAATAAACATTTTTGGAAAATTAGGCTCGAAAAGTTGCTCGGAGCACCCCCGGAGGACATTTGCTATACAGACCCCCACTTTGGATAAGGGGCAGCCATGGCTATGTGTATCCCAAATTTGTCCTCAGCACCACGTCTATATATATCCCATTTATCCATCACACCCATCTTCTTTGTTTGAATTTTGGTTTTGGCGGGAAAAGAAGTTATTCACCTTGGCAGATTAGGGTTGGATTTTCGGTGATGTTTTAGCGAGATTCAATAGATGTAATTGCGCGGCAATACTTGAATGAGATCAACATGCGTGGTATGGGCTTCAAAATCGACTGAGTTTGGCTAGGAAATCCGAGAGAAGAAAGCAGGGCAGCACGTCAATGGAAGAAGTGTTTCATGGGATTGTACGTGTTTTTACGTGTGATGCTCGTGTTTGGCCACTAGAGAAGCGTGGAGGAGTTATAATTGGATAGTATGCACGTAATTGATTGCAGATACGTACATGAAACAAAAAGGAAAGAAAATATATTTTCTTAGCTATCGGAGTTATGAAGATTATATGGAGTTATTACGCGTGATTTCTTTGTCCTGTTGAGTATAAAAAAGGAGTATGGGATGCATACAAGGTTTACGGAGAGATCGGGAAAGTTTCAGAGCATCAGAAAGTCGATATAATCAAGTAGCAGGAAACCACCATTTCTGCTGCTGTGAAGAACACGAAGAACAAAAGACCACCAAAGATAGTCGTTTATCAACAGTGATCACGACACAGAGGCAAGGGTCGTATAGCTACAGTGAGAGTGATGCTATATTTGTGTCGTTCTTTGTAACATCTCGGTTTGTAACAAATATAACTGTTACAAAACCGGTTTTCGTTATAGTTCTCCCATTTTCATCTTTGTAAACACACTTTGAGCAATAATAATGAATTTTGAGCGTGTTTCCAACATGATGATGAGCTAATTCTCCCACAACCAAGGAAATGAGGAAGCTATTTACGCATGAATAATTGGTAATTATTTATTTTCTCTAATTTATAATTTATAATTTATAATTCACTCAATCACTTCTTTTGCAGAGTTTTTAATCGTTTGCAAAATTTTCTTCATTAGTTGTGATTCAATTAGATAGGTTATGCTTTGTTTAGATAATCTATGCTTAGGGGATACAATTAATTTTTGACAATTTGCCTGATTATTTGTGAGTTAAGAAAGTATGGGACTTAAAGATAATTAGAGTTTTGGGTTATTTACCATCATTCATTCATGTGTAATAGTGGAATCAGTGTCTTGGTTATTTTCTCATATCTTGAAATCAATTTTGATCTAAGTTTTCTTTACTTTTAAGTTTTATTAAATCTAAAATCCATTGGTTTCACAAGTCTCAACGAACCTTTTTACTACAACAATCCCAAATATTATATGAATTTTATTTTCCACAAGCATTATTAACTAATGCATTGCCCGCCTAGTATTTTCCTATGCTATGTTCCCCAGCTGAACTCTCAATATTGGCATGACATGACGATTAATGTTCACTTGCAGCGGAGTAGCACAAATCTCCCGAAGTATCAGTATTGAGATCTGCATGAAAACGCTCACCCAGGCTGCACCACTCTCTGATAAAGAGATTTTTGTGTCAACGTGCTTTTAATTAAAAGTTAGCACGATCAACGCGCTTAAATTCCTTAAGGAAAACCTAGACTATCCATGACAGTATTAAGGAGCAATCAAGGCCACATGATTGGCCAGACAATTCAACAAGATTAGCTTCTTCCCAGCAGAACTAGGCAACCTTCATAATGACCACCGGCGGGCCTACCAGCATCCCAACCGATCGGATTCCCTTTAGTTCATCCGCAACTCCCCTGAACATTAACCAGAACATGGATGATCGTGATGTTGAAAAGGAGCTCGAATGAGATAAGATAAACCATAACGGTCTCAAATTTATCACATCCGCCCAACTTAGCTAGCCTAGTTGGATGGTCTAGATCTTCCTTCAAATTGTCAAAAGGGTGCTGGCGTGTTCACCGGCGACCCAACTCCAATTTTAGGCGGCCCAGAAGACGTTAGCATGCTCACATGAAGCCTTCCTTTGTACCTGACCGACCGGCATGTTCAAGCCAATGTCCAGTGCTTTGAATTGATAGCCCAAAATAGGGTTGTCTGCACGTCTTCTAAAACCCTAAATTGCATCAACGGAAGTATGCAACTGCCGCAAGTCACCTCGGTCATCCAACTTCGCTAGCCTAATTGGATGGTCTAGATTTATTTTCAGGAGGCCAACAGGGTAACACTGTAATCACCGGCTACCCCTCTTCCACAAGGAACGATCGATCAAGTGGTAGCTCACCCATAGGGTTCTCAAACGATCGCCCAAAGGTGGCGGGTCGTGCTACCTTTTAAGACCGTTCAATTCATGACTAATTTGAACGAGCTCTAAAACAACGATGTTTACTGCACATCGATTATTTTCAGATGCTTATTTAAGAGTGATGATTTATGTACATCAATTATAAACGTTGTTTTATAAATATTGATTCCATAAATAATTTTTTTATTTGGTCTAGAAGCACTATATGCTGCTTTTAGCGGCGAGTCTCACGACTTGACCCATTTACTCGAGACATCAAACATGTCACAAATTGGGGGATGCTCAATGGGGTATTGGTCTGGTGGTTTACAGCATGCGGCGTGCAACACGTCCATTACGATAAAGTGTCAGGAAAGGATGGACGGTTAACAACAATGAGAGTAGTGGGTGAAAGGGTGACAAGTTTACCCTCATAATGGAAACGTGATGATCACCACCTTTTGCACAACCCCACTTCTCCACTACCTAACTTCCTCCACTTACTCCACTTCCTAAGATATCAAGGTGCGTTCGAATATGACTTGTATGAATGGGATTTCAACCTATTTCAACACAACAGAAATGATCAACACAAGTATCCAGAAAACACTGAGAACTGATAGCTTACATTTTGAAAGCCAGTTTAACATTCTAATACAAGTCATACAACATCCACACCTTCATAATTCCACATTTTGATCTCAAACACCTTCTTCGCTTTCCTCCCAAAGATCAACCCTTCTCCTTCACTTTGTGACCAAATTTAATTTGCAATGGCCATTTCTTGGTTTAGGCCAGAGTCTTACATATTGATCTCTTAAATCTAAAAGTACTCATGTGCAGTACATTTGTTTAGGGTTTGAATTCATTTCTCATCAACACACCCAAATTTACCAAAAACTAGCAGAATCATTTTTTATGCCAAAACAAGTCCAAACTCAAAAGTGATACATTTATAGGGAATAAAAAGAAGAAATATCATCTCAAACAATGGATGAGTAAATAATTCAAAACAAACCATATAAATTAGAATCCACTTCAGAATTTGTATGAATGTGTTTTAGGTTTTAGAGTTTATGGATGAGTTTAGGATGTGTCTGCATTTTGATTCTAGGATATTGGAACTATCTGTATTCTGATTTAATCGGATTGAAACCCTAAATCATACATATAATGGCTTCCTAACCTGATCTTCATTGCCTTCTATAATAATTACACTATTACCAATCCCCATTTCCGTTTGATATGATTGACATGTTGCTGCAATCCCTTAAAAGTTCAAGTCATTGGTACTGAGGCAATTCAGGCATCTCAAGAGTTCAATATAATGTTAGAACCATAGAAGTTGGATGCCAAGTTTTTCTAAATACCAATTTTAAGTTCATACATATTCCATCTATTAGACAAATAATCATTTATTCATAAATATATTAAATTCAAAATTCCTACAGTTGCTCAGTTGCACTACTCTATGACAAATAATTGGTAGAAGTATAATGTGGCCAAAACCTCAAGGTTAGGGTGAAAGTTGTTCGTCAATCGAAAATACTTCATGTACATATACACCAATTTGTACATTAAAAAGATGTAGCTTGGAATGTTTTTGTTAGGAAAATGTCGTTTACACTCATGTTATGATACATGTAATGAATCAAAAGTACATGTTCCCATGAGTTTATGTGGTTTTACTGTGCATCCAAGACTCGTGAATGCATTTGATGTGTTGTACCTGTGTTAGTTTCAATACAAAGAACTATTCAGTTAGTGGATGAATCTATTTTGTAAGGCCTAAGATTTAGTCGAGGTTCTAATAGGATGCTATCGTGAAGAATGTTGTGTGTGAATGTTGCTTACCTACGAATATTTTCCTAGAAACTCTTTGCGACTTCATCAGTTCCTTCGAGTAACTTTATAAACTCTTCGGGTGGTACTCTCAAGTTTGGTAGTACGATCCTTCCCTCCAGGAAACATGTACCGAATGTTGGTTCCGTTAGTGTCGACTTGGTGAGATTTTCATCCATAAAATGCATCGCTCCACAATGTATACATACCACGTCCATCTTCCCAAGAAAATTCCGCACACTTTTCTTCTTCCTATTTGATACCCTGGAATATATTCGTCGTTGAGGTTGCTGGAAAAGTATTGGGCTTCGGAAAATAATGATCTGCTCAGTAACGCTATGAATTGTACTAGCTCCGGCTTCATGGACATATAAACGGACAGGACTACTGATTCTGTTATCATCATCTTCCCCATCATCATCATCAGTTGTATCTCTGCAATGCATAAAAAAGAAGGAATAGAAGAATGAATAGGTGTATTTGACATTAATTTATTTTTATAAATAGATTGGATACATACTGAAAATGAGGTGGTACAACAACCACACCCAACAAATCGTTTGGCAATCTGAGAGGACTTACTCGAATATACTTTCTATAGAATCAACTAGATAGTCAAACTCAATCTTAAGAAAAGTATATCAAGGAGTTATATCTCTATTTCTCAATTCAATCTGCAATCAAACAAATAGGAATTTGCGAGCCCGATTGAATATAAGAAATAACTTGGACGATATCAAAAACCAAAGGTTGGATTCCCAATTGATTGAACTTACACACAACCTATGATATTTCAATTATAAAGATAAACAATATAATGCGGAAAAGAAATAACACAGACACCAGAAATTTTGTTAACGAGGAAACCGCAAATGCAGAAAAACCCCAGGACCTAATCCAGAATAAACACACACTGATTATAAGTTGTTACACCAATTTCCTACTACCTATTCGGACTAGATGCAATACCTGCTTCAGTTGTATTCAAGCACTTATAGAACTCCTAGCAGAACACCGATTCTCTTTAGGAATTCTTCTCGTATAACTTCTAGCAGAACACAAATTCTCTTTAGAAGTTATTCCCAAAAATCTTCTGGCAGAACAAAGTTCTCTTCAAAAAATACAACAACATGGTTGATGTTTTTCGATATTTTTTTTTTCACAAAACACCCAATCGATTTCTCTTTAGATATAAATCAATGTTTTGGAAATCTTGTGTTTGTTTCGAACAACTACCAGAGAAAAGTAGAGATACCGAAAAAAACTTGTAGATTAGGGTTTTAACTTACAATCAGTATGCGTACACATAAGGAGTCCGTGAACCTGATTTTCGTAAGTAAACTTGGACGATTCCAAATATCAATTTCCAAGTTAAGAAAACCTTAATAATTCTACAACAAGAACAACTAGAATAAATCTAGAGATATCTTGTTCAAAACTTCTTAAGGATTTTTACGAGATACCTTAAACGAAGTTTTCTTTCTAGCCTCCGATTATGACTAACAAGTGTTGGTATACGATCGGAAACTGAAATCTATCAAAACCTAGGGTTTATGATAAAAAAACTCTTGAATGGTTTTATATCAGAAGAGAAAACCTTAGAATAGACAAGAAGTGAAAAACCTAGATTACAAGTTGTATAATCAATCATGAAGATTAATTCCAACTCGGCTTTGTGATCCCCAATACAAATACTTTTATCTCACTCTTGTTCACGAAGAACAGAAGACATGGAAAACAACCTTATGGAGCTTACACCAATTTTCCAAAGGGGATATGTTAGAGCATAGCTCGGTTGAACCCACCAAGTATTGGTATGTCAAGTTTGGTTGTCATATTTTAGTGAATCAAAACTCATTTAAAAGTCGTTTGATTATGTACTAGAGTCAACTTCCTATATGTTAGCTTGAAAGTATTAGGATATGAGACATTACAAGTATTGCGAAGACTTGAAGAAGTGAAGAAGTAAGGAGCTACAACGACAACATCATTCTTCCACTTGAGGTTAGTGATATTTGACTTGAATTGTTTCATTCCCTAACGTATCTTTCAAGTCGTGCATATTGAAAACAAAATTGCAAAGCATGAACACTCTAGATAAACATAGTATTAAGGAATACAATACGAGGTTTATTTCTTAATCATTAAACTTTTTGTATAAGACATCGACATAATCGTTTGAATGCTATTGTGATTATGTATGGGTATAAGGTGAGGATTTCATCCTAGGAAACAATGTTTTACATGTGTTTTAAGGAAGTAAATTCATGAACTTGTTTTGTGAATCGAAAAGGAAATCTCCAAGCATTGTTGGTATTGTTATTCATTGCATATCTTTTGAACAACCAATATGTGTGATTAGTATAACCTCTCATGACTTGTTTGTGTTCTTGGTAAAACTATTCACAAAGGCCTGACTTTTGTATTGGTATGACTTTTATTATACATACCAATGTATAATAAAATGCATCGCTCCACAATGTATACATACCACGTCCATCTTCCCAAGAAAATTCCGCACACTTTTCTTCTTCCTATTTGATACCCTGGAATATATTCGTCGTTGAGGTTGCTGGAAAAGTATTGTGCTTCGGAAAATAATGATCTGCTCAGTAACGCTATGAATTGTACTAGCTCCGGCTTCATGGACATATAAACGGACAGGACTACTGATTCTGTTATCATCATCTTCCCCATCATCATCATCAGTTGTATCTCTGCAATGCATAAAAAAAGAAGGAATAGAAGAATGAATAGGTGTATTTGACATTAATTTATTTTTATAAATAGATTGGATACATACTGAAAATGAGGGGGTACAACAACCACACCCAACAAATCGTTTGGCAATCTGAGAGGACTTACTCGAATATACTTTCTAGAGAATCAACTAGATAGTCAGACTCAATCTTAAGAAAAGTATATCAAGGAGTTATATCTCTATTTCTCAATTCAATCTGTAATCAAACAAATAGGAATTTGCGAGCCCGATTGAATATATGAAATAACTTGGACGATATCAAAAACCAAAGGTTGGATTCCCAAATGATTGAACTTACACACAACCTGTGATATTTCAATTATAAAGATAAACAATATAATGCGGAAATGAAATAACACAGACACCAGAAATTTTGTTAACGAGGAAACCGCAAATGCAGAAAAATCCCAGGACCTAGTCCAGAATAAACACACACTGATTATAAGTTGTTACACCAATTTCCTACTTCCTATTCGGACTAGATGCAATACCTGCTTCAGTTGTATTCAAGCACTTATAGAACTCCTAGCAGAACACCGATTCTCTTTAGGAATTCTTCTCGTATAACTTCTATCAGAACACAAATTCTCTTTAAAAGTTATTCCCAAAAATCTTCTGGCAGAACAAAGTTCTCTTCAAAAAATACAACAACATGGTTGATGTTTTTCGATATTTTTTATTCACAAAACACCCAATCAATTTCTCTTTAGATATAAATCAATGTTTTGGAAATCTTGTGTTTGTTTCGAACAACTACCAGAGAAAAGTAGAGATACCGAAAAAAACTTGTAGATTAGGGTTTTAACTTACAATCAGTATGCGTACACATAAGGAGTCCGTGAACCTGATTTTCGTAAGTAAACTTGGACGATTCCAAATATCAATTTCCAAGTTAAGAAAACCCTAATAATTCTACAACAAGAACAACTAGAATAAATCTAGAGATATCTTGTTCAAAACTTCTTAAGGATTTTTACGAGATACCTTAAACGAAGTTTTATTTCTAGCCTCCGATTATGACTAACAAGTGTTGGTATACGATCAGAAACTGAAATCTATCAAAACCTAGGGTTTATGATCAACAACTCTTGAATGGTTTTATATCAGAAGAGAAAACCTTAGAATAGACAAGAGGTGAAAAACCTAGATTACAAGTTGTATAATCAATCATGAAGATTAATTCCAACTCGGCTTTGTGATCCCCAATACAAAGACTTTTATCTCACTCTTGTTCACGAAGAACAGAAGATATGGAAAACAACCTTATGGAGCTTACACCAATTTTCCAAAGGGGATATGTTAGAGCATAGCTCGGTTGAACCCACCAAGTATTGGTATGTCAATTTTGGTTGTCATATTTTAGTAAATCAAAACTCATTTAAAAGTCGTTTGATTATGTACTAGAGTCAACTTCGTATATGTTAGCTTGAAAGTATTAGGATATGATACATTACAAGTATTGCGAAGACTTGAAGAAGTGAAGAAGTAAGGAGCTACAACGACAACATCATTCTTCCACTTGAGGTTAGTGATATTTGACTTGAATTGTTTCATTCCCTAACGTATCTTTCAAGTCGTGCATATTGAAAACAAAATTGCAAAGCATGAACACTCTAGATAAACATAGTATTAAGGAATACAATATGAGGTTTATTGCTTAATCATTAAACTTTTTGTATAAGACATCGACATAATCGTTTGAATGCTATTGTGATTATGTATGGGTATAAGGTGAGTATTTCATCCTAGGAAACAATGTTTTACATGTGTTTGAAGGAAGTAAATTCATGAACTTGTTTTGTGAATCGAAAAGGAAATCTCCAAGCATTGTTGGTATTGTTATTCATTGCATATCTTTTGAACAACCAATATGTGCGATTAGTATAACCTCTCATGACTTGTTTGTGTTCTTGGTAAAACTATTCACAAAGGTCTGACTTTTGTATTGGTATGACTTTTATTAGTGAAACCAATCTTAAGTAATCACCTGAGATGGTATGATCAATTTAGTGTGATTTGTAAGACCGACCCTGGGTAAAGGGGAACCTATCCTAGTAAGAGGTGCAATCTATCACAAAGGGAAATCGATCCTTGTATGAGGTGCACAAAGCTTATGGCAGAAATGGGAATCGATCCTATGGACATGTGCAACACGTTTTTAGGCAAAGGGGAACCGATCATATGGACATGTGCAACACATACAAGTTAGATACCATATATACGTGGGGAACCGATCCTAGTACCTAGTCAACCAAATTTTGGTAACTAGTGTGACTATGCACAGTACTCACATGGAGGTAGAAATGTAAAACCCATGATTGGTGATTGAGTGTTATTGATCAATCACATAGTTCTTGAAAGTCAGATGAACCAATTCTAAACTTGTTTGGAAGTGTGGAAAATCGGTTTCAAGATGGTAAGTATGAAAGAGTACTTACTAAGTAAAAGATGTCGACATACTTTGAACATGTGCAGTAACGCTTATCTTTAATTGTTCAAAGTTATTCCATAATAGCTAAAGGAAGAAAATCCTAGATCGAAATAAATAAGTTAATAATATTTTATTTAAGGTTTTTAATTTTATATACGGAAAATGAAAATTAGTAATGTGCATTTGCTAGTTGGAGATTTCCGGTCAATATTTAGACAGAGCATTTCCAGGAATTATGGAAACCGAATTTGGAATATATTGCATATCTTGAGAATATTTTCGGTTTTGGAAATTCCTTGTTGTCCAAACTTCCTTGTCTATAAATACTTGAAGTTTTCATTTCGAGCAAGCTAATCTTTCGTAACAACAAACTACCTCAGTTGTGTTGCTACCGGTGAAGCCGCCTATTCAGAGAGGAGAGTAACCTAATTAGGCGAAATCTCTTACGGCCGCTTAGTTTAAAGACTTCTTTGGGATTGAGAAGATCTATTAGTACCGTTGGTGGGAAACTAGATAATTGCGGTTTATATTTTGTTTTCTATTGATTTGATTGACTAACGGTGGTTGAACTTTGATTGCACCTAGTTTGTTTATGCTTGAGAATCTTATCTTCTGATATAAGATTCAATCAAACTAGATCGAAGTTTCGACATCGATCTTTAGACTGTTTGTAGTTCTAAAGACGTCTTATGATAATCCATTGTTAACAAACTCCGTTATGTGCGTGATTGATTAAAAGAGATTCAAGTTATTGTGTGCAGGTGTTTATTGAAGATCTAAGAATATTTGAAGACAAAAAAGACTTTGAAGATTTCTGATTTGGATTTATAATCTTTGGTGTGCACAATACTTTTTTCTCTAAAAGAGGATCCAATTATAATCGGTTTATCCTTGTGGTAGATTAGATTGATTAGTTGTGTAGATCGGCATCAATACAATTCTTTGTTATTAAAAGTATTAATTACAAAATCTTAACAATTACCTTTGGTAGTTGATAATAAGATAGATCTAAGAACCTGACAAAGGAGTTTATTGAGATAAACAAAAGAGCCTTTGTCAAACTCATATCACTTGGTTTAAAATAGTTGATACCAAACATATTTATTGTTCCTTTACTATTTGGAATACAAACCAAAGGAATTGTTCCAAGTACGTGACTTATTACAGGTCGGAGGCATGGGAATACAAATTGATCTAAGTGAACTATAGGTTTAGTTGCTTGGTCTCAACTATACGAAGTTAGGTTTGATTTTGTATATCGGCTTAATCCTGAGAGTATTCAATTCTGGACAAGGTCCTGGGGTTTTCCTGCATTTGCGGTTTCCTCGTTAACAAAATATTGTTGTGTCATTTACTTTTATTTTCCGCTATTATAATTGTTTTTATTATAATAAATTACACAAACGTTAATTCCTATTTACTTGATAGTAACCTATTGTGTTTGGTTAAGTCTGAACCTCTTATCAAATAAACATACTTCGTTGTTGTATTGTATCGATCTCATATCCATAGACGATCACACGAAGTGTGAACCGATTTGTTGTATTGTCTCAGCCCAGTCCATAGACAATCACTTTCGGATAAAGGACTTATAGGTGGAAAAGTTTTAGCTTGAGGTATATTTGGGTACCCTCGCCTTTTCAGGATAAAAACGTGTAGCACTCACGAACCCTTTATTTATTGTGAACAAGGTAGCTTGAAAACTAAGCAAAACTATTTTACTTTTTCAAAACTCTCCTAATTTTGGGAGTCTTTCCTAAGTTACAACTCTTGCCAAAATAATTAATTAGCAAATATTGTATTTATGTGAATAAATCACGTTTTAACTTAGGAAGGAATCACAACCACTTTAATATGGTAATCAAATATGTTTGGAGTAATATATATCTTGCCTAGATAAGGAAACATCAAAAACATGACCAAAAATGGCTTCTAGTCACGTAATTTGGCTCAAGTCCGTGAAAAGGGTAATTAATTAGCCTAGTTGAACGGTCTAGATCTTCCTTCAAATGGTCAAAACGGTGCTGACGTGTTCACCGGTGACCCAACTCCATCCCTGGTCGATCGAATTGCTCATGGCAATCCAAGAGCGCATCAAATCGCTTGATCAAACAAGGGTGAACGCGCTCTTTTGGAAACCCTAGTTTGCATTGCGGCAACACGCTACTATCGCAAATCGATCACGTCCGTTTATATTCTCCAACCAAATTAAATGGCTTAGATCTAATTTTAGACGGCCCAGAAGACGTCAGCATGCTCACAGGTAGCATGCCTTTGTACCTGACCGAACAGCTTGTTCAAACCAATGTCCAGTGCTTTGAATCGATAGCCCAAAATAGGGTTGGATGCACGGCTTCTAAAACCCTAAATTACATCAACGGCAGTACGCAACTGTCGCAAGTCACCTCGTCCATCCAGTTTCGCTAGCCTAGTCGGATGGTCTAGATTAATTTTCAAGAGGCCAACAGGCTAACGATGTGATCACCGGCCACCCCTCCTCCACAAGGAACTATCGACCATGTGGTAGTTCACCCATAGGGTTCTCAAACGATCGCCCAAAGGTGGCCGGTCGTGCTACTTTTTAAGACCGTTCAATTCGCGACTAATTTGAACGAGTTCTAAAACAACGATGTTTCCTGCACATCGATTATTTTCAGCTGCTTATTTAAGAGCGATGCTTTATGTACATCGATTATAAATGATGTTTTATAAATATTGATTCCATAAATAATTTTGTTATTTGACCTAAAAGCACTATGCGCTGCTTTTAGCGACGAGTCTCACGACTTAACCCATTTAATCGAGACATCAAACATGTCACAAACTGGGAGATGCTCAATGGGGTATTGGTCTGGTGGTTTACAGCGTGCGGCGTACAACGCGCCCATTACGAGAAAGTGTCAGGAAAGGACGGACGGTTAACAACAATGAGAGTAGTGGGTGAAATGGTGACCAGTTTACCCTCATAATGGAAACGTGATGATCACCACCTTTTGCACAACCCAACTTCTCCACTACCTAACTTCCTCCACTTCCTACGAGATCAGGGTGCGTTCGAACATGACTTGTATGGATGGGATTTTAATCTATTTCAACACAACAGAAATGATCAACACGAGTATCCAGAAAACACCGAGAACTGATAGTTTACATTTTGCAAGCCAGTTTCACATTCTGATACAAGTCATACAACAACCACACCTTCATAATTCAACATTTTGATCTCAAACACCTTCTTCGCTTTCCTCCCTAAGATCAACCCTTCTCTTTCACTTTGTGACCAAATTGAATCTGGAACAACCATTTCTTGGTTTAGGCCAGAGTCTTACATATTGATCTCTCGAATCTAAAAGTACTCATGTGCAGTACATTTGTTTAGGGTTTGAATTCGTTTATCATCAACACACCCAAATTTACCAAAAACTAGCAGAATCAGTTTTTATCCCAAAACAAGTCCAAACTCAAAAGTGATACATTTATAGGGAATAGAAAGAAGAAATATCATCACAAACAATGGATGAGAGAATAATTCAAAACAAACTATATAAATTAGAATCCACTTCAGAATCTGTATGAATGTGTTTTAGGTTTTAGAGTTTATGGATGAGTTTAGGATGTGTCTGCCTTTTGATTCTAGGATGTTGGAACTGTTTGTATTCTGATTTAATCGGATTGAAACCCTAAATCATACATATAATGGCTTCCTAACCTGATCTTCATGGCCTTCTATAATAATTACACCATTACATGTCCCCATTTATGTTTGATATGCTTGACATGTTGCTGCAATCCCTTATAAGTTCAAGTCATTGGTACTGAGGCAATTCAGGCATATCAAGAGTTCAATACAATGTTAAAACCCTAGAAGTTGGATGCCAAGTTGGTCTAAATACCAATTTTAAGTTCATACATATTCCATCTACTAGACAAATAAATCATTTATTCAAACATATATTAAATTCAAAATTCCTACAGTTGCTCAGTTGCAATACTCTATGACAAATAATTAGAAGAAGTATAATGTGGACAAAATCTCAAGGTTAGGGTGATAATTATTCGTCAATCGAAAACACTTAATGTACATATACACCAATTTGTACATTAAAAAGATGTACCCTGGAAGGTTTTTGTTAGGAAAATATCGTTTACACTCCTGTTATGAAACATGTAGTGAATCAAAAGTACATGTTCCCATGAGTTTATGTGGTTTTAGTGTGCATCCCAGACTCGTGAATGCATTTAATGTGTTGAACCTGTGTTAGTTTCATTACAAAGAACTATTCAGTTAGTGGATGAATCTGTTTTGTAAGGCCTAAGATTTAGTCCAGGTTCTAATAGGATGCTATCGTGCAGAATGTTGTGTATGAATGTTGCTTACCTAAGAATATTTTCCTGGAAACTCTTTGCGACTTCATCAGTTCCTTCGAGTAACTCTATAAACTCTTCGTGTGGTACTCTCAAGTTTGGTAGTACGATCCTTCCCTCCATGCAACATGTACCGAATGTTGGTTCCATTAGTGTCAACTTGGTGAGCTTTTCATCCATAAAATGCATCGCTCCACAATGTATACATACCACGTCCATCTTCCTAAGAAAATTCCGCACACTTTTCTTCTTCCTATTTGATACCCTGGAATATATTCGTCGTTGAGGTTGCTGGAAAAGTATTGGGCTTCGGAAAATAATGATTTGCTCAGTAATGATGCGACTTGTACCAGCTCCGGATTCATGGACATGTAAACGGACAGGACTACTGATTCTGTTATCATCATCTGCCCTATCATCATCATCAGTTGTATCTCTGCAATGCATAAAAAAAGCAGGAATAGAAGAATGAATAGGTGTATTTGACATTAATTTATTTCTATAAATAGATTGGATACATACTGAAAATGCGGGGGTACAACAACCACACCCAAAAAATCATTTGGAAATCTGAGAGGACTTACTCGAATATACTTTCTAGAGAATCAACTAGATAGTAAGACTCAATCTTAAGAAAAGTATATCAAGGAGTTATATCTCTATTTTTCAATTTAATCTGCAATCAAACAAATAGGAATTTGCGAGCCAGATTGAATATAAGAAATAACTTGGACGGTATCAAAAACCAAAGGTTGGATTCCCAATCGATTGAACTTACACACAACCTGTGATATTTCAATTATAAAGATAAACAATATAATGCGGAAAAGAAATAACACAGACACCAGAAATTTTGTTAACGTGGAAACCGCAAATGCAGAAAAACCCCAGGACCTAGTCCATTATAAACACACACTGATTATAAGTTGTTACACCAATTTCCTACTACCTATTCGGACTAGATGCAATACCAGCTTCAGATGTATTCAAGCACTTATAGAACTCCTAGCAGAACACCGATTCTCTTTAGGAATTCTTCTCATATAACTTCTAGCAGAACACAAATTCTCTTTAGAAGTTATTCCCAAAAATCTTCTGGCAGAACAAAGTTCTCTTCAAAAAATACAACAACATGGTTGATGTTTTTCGATCTTTTGTTTTCACAAAACACCGAATCAATTTCTCTTTAGATGTAAATCAATGTTTTGGAAATCTTGTGTTTGTTTCAAACAACTACCAGAGAAAAGTATAGATACCGAAAAAAACTTGTAGATTAGGGTTTTAACTTACAATCAGTATGCGTACACATATGGAGTCCGTGAACCTGATTTTCGTAAGTAAACTTGGACGATTCCAAATATCAATTTCCAAGTTAAGAAAACCCTAATAATTCTACAACAAGAACAACTAGAATAAATCTAGAGATATCTTGTTCAAAACTTCTTAAGGATTTTTACGAGATACCTTAAACGAAGTTTTCTTTCTAGCATCCGATTTCGACTAACAAGTGTTGGTATATGATCGGAAACTGAAATCTATCAAAACCTAGGGTTTATGATCAACAACTCTTGAATGGTTTTATATCAGAAGAGAAAACCTTAGAATAGACAACAAGTGAAAACTAGATTACAAGTTGTATAATCAATCACGAAGATTAAATCCAACTCTGCTTTGTGATCCCCAATACAAAGACTTTTATCTCACTCTTGTTCACAAAGAACAGAAGACATGGAAAAAACTTTATGGAGCTTACACCAATTTTCCAAAGGGGATATGTTAGAGCATAGCTTGGTTGAACCCACCAAGCATTGGTATGTCAAGTTTGGTTGTCATATTTTAGTGAATCAAAACTCATTTAAAAGTCGTTTGATTATATACTAGAGTCAACTTCGTATAGGTTATCTTGAAAGTATTAGGATATGAGACATTACAAGTATTTCAAAGACTTGAAGAAGTGAATAAGTAAGGAGCTACAACGACAACATCATTCTTCCACTTGAGGTTAGTGATATTTGACTTGAACTGTTTCATTCCCTAACGTATCTTTCAAGTCGTGCATATTGAAAACAAAATTGTAGAGCATGAACACTCTAGATAGACATAGTATTAAGGAATACAATACGAGGTTTATTGCTTAATCATTAAACTTTGTATATAAGACATCTACATAATCGTTTGAATGCTATTGTGATTATGTATGGGTATAAGGTTAGGATTTCATCCTAGGAAACAATGTTTTACATGTGTTTTAAGGAAGTAAATTCATGAACTTGTTTTGTGAATCGAAAAGAAAATCTCCAGATATTATTGGTATTGTTATTCATTGCATATCTTTTGAACAACCAATATGTGTGATTAGTATAACCTCTCACGACTTGTTTGTGTTCTTGGTAAAACTATTCACAAAGGCCTGACTTTTGTATTGGTATGACTTTTATTAGTGAAACCAATCTTAAGTAATCACTTGAGATGGTATGATCAATTTTGTGTGATTGGTAAGACCGACCCTGGGTAAAGGGGAACCGATCCTAGTAAGAGGTGCAACCTATCACAAAGGGAAATCGATCCTTGTATGAGGTGCACAAAGCTTATGGCAGAAAGGGGAATCGATCCTATGGACATGTGCAACACGTTTTTAGGCAAAGGGGAACCGATCCTATGGACATGTGCAACACATACAAGTTAGATACCATATATACGTGGGGAACCGATCCTGGTACCTAGTCAACTGAATTTTGGTAACTAGTGTGACTATGCACAGTACTCACATGGAGGTAGAACCGTAAAACCCATGATTGGTGATTGAGTGTTATTGATCAATCACATAGTTCATGAAAGTCAGATGAACCAATTCTAAACTTGTTTGGAAGTGTGGCAAATCGGTTTCAATATGGTAAGTATGAAATAGGACTTACTAAGTAAAAGATGTCGACATACTTTGAACATGTGCAGTAAAGCTTATCTTTAATTGTTCAAAGTTAATCCTTAATAGCTAAAGAAAAAAAATCCTAGATCGAAATAAATAAGTTAATAATCTTTTATTTAAGGTTTTTAATTTTATATATGGAAAATGAAAATTAGTAATGTGCATTTGCTAGTTGGAGATTTTCGGTTAATATTTAGACAGAGAATTTCCAGGAATTATGGAAACCAAATTTGGAATATATTGCATATCTTAAGAATATTTTCGGTTTTGGAAATTCCTTGTTGTCCAAACTTCCTTGTCTATAAATACTTGAAGTTTGCATTTCGAAAAAACTAATATTTTGTAACAACAAACTACCTCAGTTGTGTTGCTACCGGTGAAGCCGCCTATTCAGAGAGGAGAGTAACCTAATTAGGCGAAATCTCTTACGGCCGCTCAGTTTAAAGACTTCTTTGGGATTGAGAAGCTCTATTAGTACCTTTGGTGGGAAACTAGATAATTGCGGTTTATCTTTTGTTTTCTATTGATTTGATTGACTAACGGTGGTTGAAATTTAATTGCACCTAGTTTGTTTATTCTTGAGAATCTTCTCTTCTGATATAAGATTCACTCAAACTAGATCGAAGTTTCGATAGGGATCTTTAGATTGTTTGTAGTTCTAAAGACGTCTTGCGATAATCCATTGTTAATAGACTCCGTTCTGTGCATGATTGATCACAAGAGATTCAAGTTATTGTGTGCAGGTGTTTATTGAAGATCTAAGAAGATTTGAAGACAAAAAAGACTTTGAAGATTTCTGATTTGGGTTTATAATCTTTGGTGTGCACAATACTTATTTCGGTAAAAGAGGATCCAACTATAATCGGTTTATCCTTGTGGTAGATTAGATTGATTAGTTGTATAGATCGGCATCAATACAATTCTTTGTTATTAAAAGTATTGATTACAAAATCTTAACAATTACCTTTGGTAGTTGATAATAAGATAGATCTAAGAACCTGACAAGGGAGTTTATTGAGATAAACAGAAGAGCCTTTGTCGAACTCATATCATTTGGTTGAAAAGAGTTGATACCAAACAGATTTGTTGTTCCTTTACTGTTTAGAATACAAACCAAAGGAATTGTTCCAAGTACGTGACTTATTACAGGTCGGAGGCGTGGGAATACAGACGAAACTAGGTGAACTATAGATTTAGGTTCTTGGTCTCAACTATACGAAGTTAGGTTTGATTTTGTATAGCGGATTAATCCTGAGAGTATTCATTTCTGGACAAGGCCCTGGGGTTTTTCTGCATTTGCGGTTTCCTCGTTAACAAAATCTTGATGTGTCATTTACTTTTATTTTCCGCAATTATAATTGTTGTTATTATAATAAATTACTCAAACGTTAATTCATATTTACTTGATAGTAATCCTATTGTGTTTGGTTAAGTCCGAACCTCTTATCAAGTAAACATAATTCGTTGTTGTATTGTATCGATCTCATATTCATAGACGATCACACGAAGTATGAACCGATTTGTTGTATTGTCTCGGCCCAGTCCATAGACAATCACTTTCGGATAAAGGACTTATAGGTGTAAAAGTTTTAGCTTGAGGTATATTTGGGTACCCTCTCCTTTTCAGGATAAAAACGCGTAGCACTCGCGAACCCTTTATTTATAGTGAACAAGGTATCTTGAAAACTAAGCAAAACTATTTTACTTTTTCAAAAATCTCCTAATTTTGGGAGTCTTTCCTAAGTTACAACTCTTGCCAAAATAATTACATAAATAATTAATTAGAAAATATTGTATTTATGTGAATAAATCACATTTTAACTTAGGAAGGAATCATAACCACTTTAATATGGTAATATCTATCTTTCCTAGATAAGGAAACATCGAAAACATGACCAAAAATGGCTTCTTGTCACGTAATTGGGCTCAAGTCCGTGAATCGTTACAAACAGTTCGTGGATTGTTTCCTACTAAAGAACTATAACAATTACAGCACCACTTATAATTATTACTTTAATAAATCACTCATAACTTCATCGTTATAACTCGGAATTGAGTGTTCTTGGCCCGTTGAATTCGTAAGCTCATTCACTATAACATGGGAACCTTTTAAGGGATAAAGGTTATTGTCACAAAAGTCGCGTCTCAAATAACCTCGAGTATATATACATAAATATACATTTACCGTCATAGGAATTGTTTCATAGAGTGAGCATTTGTTTCGATAGATTAGAAAGGTATAATTGAACAAGAATCCAAATGAAATTAATTACCACATAACTTTGTTGATGAAGTCCTTGTTGATGTCGTCTTGTAATCGTCAAACTTTATCCTTCAAGGATAGCTTCGATTCTACTTCTTAGATTTAATATAGTCCGAAAACATCTTTAATATACTAAATCAAGAATGCATTTTGACAACTAACTTGACATACCAACGTTAGTGGGTTCAACCAAGCAATGCTCTAATAATATCCCCCTTTGTCAATTTTAGTGACAAAACCATTTTACATATGGATTTAGCTTGTTAAAAGCATTGCAGCTCCAAAATCCAGCATGCTTGATTTCCTTGGTTCTTCAACTATGTGTGTGTTCATCCTGTACTTGTTGAAGATACATCATAGTATTATTACACAACATCAAAGTTCAATTATATCACAACTTTGACAATAATACTACGGTGATATGTATCACTCCCCGTTACATAATGATCCATAAACCATATGTATATGTAGTGTGAAATATAAAATAATTCACCCCTTTTTGTCAATATAAATAGGCAAAGGTACGAAAACTAGTGGGATCCTAATGAAATTCTCATGGAGATACTTCAAGAGAAAAAGAGAACAAAATATCAACTTTGTTTAGATGCAATCATATAGCCGAAACTAAATGCATTCATCAAGGAGTTAATGAAGATACAAGAAAACTCCTACATATTCCACAACCGCTTCTCCCCTCAAAGATATAGCAATTAAGCACAATTTCATTTAAGAACTCTCCCCCCATAAAATGTCATTCCCGAAAGAACAAAAAGAGTAACCTTTCTCCAAAGAAAATGATTTAAATATTGGATTTTAGAAATCCCATAAGGAGATACAATCTAAAGACCAATCATTGAAAGTCTCTCATGAGATCGTGTTACTAAAATGGTAACAATACACAATATGTAATCATGGAGATCAAGTATTGTGATCATCTTTTCTAAGATACAAACTTGTATAAACAAGAATTGATATGCTTAGAAGGAAGAATAACCTTTTCCATAAGGATTTACACCAAGAATGGTTACCATAAGTGTATGAAAAAGTTTCTTTGACAATAAAAACCAGCATCCAATGGCTTTGATTATTGCTTCTAACCTGTTATATTTAAGAATTTCAATCACAAGTCAAGTTAGGTAATTATACACATGGTATTTAGCCATATTCATCTTCACCACAACTAATTCAAATGACTCAAATGAAACTAGTCATAGAGTTGTTGTAGTGGTCTTCACTATAATTGGATCATCAGTGATAGTTAGGATCTCTAAGGATAGAGATAAATTGGGTAGATAGAGGGAATTAGAGGTTTAGAGTAAGAAATAGATGAATTAGGGTGATAATGAGAAGATATTGTTAAACAAAGAAGTTGCAGAAGCAATTAGAGAAGAAGATAAGTTTTACATAATTCATTAGCTACTTTTAGGAGGTGTACAACAGTCCATATATAAGGCTGGATGACACACTACTATCGTGCAGAGCACGATCCACTCACATGATTAGCAATAACTAGAACTACTAACGGCACCTGGCTCATAACAAGATAGATCCTTCCCATAACCAGGATGGTCTACCTCATGTAGGTCCATGACAAATACCCACTCCTTCAAATTATCCTTGTCCTCAAGGATGGAAGGTATAAAATAAACAAGGTGGACGAAAAACACTGCTATCGTAGCTTCTTCTCGAGCACAGTAAGAATTGTGACCATTTTCTTTTTTAACACCAAGGCCCACCATAATTGATATACTTTTGAAGTGTAAGGAACAAACTTGGTCATTATTCCCACTGCAACAATAATTAATAAACTACTATGTGTTGTGTTTATTTTTCCAAATTTTAAAATCCCAGTAACTTCAGAGAGCACGATTTGATAGACTTTAATAAGAATTGCACTGTCTATCCAGATTTCGGTTATTTCCCAGGCCCACAAGGGGAACTTCTCCACCGCCAGCTCTTGCTAGACCTAATTGCAAGATGTGCTTGGTACAAACTTGTGCACCCAGGATATAGTAAGTCCCACAGTACAAGGGGTAAGAAGAATCTGTAGCCAAAGATGAAGCACAAGCTGATATTTTCCCACTTTCATCGCCAACACTAAATGACCTTCCTTCTTCCAACAACTCTTGTATTTTGCTCTCACCGCCATTCGGCACTATGAGTATTTCCATGATTCCCAAAACTCTTAAAATTAAATCCTTCCATTCGGAACACCATCTATTACCCCCACAACCCATAGAGCTAGGTACTTCCATATGAAACTCAAAAATATTCAATATATAACCACATCCAATTCCCATACTCCATAATCCGAGAAAGAACACAGTGAAGCCAAACTGAGATGAGAAAAACAAACAGTTATACTTCCTTGGAATGATCAGCATCTACACTAGAAGTATAACATCTCCTTTTGAGAGATTCTCTACCTTCATGAGTACCATCCAGGCCACGGTCATATATACAGGAGAGCTGCAATCATCCACCAACAGTTGTGCACTCAGAAACCAATGCTGCAAACCTAAGAACCCACGAAGAATGATAGCCAGCATCTCGATTGAAAGAAACTTGCACTTCAATTTATCTACAAGCAATCGATTAAAAATTTCTTGTGCATTGCCATACTCACCTTGCCTTGACATCTGAAAACTAAAGTTGGTGGTCAGGAGACTATCACATTGTAGCTGTATTTTTTAAGACAGCTTTCTAGAAGCACCACTACCACCATCTTCCACACTCAAAATTAACATTAAACTCGCGAACAAAAAATCGAGTAAGTACCCAAGTTTAAGAATAATTTCATATAAAAATTTCCAATCATAAGTATACCGTAGAACCGATACACTAAGAGATACTATCCGAGAAGTAAGAATAAAAACATAAAATGCAGAGCTAATGCTTACATAATAAGAAGATCTTCTTCTCAATCCAAACATCCTTCCTCTATCAATTACTCTCCCAGTAAAAACCAAGACAAAATAATAACATTCTCTACCTTTTGCGCACATAAAAACTAACCCAGATCAGTCATTCCAGTGTACTTATAGATATTATGAATTAAGATCAAGCATGAAGCATTAAAACCTTTCAAATGAAAACTCCATAGTATGGTTTCACCCATTCTTCCTATATCCAACAACATAAAATCACAACCATAATTGGTGATATTATTCCTTTGTGACATCTTCAAAAACAGCTTCCGACCAGATCCACGGTCACCATTTTCAACAAATATAAGCACTCACCATTTTCAACAAATATAAGCACACGTTAATGAGAAGACAACAATTCCAAGCTATAACTAAGCTTACTATCTGTACAATAAGAAGTATTCCAACTCGACTCGAACCATTTTCCTATATCAATTATTTTTCCAGCAAAAATAAGGATACAATAAGAGTATTCTTCCCTACTAGCACACATAAGAACCAACCAAAGTTCGATAACTCTTGTATAAGCCTGATCCTGACATATATTTGAATAATAACCATTTAAACACTCCGACAAGTAATTCCAAAACCCGGTTTCAAACATTTTTCCTCAATCAAACAACATCCGATTACAGTCGAGACAAGGGTAACAATACTTTTTGGACTCATACTTTTTTTGCAATTGCTGCATCACTGCAATCCAGTTTCCAGTACTCCTATGAAATATTTAACCAAACATTTGCCAAGAACTGCTAGAAACCCCGTTATTGGCTAACATAAAAATAATTGAATCAGTAGACAACCCATCTGATTGATACCCATGTTTGATTTTTATCTCATGAACACAATTTCCATAGTAGTTGGCCATTAAAATTGAACAAACATAGAGTGCAAACGAGCAGGAAGTAGCTGTATCAAACCAGAATTCGTAAACACCAACCAAATAAGAAAACCTCTTAATGAGTTTAAAATCCTTTGCCTCAGCATTTTTAACCTTTATAACTTGAGAATTCAAAACAATATTAAGAAAATTATGTTCAGAAATAAAGGGTTTACCCTCTTGATAATATAGGAACATCAAAGTCCCCTTGTATTTCTGAACTTCATTAACAACGCTAGGTCTGTCAACGCTAGATGAAATAATTATTGGTGTAGATCGAAATTTAACTTCATCTGTTGCCCTTGGAGTTGAAGAATTTTGAATTGATTCTCTTACTGAACTTAAATCAACTGAGTCAAGTGAAATTGATTTCAATTCGACGTCAATTTCATTCTCGGTCATATTCAACTCCGATTCACCAGATCTGTGAGAGCAATTTGTTGTTTCAGTGGAATCTAAAACTCCAGCTCCCGCTAAATCATAGCTATCTTTAGTCATGGACTCCAATTCTTCAACATCAGTTTCTACCTGCGAGTCAATAGCTACGGCACCGATCTCATCGTCGAAACTTGGTATTGATTCGTCCTGATGATAGCTTTTCCATGTAGCCCGGAATATTTCAGTAAAAGCTTCACAAAAACCTTTAATAATCTCCGGTGAATACCTGTTGTGATTTTCCATCAGTAACTTGTGAAGATAATCTTGTTTTACAGAAATTTCTGCTTCTACTTGTGAAACTCTATTTGTTGCAGCGGCCATTGAGCAGTCGGAGAATCGACCGCTCTGATACCACTTGTGGTGGTCTTCACTATAATTGGATCATCAGTGATAGTTGAGATCTCTAAGGATAGAGATAAATTGGGGTAGATAGAGGGAATTAGATGTTTAAAGTAAGAGATAGACGAATTAGGGTGATAATGAGAAGACATTGTTAGATAAAGAAGTTGCAGAAGCAATTAGAGAAGAAGATAAGGTTTACATAATTCATTAGTTACTTTTAGGAGGTGTACAACATTCCATATATAAGGCTGGATGACACATTACTATCGTGCAGAGCACGATCCACTCACATGATTAGCAATAACTAGAACTACTAACGGCACTTGGATCATAACTAGATAGATCCTTCCAATAACCAGGATGGTCTGCCTCATGTAAGTCCATGACAGTTGTTCAATTGTTATATTCTCATATAAGTATACAAGAACACAATTGAAACAAAATCGGTTTGATTCACTCGAATCAATTCATGAACATTATAGTCACGGTTTGCAAAGATTGCATTCCTTATTATATAAATGCTTAAGTTCATGTACACAACTGATTTTAGAACTTTAACCTTCAAGTATGCAAACGGGTACGCATACTTTAATTACCCATACCAAGATTGGGTTTCTCCAGTACGCAAACGGGTACGCGTACTTCCAATCCCAACAGAAATTCTCGTATATGAACCTCACGCCAGTACGCAAACGGGTACACATACTTAGGTTCCCGGATTTCTCAAGCCAACAGGTATGTGTACGGGTACGCATACTATGGTTCCCAGACATGAATTACATATGTGTAAGAGTATACAAAATGTCATATCCAATAATGGTTAGGTGTTCTAAACTCTTATTCCAATCATTGAAACTTTCTTAAAGGATGACAATAGACATTGTCACACAATATTAGCATCAAAGTAATTTTCAAGTTATTGAAATAATCAACATGACTTTCGTCAAGAGTAAAGATGAATCTAGCTAAAGCAAAAAAGCTTCCACAAAAAAAAAAAAAACCCAACATGATATGTGTGCCCTAATTCTTTTGCAATCCTCACTGCATTTACAAGGGCTTCTTGGTGAGGATGCACTTCCAACACAATCAGGTTGTGTTAAGGTGAACAAAATCCTGCTCACCACAGGTATTCCAAAAAAAACCATGCATAGACTATAGGAATTTAACAACTTCCTTGAAACTTTCAATAATAGTTTCATACCTTTTTAAGATGTTATCCCTTGTCGAACTCTTGTTTGAGATATCCTTCTTAATAGTACTCATTGCTTTATTGATCTTCTTTGGTACCCATTTCTGAGTAGCTTTTGGAGCAACATATTTCTTTTTCTCCCCAATATAATTATGGGATTTCTTTGAGGGAATACTAAAAGAACTGATATTATAAGACTCGGTTTTTCTCCAGTTTGGAACATAAGATCTTGTCATCTTAACAGAATCATATCTGGTTTTATCTCGTTTAAGATATCTATAATTCCTTTTCAAGTGACCTAGTTTTCCACAATAAAAGCAATGTTTATTATAATGGAAAAAGTTCTGTTTAGTGTTACTTGAATGTGTCTGTGCTTTCTTTGGAACTTGACAAGAATTACTCCTTTCGTCATCGAAAGTTGGTAGATATATTTCACTTTTGTCAACCGTGGAAGGTTTTGGTTGAGAAGAAACTTTAGCTCTGACAAATTTTACCTATTTGCAAGTACCAGGAGTGTATATTCCTTCAAAGCCCAGTCCTCGTATATCACGGTGAATTCTACATGCTCCCAATATTGAGGTTAATTTATCTGAGATGCTATTTCTATACAAACTCTCTTTTAAGCTCGAGGTTTCTTCTTCCAACCTTTTGACCTTTTCAAGTGCAATAACTAGATCATTCTTGGATGATTCACATTGAACTTTGAGATTTTCTCGTTCTGAATCAAATAACAAGTTCATCTCAATGTTCTCCAAGTTATCTAGTTTTGCTTAAAGAGTAATTTCCCGATATCGACCTCCGACAATTTCTTCTTTAAGCTTTCGTATTTCTTTGAGATAATATCTTGCACCAACAGAATCAAGTTGGTCTTGCAAGTCTTTATTCCGACTATGAAGTCTGTCATATTTAACTTTCTCACTGAAAATGGTGTTTTCAGCTTCCAAGAGTTTCTGATGACAGTCTTTATGAAGATTATTAACAACTGGATCTACATGGAACACTTCTTCGTCTAAGACATAATCTGTATCCTAAGGAACTTTTCCAGAAGCTAATGCAACCTTGACTGTGTACTCTGGGTGATCATAATCAGGTCCATCATCAAGAGTATGCAAAGCTGCTGCATATGCCGATTGTCTACGACTCCAGCTATGACATACTGAAGACAAGTGCCTGAAACCACGACAGTTAAAGCATTGTACATCATCATTAGGATATGTTGCAAGTTTAGAAAAACTCTTTTTCCTGTTTCTCAAGATTTTTTAAATTGTCGTGGAGTAACATCCTTAGCATCTGGCGAATCAGATTTATCCCTAGAGGATTCAGAATTGTTTGCAGCTTTAAAAGAAATCACTTCTTTTCCAGACCGGTGTTCATTATCAAAGATCTTTAACTTTCCAATAAGAGTATTCCTGGAGAGTGTAGAAAGATTGTTTGCTTTTTCAATGGCATGTTTCTTAGACTCGTATCTTGATGGTAGAGACCTGCGAGTTTTGCACACAATAACTTTCTCCGTAATAGTTCTTCCTAAAGATATGAGGAGTTAACTATTTGAGAAAGTCTTTGGTTAAACTCATCAAAGGTTTCATCATCAGACATGCGACGGTTTTCCCAGCTAGAAGCTAGATTTTGAAGCCTTGCTTCTTTCTCTGCGGCGTTCCCTTCGAATACGGTTTCTAAGATATCCCAAGCATATTTAGACTTACTACACGTAGTAACGTGGTGCTGAAGATCTATGGTAATGGCATGGATGATAGCATTTAATCCTTCAGAATTTCGCTTTGCAACAAGAATCTCAAGATCATTATAATCACCAATATCCTTTGTAACAGTTACACCGTCTACTGTAACTAATGGAGGATTATAGCCATTAACAATACGAACCCATGATTAAAAATCTCGTGCTTGAATAAAAGCATTCATAACAATTTTCCACCATAAATAGTTCGTGACATCGAAGACTGGTTGTACGTGTATAGAGATAGCCCTTCTGTCCATAGAATCAAATTGCTACAATCACAGACTTATGAGGTCATAGCGTGTTTGCCTTCTCTAATACCAATTGAAAATGCGGGGGTACAATAACCACACCCAACAAATCGTTTGGCAATATGAGAGGACTTACTCGAATATACTTTCTAGAGAATCAACTAGACAGTCAGACTCAATCTTAAGAAAATTATATCAAGCAGTTATATCTCTATTTCTCAATTCAATCTGCAATCAAAAAAATAAGAATTTACGATCCCGATTGAATATAAGAAATAACTTGGACGGTCAAAAACTAATATCCAAGTGTTAATCAATTTAATCAACAACCAAAGGTTGGATTCCCAATTGATTGAACTTACACACAACCTGTGATATTTCAATTATAAAGATAAACAATATAATGCGGAAAAGAAATAACACAGACACCAGAAATTTTGTTAACGAGGAAACCGCAAATGCAGAAAAACCCCAGGACCTAGTCCAGAATAAACACACACTGATTATAAGTTGTTACACCAATTTCCTACTACCTATTCGGAATAGATTCAATACCTGCTTTAGTTGTATTCAAGCACTTATAGAACTCCTAGCGGAACACCGATTCTCTTTAGGAATTATTCTCGTATAACTTCTAGCAGAACACAAATTCTCTTTAGAAGTTATTCCCAAAAATCTTTTGGCAGAATAAAGTTCTCTTCAAAATATACAACAACACGGTTGATGTTTTTTCGATCTTTTGTTTTCACAAAACACCGAATCGATTTCCCTTTAGATGTAAATCAATGTTTTGGAAATCTTGTGTTTGTTTCGAACAACTACCAGAGAAAAGTAGAGATACCGAAAGAAACTTGTAGATTAGGGTTTTAACTTACAATCAGTGTGCATACACATAAGGAGTCCGTGAACCTGATTTTCGTAAGTAAACTTGGACGATTCCAAAGATCAATTTCTAAGTTAAGAAAACCCTAATAATTCTACAACAAGAACAACTAGAATAAATCTAGATATATCTTGTTCAAAACTTCTTAAGGATTTTTACGCGATACCTTAATCGAAGTTTTCTTTCTAGCTTCCGATTTCGACTAACAAATGTTGGTATACGATCGGAAACTGAAATATATCAAAACCTAGGGTTTATGATCAACAACTCTTGAATGGTTTTATATCAGAAGAGAAAACCTTAGAATAGACGAAAGGTGAAAACCCTAGATTACAAGTTGTATAATCAATCATGAAGATTAAATCCAACTCAGCTTTGTGATCCCCAATACAAAGACTTTTAGCTTGAAAACTAAGCAAAGATATTTTCATTTTTCAAGACTCTCCTAATTTTGGGAGTCTTTCCTAAGTTACAACTCTTGCCAAAATAATTAATTAGCAAATATTGTATTTATGTGAATAAATCACATTTTAATTTAGGAAGGAATCACAAACATTTTAATATGGTAATCAAATATGTTTGGAGTAATATCTATCTTGCCTAGATAAGGAAGCATCAAAAACATGACCAAAAATGGCTTTTAGACACGTAATTGGGCTCAAGTCCGTGAACCATTACAAACAGTTCGTGGATTGTTTCCTACTAATGAACTGTAACAATTACAGCAACCTCGAGTATATACAGAATTGAACAATTACAGCAACCTTGAGTAACAATTACAAAAGTCGTGGCTCAAATAACCTCAAGTATATATACATAAATGTACATTTACCGTTATAGGAATTGTTCCATAGAATGAGCATTTATTTCGATAGATTAGAAAGGTAGAATTGAACAAGAATCCAAATGAAATCAATTACCACATACCTTTGTTGATGAAGTCCTTGTTGATGTCTTCTTGTAATCTTCAAATTTCATACTTCAAGGATAGCTTCGCTTCTACTTCTTAGACTTAATCTAGTCCGAAACTATCTTTAGCATACTAAATCAAGAATGAATTTTGGAAACTAAAATTGACAACTAACTTGACATACCAACGCTAGTGGGTTCAACAGAGCAATGCTCTAACACATAAAGCTTGTAATGTTCCTCATAATTTTCCCCTTCATCATCAGAGTCATAATCCATTGTATCATTGTTGTTTTTCTTTCCATCTGTTGAACCAATAACTATGCCTTTCGGTGAGTTTCTAACAGGAATGTAGCTGTTTGCTCGGCGCCGTTCCTGTTTACCAAAAAAAATGAGTTCTGAGTTTTAAAGTCCGGAATATTGGCAAGCGTGAATAACAAAACCAAATGCATAATGAGAAGGCAATATTTAGGATCAAATCATGCCTAATAAAAATTCCAAGTGTATTTGACAAAACAAAATCATATCGACTAATGAGATTGTCGTATTTCTCTAAATTTGTGCGACAGTAATGGATTTGATTTCATTCTGTACCTTTTCAGATAAGGGGTTTTGAATTTGAAAAGCTGAACTTAGTAAAAGTAATACCTGGTATGGCGCCAAATGCTCTTCCCTTTCTCTTTCGGGATTCCTCTGTCATAAGCTCATCTTGGAGTTGTAGTTGCTCTTGAAGTATGGGGCTTCGGCGAGGAAGAGATATGTCTGCAACGGAGATTTGCTCATCTCGGCAAAAAGTGGACGTTAAATAGGACATCACTTTTGCAACGGTTGGATTCTGAAATTTTATTTCACTTGAGACTGGACCATGTTCCCTGATTTGGGGGCTTCTACAGGGTCTCAACCTTGGGACCTTATAATACTTCTTTGCTGCAGAAATTGGAGTTGCAACAATTAGTTCCTTTTACATGGTTAAGTAATGGCTCAAGCCTCAACTAATATATTATTGCAATTACTTTTATATCATGGATGCAAGGAAACACTAAACTACTATGGATTTCTATGTAAAAGGAAACAGTAATTTAGCTTCACGTACTTTGAAATCATCTAGAATTGCTAGATCCCACACTAAGAGAACATTATTCAATGACGGAAGAGAACCCAATATCCCTTCTCAAGATGCTAACAATACACATGAGCGTTAATGAGGTGATTTTACCTTTGGTAACACTGTATTAGCTATGTTTGGGAGGAAAATGACAGGTGTTTATGTTCTTGCCATGATGTATCCTAATTTTATTTTGCAACCTCTATGGAATACCATTAGTAAAAATGAATTCAGGAATTCAGAGGAAACATAAATAACACATTTTAGTTTGCAACCTAAGTTCTTGAAGTTATTTTCAGTTAAGTAATGTCACCACACCTTGGTGAGCCAAGGTTTATATGGTCAATTACATAATGTCTCAAGTCTCGACTAACACATCATTGCTATTACTTTTATATATCATGGATGCAAGGAAATAGTAAACTAACACAGAAATATCAACATCTATAAAGAAATATTAAAACTTACCACTACATGGTCCGTCTTTGTGCTCATTGTTAGTTGCCTCACCTACTCTTGTTCTTCGTATTTCATAAGCTCATGGCATTGTTTAAGGATAAGCTGTTTTTCATTTTCAGTCACCAAACTTCTTCTTTCTTTTATTGCACAACGCTCTTTTTCAAGGATCTGATGCTTTTCATTTTCAGTCATTAAACTTCTTCTTTCTCCCATTGCAATACGATGCTTCCCTAATTGAAGCTCTCTCCATTGCAGCTCAATTCTAGGGCTTCGGTGGGGGGTGAAACTTGATTCTGCCATATGCTCTCCAGCTAAATTAGAATCTAGTACACCTTCTACACATGTAAAAAAAAATAATATTATAAGCTTATGTTCTTAGGTCCTTACTTATGGGATGAGCATTTATTAAAGATATGACATTGAATTCAGTAAGCTTACAACTGGATTCATGGTCATCTGATCAACGATTTGTTGCACTAATTCTTGCGGGATAAGCAACACGACGTCATTCATTCCGCTCATGTCTTTCTCCTTCAGTAATTAAATCTAGTTTTTCCTTAGATTGAGAACGACGTAGCCTCCTTTTTTGTTTCAGTATCAGTCTTCGTTAGCTCTCGAACTGGAGATAGATCAGTAAGTATCGGACTTCGACGTGGATGAGAACTCGATTAATCTATCCACAATGGTAATAGAAGATGTTATGCAGTTGAACAATGGTATTTACTTGGACATTTACACAAACAGTATATTTTCACAAACTTAAATCAGTGAAAGCCTACCATTAATTCAATCCAACCAATTCAATCAATCCAATCCTATCATTTCAACCAATTCAATCCAACCAATTTAATCAATTTGATCATATCATTTCAACCAATTCAATCAATTCAATCCTATCATTTCAACAAATTCAATCCACACCCAATTTCTAATTTAGAGTTTGATGGTATAAAAATACAAACAGTTAATTTAGGGTGTAGAAGGCAGAAAACGATGTTGTTGTTGGTGGTGGTTCCATCGATTAGGAATTTACAAAAATAAAAACAGTTAATCAAACATTACCTGAAGTGAAGAAGATGACTCTAATAACCAAACCAATCTGGAAGTATTTGTGGAGATACTTCTGAAGTGATATAATCTATTCACCCAATTCCAATTTAGGGTTACATTTTCTGAAGTGATTTAATCAAATAAAAACTTTGAATCTTAAATTCGAAATGAAGTACAGATTATTCGAAGTTTAAGGTAGGAAACTTGGGGAAATTGATGAGGATGAACATGGATTTTGATTTCAGTGGTGAAGAAATGAATGGAGAGAGATGAGGCGATTACTGGCATAAAATTAAAAAGAAAACAATAATTTGAATTGGAGAAGAAGAACAAAAGAGTAAGAAAGTGGTGGTGATCGCGTTGCTGGTTACGGTGGTGGTGATGGCATTTTTCGATGATGGTGTTGCTGGAGAATCGAATGAAAATACAAACAGTTAATTTAGGGTGTAGAAGGCGGAAAACGATGTTGTTGTTGGTGGTGGTTCCATCGATTAGGAAGTTACAAAAATACAAACAGTTAATCAAACATTACCTGAAGTGAAGAAGATGAGTTTAATAACCAAACCAATCTGGAAGTATTTGTGGAGATACTTCTGAAGTGATATAATCTATTCACCCAATTCCAATTCAGGGTTACAGTTTCTGAAGTGATTTAATCAAATCAAAACTCTGAATCTTAAATTCGAAATGAAGTACAAATTATTCGAAGTTTAAGGTAGGAAACTTGGGAAAATTGATGAGGATGAACATGGATTTTGATTTCAGTGGTGAAGAAATGAATGGAGAGAGATGAGGCGATTACTGGCATAAAATTAAAAAGAAAACAATAATTTGAATTGGAGAAGAAGAACAAAAGAGTAAGAAAGTGGTGGTGATCGAGTTGCTGGTTACGGTGGTGGTGATGGCATTTGTCGAGATCAAAGGAGATTTGTGTTTTCACGATTGAAGGAGATCTGTTTTCCCCAAGTGGAAACACCAACAAAGGTTGTATTTGCCACTGGATTTTAAAATATTTACGGAATTTCATCAAGGAAGGGAAAATACGGAAGGGTAAGCTTGGCATTTCATCGTTGAACCCAATTTTTTGTTACCAACACCAAACAAATCATTTTCCTTTATATTATAGATATGGATAAAAATAAATACTCCCTCTGTCCTTTTTTATTTGTCTTAATTTCTACTTTGATCTGTCTCTTTTTATCTGTCCGCTATGTTTATAGACATATTGTACTTTTCCCTTAAACTATCAAATATACCCTTTATTTTTGATAATCATAAAATCATTTTTAATATCAAAATCTTAAATAATATCATCATATATAAGGAAAAAAACTTTCCCTTAAACTATCAAATATACCCTTTATTTTTTATAATCATAAAATCATTTTTAATATCAAAATCTCAAATAATATCATCATATATAAGGAAAAAAACTTACTCAATATCTCTGTATTAATTGTCATTTATTTTTTAAATAAAAACATTTATGGATAGTTATAAAATTCCTAATAAAACTTCTACTTATTCTTACATAACCTTTTCATCTGTATTAATCTTTTCATCCCTTTTTTATTAAAACACCATGGAAGAACATAAGCCAGACTATCTAGTTTCTCAAATTTTCATGGTCGAGTATATCTAAAGAGGAAATAATCTACAATTTCAATTTTCAAATTTTTTTCCCTCTCAAATAAAAATTCCAAAGACTCTGAAGTTTTAGTGCGGGAAACCAAAATCAAATGTAGAAAAAAATATTTCTTAAATTGTGGATTCCATAATAAAAGCAATATAAATTTGCTTTTATTTTCTTAAAATATTTCCTAAAATAATAATACTATCAAATTTAAGCTAATAATTTAGTTTTGGTAATAATATAACATTAAATAGGCTAGTCAAGATATTTTATAGGATTTTCCTTAATATCTTGACAAAGTCAAAGCGGACTCTTAATTTAGGATAGGGGGAGTAATAGTTTTACCCGAATCTAGTGGATTTATAATGTTTCTTAAAAGAATCATGTTGATTCTTATTGATATATAACTTGGATTATAACGGATTGAGTTAGGATTAATATAGATTAATCTCAGTAATTTAGAAGCAAAAAATTACAACTCAGAAGGATTATCTTCCGGTAAGAAATTAGTTGGAAGCCTAGCAATTAGCTGATCTCCAGCTCCTTTTTGGATAGCAACACCTAACCTATGAAAAATAAATTCTCCAACTCGAACATTAACATCATGGCTAGCAATATAATTGCGTAAGTGCTTCAAAAAATCTATCATATTATCCCCCAACTCTCCTAAGGTGGTAAAGGAAAGCGTCCCAAAACCATAACCTTGAGACGTATACTTCTCCAAATACTTAGCATTCTTGCGAGCAACAACATTCTTAACGGACATACCTAAGACAAATGAAAGAACCCCACCACCAGTGAAAGGTGAAACACTAGTCACATCCAAGCACATATCACGTCCATTGGCCCAATTATATGCAAATTTATCGGCTAGTCTCATAGTCGTGACATTATTCGCAAGAAAACCCAAGTCAACTTCCTTCCTAGCTGGCACACCTGCTCGAAAACACATGTCTGCAATAGTGTCACACACCAAATCATGTCTAAACTTAAGCATAACTTCATTCGCGCAGTGCAAGGCATGATCACCAAAGACATCCATATCTATCTTGCAAATGGGGAAAGCACCATCCACCTCGAATAAAGGGATCCCTAATTTGTACCGAAGAATTACACTAAATTTCCTAGATCCAATAAGTTGATTGAGTCCTAAAATTGGAATCGCCATCATAAAATCCCATGCATGTTTTTTTTGGTTGCATTGCCAAAGCACATAATCACGTTCAGACATAACATAGTTGGTGGGTAAGTTCTTCTTTACAACATCAAAGTAAATAGTTTCCAATGAGTTCATGGAATGGGTGGAAAATTACTAGTGCAAATAGGAGAAACAATCCCACACAGATAAATAAAGGAATCCAAAGCTTGCTGAAGAGAAATGCTACTACCAGCGTTACCGGTGCGTCTGAGAATAGTGAACTGCAAATCTAGGGTCTGTAAATAAGAAGCAAGGAAACAATAATGCTTTGTGTTCTGCATAGTATACATACCCATACCTCTATGTTTGAATGGTAGGGTAGAAAATCTCTGATGCAGAAGTCTGTAACCAGGCCCATCACCAGTAATAATGTGCCTAAGGAATTGAAACAATCGAGTATCAAATAAATCTTGAGCTTCTAGTATGAATTCAGATCTAGTGGTTCTCAGTGCGAAGTAAATCCGCGACACACCCGTACAATTTCTAAACAGGAGTAGTTCACATTGAGGGTCTTTTAGCTTCTCTACGGCATCAATAAGAGTCATAGTCTTGCGCACTCTACCAACAACCAAGTTTTTATTGAATTGAGCATCAAGACTGACCGGACCACCTAATAATTTCACTCCCTTAGACGACCTGCTAATATTAGGAGGGAAACACATGTAACTGAAGCTCTCGAATCCGGGGTGGGCCAGAACAACTCCATTTTATCTATGTTCAAATGCAACCCCCTTCCAACCCCATCATCTTGGATAATCTTCAAACCCTTGGAAACCATTAGAGTATCACCTATCAAGGTACCATCATCCAAGTACCAAGCTTGCAATTCGAGGTAACATAGATTTATCAATATTAAAATGAATTTCCAAATTATAAAAAATCAAGGTTATCATGTGGAGGTGGGTGGCGATGGTGGTGGTTTTGGTTGGAGGTCAGGGTTGGTGGGTGATGTTGGTGGGTTCTTGTGGTGGTTGGTTATCGATGTTGATGGGTGGTGGTGGTGATGGTTGGTGGTCGGTGCTGGTGGATGGTGGTCAATGTTAGTGGTCAATACTAGTGGGTGATAGTGGTAGTTAGTAGTCAGTGCTGGTGGGTGATGGTGGTTGGTAGTGGTGGTAGTTGGCATTGGTGGGAGTTGGTGGTAGTGGTGGAAAAACGTAGCATGTTGTGATTAAAAAAAAAACCAAAAAAAAAAAAAATCTCTATAAGAATCCATGAAACTCTTGTGGTTTGGGTTGAGATTAGTATTTAGATAATAACATACATATTTTCACTACAAAGTTCCATAAGAATCCTAATATATATTGCTCATCAACTATCCTAAGAAATCTTACATGAATTGAATACCTAGGATAATCGCGGAATCTAACAAAATCCAATTGGATACCATGGGTATATATTGATTCCTTACATATCCTAATTAAATACCGAGAAATTTTTAGGATTGTTAAATATCCATGTAAATCCTAATCCAATACACCGGCCGAATGGAGGATAGTAGTCCAACCATTCACCTGATACATTGAATCTCGGGAAAATAGGAAAAATGCCTCAAAATCGGGGGTCACCTTGCCAAAATGCCCCGGTTATTTTGAAATTAATTAAACTGCCCTAATATGTTAGTTTTTCTGTTAAAGAGAGTTAAGTAGTCAAAGTCGCACGCATGTGTACTCTTACGTGGGAAAAATTATAAATACATAATGAAGGACTAAATTGAACCAATGTGTGCCACGTGGTAGTTTGGTCCAAAGGGTATCCTTTAAAGTTTGAGTCACATGACACGCACGTGTTACGTGCAAATTTACTTTCTCTAACATTGACTTCTCCGGAAATGACCATTGTGTCCTAATTTATTAGATTGCAACACGTGTCGAACAATTAGAAACTGAAGGCTTCAGATCTCAACCGTTGTTTTATAACCGTCACCTTCTTCCTAACCCGGACTCCTAAAAATTGAGGTTATCCATAGTCAATCTACAGTATATTGGTTTTTTCTTGCATCAACCATAGTGGCTGCTAGCTTAAGTGTTACAATGGCAAGTTCAATTTCAATAATTTTACAAAGAAGCATAATTAGGATTAAGAGTATCTAAAATGACTAAACAGCTTGCGACAAACAGGTTCATGTCCTTGTTTCTTTTGTTACCTCCTTGCATGAACTGATGGTTTCTAGAGAACTGTCATCGAGCTGGTAACATGCTAAAACTGGTACAAAAGATGTAGGCTTCTTATGTATATGTGTATTCCTTATATATTTCTTCTGCCTGTAATATCGTAGGCTAAATCAGCCCCAACAATTTTTTTCCAAATAAACTCCAAAAACTTCAAATCTTGGCCATAGACTACTCAAAACTGACAGCAAAGAACATGTGTTAGAGCATAGATAGGTTGAACCCACCAAGCGTTGGTATGTCAAGTTTGGTTGTCATATTTTAATTTTAGTATCAAAACTCATCTAGAGTTGCTTGATTAAATACTAGAGTCAACTTCTTTTAGGTTAGACTAAAAATTCTAGGAATGTTGAGACATAAAAGTATTACTCTGAAGACCTGAAGAATGAGAAGAAGTAATGACTACAACGACGACATCATACTTCCACTTGAGGTTAGTAATATTGACTTGAACTTGTTTCCACTCCTAACATATCTTTCAAGTCGTGTTATATTGAAAACATAACATGTGAAGCTGTATATAAATAAATACTCTAGTTGATAGACATGACCATAATAGTATGGTTATAGTTGAAAAAGCGGGGGTCTGACAACCATACCCAATATTTCGATTAGCAATATGTATGGACAAACTCCGAGTTATTTTCTAGAGAATCAACTAGACAGTCAGACTCAATATAGATAAAAATATCTCAAGGAGTTATTATCTCAATCTCTCAATTTGATCTATACTCAAGAAAATAGAATCTGCGAGTCTTTATCAAAGAGAAATAACTTGGATGGTACCAAAGACCAATATCCAAGTGTCAATCAATTTAAATCAACAGCCAAATAGGTTGGATATTCTAATTGATTGAACAACGCACAACCTGTATTATTTCAATTATATAACAAAATATAATGCGGAAAAGAAATAACACATATACCATAATTTTGTTAACGAGGAAACCGCAAATGCAGGAAAAACCCCGGGACCTAGTCCAGATTAAACATACACTGTATTAAGCCGCTACAGACACTAGCCTACTCCAAGCTAACTTCGGTTTGGACTGTAGTTGAACCCAAATCAATATCACACTGATCAAAGGTACAGTTATGCTCCTACGCCTCTGATCCCAGCAGGATACTACGCACTTTATTCCCTTAGCTGATCTCACCCACAACCAAGAGTTGCTACGACCCAAAGTCGAAGACTTTAATAACAAATATGTATCACACAGAAAAGTTTATAGTAATAGATAAATCCGTCTCCCACTAATAAACCTACAAGTTTTTGTTCCTTATTTTGATAAATCAAGGTGAACAGGAACCAATTGATAAAACAAGACTTATATTCCCGAAGAACAGCTCAGCTTTATCAATTACCTCACAATAAACTTAATCGACGCAACGAAGAAGATTATTGAGGAATTGCAAACGATGAGACGAAGTGTTTGTGACTACTTTTATATCTTGCCTATCGGAGATATAAATCTCAAGCCAATTATTACAATTGTACTCATACGATAGAAACATCAAGATTAGATCACACAACTATAAGAAAAGTATTATCGGTCTGGCTTCACAATCCCAATGAAGTCTTTAAGTCGTTAACCTGGTTTTAGAAGAAGAAAACCAAAGGTTAAAGGAGAATCGACTCTATCTTAGCAAACTAGTATCACACAGAATGTGTGGGGATTAGGTTTCCCAGTTGCTAGAGTTCTCCCTTATATAGTCTTCAAATCAGGGTTTGCAATCAATGTTAGCTTACTAACAAAGCATTCAATATTCACCGTTAGATGAAAACCTGATTAGATTCAAGCTAATATTTATCAACCGTTAGATCGAAAACATATCTTGTTACATACACATGAAATGCACGTTTGTAGGCTTGTGAAAACCGTACCCAAACTTGTACATTAGTTGGTTTTACAATAGTTAACCAAATGGTTAGCCATATGATAACTTTCATATCAACCATATTCTTCTTCACCATAACTAGTCCAAATGACTCAAATGAACTAGTTAGAGAGTTGTTCAATTACAAGGAAATCTCATGTACTACGCAAGACACAATTTAAGCAAAAACGATGTGATTCACTCGAATCGATTCATGAACTATAAAACCAAGGTTTGCAATAGAATTCCTTAGTTTATTAAGATAAGTTCACAAACATCGTTTTTAGACATAACCTACTCAAGTTCACGGAATTAAGTTCCCAAACTCCAGCAAAAATTCTCGGGTTCGAAAACTACACCAGTCGCGGACTGGGTTCGCAGACTGAGTTTACGGATAAAGTTCATTTGCTGCTCCGGTCTCACTTGATCAACAAAGTTCGCAAATTTTGGTTCAAGCAATAAGGACTTATACATATATGTGTTTCCACAATAATGCTTATATCCTCTGATGGTTATAATGCCTAAACTATCATTTCAATCATTGAAACATTCTCAGAGGGCGTTATATAGTTGTTATTCACAAATTATTTTTCGTCAGAGCGATTTCCAAAATGATTGAAACATAACATGACTTTGGTCACTAGGTAAATATGAACTTGGCTAAAGAGAAAGCTTTACCAACACATATTTAGAGAAATAGATAAGCGACATATACTCAGCTCGAAATACCTCATGTGGTACAATCTTAGTCTATATAGTAATACGACTTTTGTCTCAAGATAGTAGATAGACATTTGAGTGATAGATAAGTTCAAGTCTCCACATACCTTTTAGTCGATGAAGATCCACTGGTTCCTTGAGTAGTCCGTCGTCTTGTATGATGATCGCCATGGATTTCTTGAGCTCAACTACACTTTCTATCCTAGTCCGAGACCTTAGATATAGTAGACTAGAAATCAAGACTTTATAGTTTTGATAACTAACATTGACAAACATGCTTGAGATAGAAACGCATGTGAGTTCGACCGAGTAGTGCTCTAACAATCTCCCCCTTTGTCAATTTTAGTGGAAAAACTATTAATACATATGGAATACAAAAAATATATAAATAAACTTTGTAGCTCATATTCCACATGTCTAATCTTCAACATTACTCGAAATCTTCGTCACTTCCAAGTACTCCAATGATCCCAAAGGTTGTAAGTTTTGAATCATCGTTGTTGAAAATCCATAGCTATAACAATGAGAAAACAAGAGTTCTCAATCATTGTTATACAGTGTCATAGTATCATTACACATCGTCAAAGTCCAATTGCATCACAACTTCAACAACAATACTATGGTGATATGTCACTCCCCCTTAGTCAATACTCCATCTCACATGGAAACCACTCCCCCTTACATAATGATCTGAAAACCATATGTATTTTTAGTGTGAACTACATATTAATTCTCCCTTTTTTTGTCAATAAAATTGGCAAAGGTACAAGAACGGGATCTTAATGAAATTTCTGTAAGATACATTTCATAACCAAAGGTAAATGTATATCATCCTGTTTAGATGTAATCATAAATCCGAAGCTAAATGCATTCATCAAGGAGTTTGTAAAGATACAAGATAACCCCTATAATATTCCACAGCCGCACTCCCCACAAAGATTTGGAAATTAAGCGCAAGTTCAAAAGAACTCTCCCCCATAAAATGTCATTCCAAAGGGAACAACAAGAGCGACCTTAATTTCGAAAGAAAATAAGGATCTATTTGGACTCAACAAACCACATATAAGAATGAATTTGGAATCCAAGAAGAATATTCAATCAAACTAACCGTAAGCGAACCATGATTAATTTGACTAAATATGCTCAACACAAGTAAACTTATGGAGACTTAAGAAATCAATTAGATTAATCACAAGAAAATTCGCAAATAATCTAATTTCCATACTCAACCAAACTAATTACAAAAGTAATCAATTTAATTGGTCATACTCAACATAAGAAAAATCTATGGAGCAATGACTAAGTTAATCATGAATAACCAACCCAGTCAAAGAAATGCTCAAACATAAGAAAACTTATGGAGTACTAAATAAATAACCATACAAGATGATTAATTTAGTTTAACATGTTCAACATAAAGTACCTCACATAACAACAACTAAGCTAATCACAAAAGTAATCAACTTTTGTTGTTTTAGTGCTCAACATAAGACACTTCATGGAACAACACAGTGTTTACACAAAAATTGTAGATCTGAGATCGACCTTATACCGTGGAATAAGAAAGGATTCATTCTATTTTCCATCAACATTTGCACAATAAAATACAATAGACATAATAATTAAATTACAAAAGATTTTAACCTATCTTCCATCAAAACTTGACAATATAGGCTTAACTTTGTGTTTGTCAAAAGTCTATTCATTCTTTTATCAATACTTGCATATCAATACACGAATGACTTTATTTTTGACAAAATATGGGACAATCAAGTTCGCGGACGTAAACACACATATCCCATAAAAATATTGCAATATATAAAATCATAAACATTAATACTGCAAAAATCATCTTCCGAAAATGTTTAGAATTTAAACCAATAAATCTAGAAACAAGAAGATGAAAACTTTGGACATAGCTATGTGTAATCACAATAATGGTTATTCCAAATACTAGTTATTCTTCTAAAAAAAAAAAATTGAATTCTCATCAGAAGACTTACTACTTGTCGTAGATATTTCTCAGAGCATCTACTGAGAATTCCTTCTCATTATTGAAAAACCCATTGATTATGGGATTGTTCAATTCCTCAAAATCTTCAGAAATATCAGTTAACTCACTGAGTTCTCTTCTCAAATCACGCAGGGTGTTCTTGGATAGAGACAACATTTGTTCCTAGTGAGTTATCTTTTCCAATGAGGAAATGATTTGAGATTTTAAACCATTTCTCTTGTTGATGAACTCTTTTACTATGCCCATAAAATTAGCATCAAAAGGACAAATAGAAAATAGGCAGTTAGAGGAATAAACGTCTCCAATAATTGTAGTCTTCACTTTCTTCACCCTTGAGGAAAAAATCCTTTTACACAAATACACATTAGCCGCTTCAACTGCATCCCTACTTGTGATGCTTCTGGTTACAGGAGCCATAAAGTTATATATTTTCAAGGAAAGAGGAAGCATAACAATTAAATAGACTTATGAACATCAAAAAACCCTAGAAGAACAAGTCTCTTGAAGTTTAATGATCCATTATCCATATAGTTAGGAGAATATTTTCTTATCAGAAATAGATACAAAACTTGAGCCATAAAGATGCAAAACCCCATTTTCTCAAGTTAAAGATGGGTATGTGAACGCCTCTTGATGTTAGATAGAGACGTTATGAGCCAGACACTCACCTTGTGTAACACATAGTGATTTTTCAAGGTTTTTTGTGTAAGCATGTTTCTTACCTCTCTTGATTCTGGAAGCATTGGTTTTAGGAGAACCACGCAGATTATCCAGATTCATCTTTTGCATGTTCTTCTGCAGTTTGGAAATTCTTTCAATGTTCCTCTTGAATCTCTAACACGTGCTTTGAACATGCTTTGCATTTCCACAAAACAAACAAATCAAAGATTCTTTGTTTTGTTGAGGTATCTTTTTCTTAACACAACTGTTAGCTTTCATTTTTCCATGATCAATAGAAGCAACAGGATTAACAATGTCTACATATTTGCTTTTGTATCCTAAACCATTAGTGTTTCCAAAGGACTTCAGACCAATTAGCATTGTTGAAATTTTGTCAGAGCTTTCAGACAACCTTTGTAGATCATCCTTAAGATTATTAATCTCTTTCTCCTTTAGATCAATAGTTCTGGTGAGTTTATCATTAAGACAGTCTATTTCAAGATTTTTCACCTGAATTAATGATTCTAGTTTCTTCAATGAAACTTTTAATTGAAGATTTTCTTGAAGAACCTCTTTATTCAAGAAATTGAAAACCCATGTGTCGGTCTTATATTCCGAATCAGAACTTGAGTATGTAGATGTTTCTGCTGTAAAATTTGAGAGTTCATCACATCTATCAACCGTATTCAACCCGTTGACTCTTAAAGGTTTTTCTTTTACAGAATCATTAGCTGCAGAAGTAGACAGAGGATGTTTATCACGTCTAATGCTCCTCTTTACAAATTCGTTGATCCTTTCTGTAATCAAAGGTTTTTTGAACCAGACATTATCCGTATAACATTCATTACCCCGTGATAAGGTAGAGTATTCACGTGTGTTTGACACACCATTGAATGCAATGGTTTGACCAGAATTTTGATCAGGAATTCTTACCTTCCCAAAAGATGAATTTTCAGAAAGAGCATTGAGGTTATTTCCTCCATCGATGGTACATTTCTTAGAAATGTGTTTATTGGCTTCAAAAATAGTTTCTAAGATATCCCAGGCATCTTTAGACTTAGTACAAGAAGACACATAGTGCTGAAGGTCTGGGGAAATGGCCTTTCTGATAGCATCTAGGCCTTCAGAATTTTGCTTTGCAGCAAGAAATTCTTCTGGACTATAACTATCAACATCCTTAGGTATATATACATCACCTTCTGTATTTACCGGAGGATCATAGCCATTAATAACATGTACCCATATTTGAAAATCACGAGCTTGAGGATACGTTCTCATAGCAATTTTCCATCATGGGTAGTTTGAACCATCAAAGACTGGTGGTACGTTTATTGAGATAACACCTATGTCCATAAAGTCGGATCGCTACAAACACAGACTTGTAAGGTCTTAAACGTGTTTGCCTTCTCTGATACCAATTGAAATAGCGGGGGGTCTAACAACCATACCCAATATTTCGATTAGCAATCTGTATGGACAAACTCTGGGTTACTTTCTAGAGAATCAACTAGACAGTCAGACTCAATCTAGATAAAAACATCTCAAGGAGTTATTATCTCTCTCTTGATTTGATTTACTCAAGCTAATAGAAATCATCGAGTCTTTAAGCAAATACAATGAATAACTTGGATGGTACCAAAGACCAATATCCAAGTGTCAATTAATGTAAATCAACAACCAAAGGTTGCATATTTTAATTGATTGGATATTGGCCTTTGGTACCATCCAAGTTATTCCTTGTATTTGATTAAAGACTCGCTGATTTCTATTAGCTTGAGTAAATCAAATCAAGAGAGAGATAATAACTCCTTGAGATATTCTTATCTAGATTGAGTCTGACTGTCTAGTTGATTCTCTATAAAGTAACTCGAAGTTTGTCCATAAAGATTGCTAATCGAAATATTGGGTGTGGTTGTTAGACCCCCGCTTTTTAACTGATCACAATACCTAGACTTATGATTTGGTATGACCGGTTCTAGTAATTGGTATAACCGATCCTAAGTAATCACCATGAGATGGTATAATCGATCCTTGTAATTGGTGTAACCGATTCTGTAATTGGTGTGACCGATCATAAGAGGTTTATGACCGATCCTTGTAATTAGTATGACCGATCCTAGTGACTGGTATGACCGATTACTAGTAGGTACCATGTTTAGGTAGAACTGATCCATGTGATTGGTATAACCGATCCGAACCAGTGTATGTGACTTGGTAGGACCAATCACAACTAACCATTGTAACTTGGTATGACCAATCACATAGTAGTCTTGGAATATTGGTAGAACCAATTCTAAACTTGTTTGGAAGTGTGGTAGAACCTATTCCAAGATTTATATCCTTTTTTCCATGAATTACATATTTTCTTCATGAACTTGTGTAGTTTCGTAATTAAGATTTGTTGTGTAAAGATGTCAACATGCTTTGAACATGAGCATTAACTCTTATCATTTATTGCTTAAAGATATTTCATGGTACCCAAGGTGATCATGTACCGAAATAAAGTAATAATCTTTTAATTAAGCTTTTTGGATTTATATGTTTTAACTACCGTCAATTAATACATAGCTCTAGGGAATAAAAATTAGTAATGTGCATTTACTAATTGGAGATTTTCAATGAGAGATTTCGGAAAAATATTTGACTATATTTATTGGAATTAAGAAAACTGAATTTGGGCATTCATTGCATATAAAATTCCTCGTTGTCTAAACAACCTTGGTCTATAAATACCTAAGTTTGCATTTCTAGAAAACTATCCTAAGAGCCATGCAAACTTCATTTCTTGTTGTTTCTGGTGGAGCCGTCTATTCGCAGAGGAAAAAATCTTAATTAGGTGAAATATCTTACGACCACTCGTTTAAAGATTTCTGTGGGATGAAGAAGCTCTACGAGTATCGTTGGTGGGAAAATAGATAATTGAAGTGTTATTAGTTTTCAATTATTGATTTGATTGACAAACGGTTGTTGAAACTTTGATTGCACCTAGTTTGTTTATTCTTGAGAATCTTCCCTTCTGATATAAGATTCACTCAGACTAGATCAAAGTATCGACGGGATCTTTAGAATTATTTTTATATATAAAGACATCTTGTGATAATCCATTGTTGACAGACTCCGTACTGTGTGTGATTGATCACAAGAGGATTCAGGTGTTATTGTGCAGGTTTTTGAAGGAAATAGATGATTTGAAGACGAATAAGAATTCTTATTAGTTTTCGTATCTTGTGGATTTAATGTAAAAACCTTGATCAGCTGGGATCCAACTAGAATCGGTTTATCTTTGATAACTCTGATTGATGATTAGTTGTATGATATCGGCACTTTCTATAGTTTCTCTTTGAGATCTATATCGATTGAGTGCGAATCTAAACTTGACTATTTCGGCAGTTATTGGATAGATTGATCTAACCAAACAAAGGAGTTTATTAGATTAAACATAAGAGCCTTTGTAAAAAAACTCATCTTATCTTCTAGTAAGATTGATTAGAGTGGTTACCAAACAGATTCTTCCATTGTTGTTTGGAATACGATCTTGTAGGACCAGAATATCGCTACAACACTATTCTTGCGATATTAACAACGTTTATGCGAGCGTCACTGCCAATTATTTAACAACATTTCATGAGCGTCACATAATATCTAAAAGAAATTGATGATGGAAGAAATAAAAGAAGAATGTGTTAATCCTGCGATGTTCAACATTCTTGCGATAGAGAATATTGTAAGCGATCGCGATGAGATCGCAGAATAGATCCGAAAGAGGAGGAAAACTTAGCTGTCATCCATTATGTAAATCCCTATATAAAGGGGTCGATAGATCCATAAAAGGGGGATGATGTATTTTTGAGAGTTGAAAGAGTCTGGAGGAGAGAGAAACTTCAAGAGAATATTTGTAATCTTGATTTATACCAGTTCTGTAAACATTTCTGAGATTTGAATAGTAAAGTGTCGTTTAAATCTTTGAAGTTTAATTGATTTCCAATAGATTTCTATAGAATCTTAACAAGGGTGTAGTGTGGGAATTCCTGCAACTACATTTTGGCGCCCGAAACAGGGATTGAATTAACAAAAATTGAAGAGAAAGTGAAGAAGAAGGTAAAAATTGTTCAAGATTAAGAAAATCATTAAGTGAATTGGTGAGACAACTGAAGGAAGAATGATCAGAATCAAAAAGGATTGTAGAAAATTGGAATGTGATATGGTAACAAGAGCAATGGTTGATAGATTTCATGAATACATTAAGGGGAAGATACATAAACGGGATTTTAAAGGAATAAAGATTATGATAGTGGAGAAGATATCATCATTAAAAGATTGGGAAAAGCAGGAGATCACATTCACAGCAACAGAAATACCAGAAGAAAATCTAGGTCATACATCTTCTTTGGTAATTGCGATATCCGCTATACCAGTGAGAAAGGGAGAATCAATAAAATCTGAAGAAGAATGGGCTATGAATAGAACTTTGGTAGATACAGGAAGTTCTGTGGATATAATGTTCTATCATACTTTTAAGAAAATGGGATATAAGGATGAAGAAATGTTTAATTCTACATATCATATTCATGGCTTTGGAAAATCGTTAACAAAACCTAAAGGCGAGATAATGGTACGAATTCCATTAGGGGAGATTGAAACACAAATAACGTTATGTGTGGTAGACGTAGAATCACCGTATAACATGATATTAGGAAGACCATGGATACACGCAATCAAGGATGTAGCATCAATGTTGCATCAATGCATCAAATTTCCTATACCCAGTGGAATTGGAGAAATTAGAGGAGACACAGATTTTGCAAAATTGTGTTATCAAATTGAAGTAAGAAATTGCGAAGAACGTCCAAAACTGCGAAAAGCTCGCAGAAAATTGGCGAGAGAAACAAAGAAGGAAGAAGAATTTAAAGTTTACATGATAAGAGCAAAAGAAGGAAAAGGAATACCCAGTGAAATTCCACAAGAAGGAGATGAATTCGCGAGAATTATGAAAGCACCAACACCAATGGGAGAACCTGAATCCAGTTATGTCGCAGCAGAACCAACAAAGGAAATAAATATTGGGAGTAAAGAAGAGCCTAAAATGCTGAAAATATGGACTAGAATGGAGGCAGATGAGGAAGAAAGAACTATAAATCTTTTGCGAGAGTATGCAGATATATTCGCATGGAACATGGATGAGATGCCAGGGATAGATCCATCAATAGCATGTAATAAATTACAAATCAATAAAAACATAAGACCATTTAAGCAAAGAATAAGGAAGATCGCAACAACATATCATTCTCAAATAGAAGAAGAATTACAGAAGATGCTCGACGCAGGAATAATAAGGCAAGAAAAATATCCAGAGTGGATTGCAAGTATGGTAGTGGTCCAAAAGAAGAATAAGGGGATAAGGATTTGTATAGATTTCACTGATTTAAACAAGGCTTGTCCAAAAGATAGTTTTCCATTACCGGATATTCCACAGATGGTTGAATCAGCAGCAGGAAATGCTAGAATATCATCGTTGGATGGGTATAAAGGATATAATCAAATTCCTCTCGCTGAAGAAGATCAAGAACATACTACATTTTTTGCTCCAAGAGGATTATATTGTTATACAAAGATGCCATTTGGCTTACGAAATGCTGGTGCAACATATCAAAGAATGGTGGAGAAGGTGTTTGCAAAATGGATCCAAAAAACATTAGAAGTGTATGTAGATGATATGTTGATCAAAAGCAAAGAAGCTGAGAATCATGTACAAGATTTGAAAGAGATTTTCGATCAAATGCGGCAATTCAATATTAAAGTGAATCCTGATAAGTGTACTTTTGGAGTAACTTCGGGGAAATTTTTGGGGTATATTGTATCAAAAGAAGGAATACAGGTTGATCCAGAAAAGGTACAAGCAATTCACGATATGCCAACACCTGCGACGGTAAAAGATGTGCAAAAATTAAATGGACTCTTAGCCTCGCTAGGAAGGTTCATTTCGCGATCTTCAGACAAGTGCAAACATTTTTTCGATATACTCAAGAAGGGAACAAAATTCAAGTGGACAGATGAATGCGAAAAAGCTTTTCAAGGAATAAAAAAACATTTAACGAACATAACTATTTTACAGAAAGCAGAACCGGGAGAAGAATTATTGATTTATCTTGCAACAACCACATATGCGCTAAGTGATGTGTTGCTGCGAGTAGATGCAGGGGTGGAAAAACCGATTTATTACAACATTCAATTCTGCAAAGAGAAATTATTCAAAGATTGAGAAACTAATTCTAGCATTGGTGCATGCAACTTTCAAACTTCGCATCTATTTTCAAGCACATAAGGTCAAAGTGTTAACGAAAGTACCAATTGAGTCAGTATTGAAAAAATCAAAGAGATCAGGCAGGGTTGAGAGATGGAATGTACAAGTAGGACACTTTGATATACAATATGAAATTTTATCCTCGCCAAAATCACGCGTCATCGCAGAGTTCTTAGCTGAATTTCCTTTAGAAGATGATGAAGCTGTGGAGGAGATGATGGATGTAGAAGAGGAATGCGGAGATCCAAAAGAGCTATTAACAGAACCCAACATATGGGAAATATTAGTGGATGGGTCATCCAATGGACAAGGGAATGGAATTGGAGTTGTTTTCATATCGCCAGAAGGAGAAAAAATAGCTTTTTCATTTAGATTAGAATTTGCATCCACTAATAATGAGACAGAATATGAGGCTGTGATCCATGCTTTAAAATTTGCGATAGAAATGAATTTGGAAAATGCTAGAATCACCAGCGATTCACAATTGGTTATTCGCCAGATAAAAGGAGAGTACACAACAAATGAACCATCCTTGAGAAAATACAAAAGACTCGTTGAAGAATTATCTGCGAGAATTCCAAAAATAAAATGGAGACACATATCAAGGAAAGATAATAGGCTCGCATATGCTTTCGCTTTCATATCTAGTATGATGACAAATCCATTGGCGAGGTGCATAAAAGAAGAAGAGACAGATGTAATGACGGTAGAAGCTGGCGAGGGAGAACCCACGAGCAATATCACGGATTGGCGAGAAGATCTTCATGCATACTTGGCAAGAGGAGAGATTCCAAGAAATAGATTAGAAGCACACAAGTTAAAAAGTAGGGCAACCAATTATGAGCTAAGACATGGAGTGTTATATCGCATATCTTTTAATGGACCGTCGCTAAGATGTTTAACGAGAGAAGAAGGACATAAAGTATTAAAGATGTTACATAGTGGTGACGCTGGTAATCACAGTGGAGGAAGATATTTAGCATATAGAACAAAAATGCAGGGTTATTACTGGTCGTATATGCATGAGGATGCAAAGCAACTCTCAAAGCGTCGTGAGGATTGCCAGCGATACGGAAAAAAGATACATGCACCAGGAGCACCATTATCATATTCAACAAGTGTATGGCCTTTTGGGAAATGGGGGTTGGATATTGTGGGACCATTTATACCTGGTTCTGGACAAAGAAGATATTTGATTGTCGCAACAGATTATTTCACAAAATGGGGAGAAGTAAAGGCAGTACAACATATTCGCGATAAAGATATTTTCACATTCATCTTTGAAAATATAATCTGCAGATTTTGGATTCCAGCACAATTAGTATCTGATAATGGAAAGCAATTTGAGGGAAAGAATATAGAATTGTTACTCAATGCATTTAAGATAAAATGTGGAAAGTCTACTCCTTTATACCCACAAGAAAATGGTCAAGCTAAGGCAACTAATAAAACAATCGCAGGCATCTTGAAAAACAAGTTAGAAGGATACCACAGAGCATGGTGTGAGCAAGTACATAATGCAATATGGGCTTACAACATAACTAGACGAGAAGCAACTGGAATGTCACCATTTTGTTTGACATATGGGGTAGAAGATGTATTACCAACAGAAGTTGTTATTCCTACAACAAAAAGAGAAGCATGGGAAAGAAACTTAAGTGCCGGTATGATACTGAATAAATTGGATGAGTTAGAAGAAAAACGAGAACAAACTCTACAACATATGGAGAATTATCAACGAAAATTAGCTCGTGAGTACAACAAACGTGTTAAGAAACGTGAATTTCAACCTGGAAATCTAGTGCTGCGAGAAACACCAAGTTATCATCGAGAGAGTGGTGGAAAGTTGGCGAGAAAATGGGATGGACCATACATCATCAAGGAGATAATTGGAAATAGGGCATACAAACTAATGGATCCTGAAGGAAGAGATGTTGGTCAAAGACTCGATAGACCATGGAATAGATTATTTCTGAAAAGGTATTATCAATGACATCTTCTACAAGATAAGATATACTGGTATGTTATATGATGAAATAGGTAATAAATTATTCTATCTCTATTTACAACTGAAAAATTCTTCTGATAACAAAGCACAACAAAAACAGCGAGCATTATCGCAAGAAAAGCGAATACAAATTTCGTAGAGATTAATAGAATGGGACAAACCTTTATGGCGTGCACCCTAGTTCGAGAATAAAAATTTTCAAGAGGCAAATGTAAGACCTAATAGCACGTCATAAGAGGGGGTATCTCTTGACATGATTCAGTGGTAAGGTTATACCGCTGCTGGATCCTGAGTCATGCATATGTTGGGGTTAAAGAAAACCTATCCGGGAGAGAGATCTTGGATTTCCAACTATATATGGTTATACCCTGGTTGGACGACTGAGAATATATTCCAAGAAGTGCAAAGTATGACCAAGGCGCCGCGGTACACGGTTGATCCAAGGGTGCCAAGGGCTCCAAGGGCGTACGAAACTCCCTTGCCATTCTTTGTAAGTCTTGGCTATGATGCGCTTGGCCTGAAGAAAACCCCACTTAGGGTGCAGTCTTGTAACTATAAGCCATATAGGCATAAAGGACAAGAGGCTGCGAAAATAGCTGGTTGTTGGTAAATCTGGATGGGAGGAGCTAGTATTGTATGGACGATGTGCCCTCCTTGAAGGGGCAACCAGGGGGAATATAATGGCGGCACCCTCCGTTAGGGAGCTGATAAGTGTCTTAAGACGACAATGTCATGGGGATTTATGATCGCAAGAACATTTAGGCCTATCATATTATCGCGTGACGTAAATGATACAGAGGCAACAAGCTACGAGAGAAATGTTAAGATGAGATCAATGGGTTTTTACATGAAAGTGTAAAAACGTCATGCGATTTCATCGCAAGACGGCAATGTCATAAAATTAAATTCTTGCAAGAGAGTTTATGCTTATCATATTGTCGCAAAGATTTTGAAAGAACATGGATAAGACAAGATCAAAGGGTCTTTACATGCAAATGTTAAGAAATCCTGCGATTTTGTCGCAGACAGAAAAAGTTTGGCAAAATAAGACCTTTAACTAGGAAGGCAAAATAAGACCAAAAGAATAATCTTACCAATTAACTACTCTATTTTAAAGATTGCAAGAAATATTCATTCATCACAGAGCAATGTATAAGAAGGCAAATATTCATTGTGGATTCCTTCATAAGTTTTCAGACCATCGCAACAATATTCATCACATCGCAGATACAAATAAAGGGAAGATTCACCATTTCAAGAAAGATAATAAAGGGCAAATAGGGGAATGGAGAAGTAACATTTCATTATCTTCCTTGAAAATATTCCAAGTAAACTAAGTTGAAAATTAAATTCTAAAAAGTCTCAAAAGTAACATCGCTCGCAAGAAAGAAGAAGAAAAAGAAAGCAAAGATAAAATTCAAGTTTTAGCAATGGCTTCGCCAGATTCATTCTTCTTGCTCGCCATAGTTATCAACTTCATCAGCATCCTTCTCAACGTGAGTCTCTCCTTCTTTTGATTCTTTATCAGCGATTACTTCTCCACTTGCAGTTACTTCTCTGGGAGGACTTCTTTCTTCTTCTTCACCATCTCCTTGGGAGATATTTTCTTCATCATTAGTAAACTCTAAATCTTCATCCATGGGAAGAGGAATTTCATCATCATCAAACTTTAGAGGAGGAACAGATACATGAGGGAGAGAATTGTAGAGCAGAATCTCGTTCACGAGAACTTCAGCACTGAGGTGGACCTTGCGAAGGAAACTATATCACGATTTCTAATCTTTATGTTTTTAAAGTACTCGAGATAATCAAGTCTTCTTTATGCTTTGTCGTGGGCATCAACATAATTGGAAAGAAGAGACTTGTTTTCTTTGCGAACTTTGTCCAATTTAGCGGTCAGATCAGCAATGGTAGAATGAAGATTTCTTTCGGATTCTGCGAGCAACAAAATCAGTTAAACAAAAATCTCACAAGGAATATAACACAAAATTTTATGATAAGATCAATGAGAGAGGCAGTCAATTGACTACCTTCTTTTTGCGAAGTTAAGTTTTGGATTAATGAAAATAAACAGTTCTCCCATTGGTTCATGGCATCATCGAATTTATCGCCAACCATACCCTTCAGACGAGATTTCATGCTTTCTTCTTTGTTGCAAAGATATGAGTTTTCCTTTGCTAGTAAAGAATGAGATTCCTTTAATTGAGAGTATTGGTATTGAAGTTCGCCGGCTCTTAAACTAAGAGTTAGTCTACCCTTGATAAGTTTATCCTTCTCGGCAGCAGATGATTCAGTTAATTCCTTGAGCTCATTCTTGAGATAACGAAGAGATTGCTCTTGATTATTACATATGCTTTGAAGATTACTTAATTTCTGCGAGGAAATCGCCATCAAGCTTGAAAATCTATGTTTTTCTTGGGACAAAGTTTTATTCTCATTTGATAAAGATTCCATCGCCAAATTATCCTTAAAAAACAAATATGAGAGGCGATCAACCTCGCCACTTAATAAATGCTGCCTTTGCAATAATTGATTATTCTCCTTAGTAAGATTATTTATGTGATCAATTGAATAAGTATAAAGATTGTCTAGTCTAGTATGTTGATCCATCCAAGAATCTCTTTCAACGCGAGCTTCTTCAGCGATAGATTCAAATTTGAGTCTTTCTATGAAACGAGTCCGATTTGAAACTAATATATGAATCAAGAATTTAAGAAGGAAGCATGAGTACACAAAATATGTAAATAAAATGGAAAAACAAAAGAGCAGAGGCAAGAAAAATATACCTTTCAGCTCATCATTTTTTCTGCGAAGATTCTCGCAGTCTAGAGAAGAATTGCCTGCATATGATTCAAAGTATCACATTCAGCAGTTTTAACTTGAAGGCTTTTCCTCAGAGCTTCAATCTCATTTTCCAAAGACACTCGCGAAGCATTACCATCAGAGCCAAAATACTTGAGCAGAGTCTCGCAATCTTCATGCTGGAGAGGGTCAGTGGAAGATTTTCTAGCGTTGTCTAAAATGTTATACAAGATTTTAAAAACAACATCAACACCTGCAAAAGTTTCGTTTGATGAAGGAAGGGGTGTAGAAGATGAAGTAGTAATGAGAGCAAGTTGACGATCATTTGTGATGGTTGAGTTGTCAGGAGGAGTATGTGGAAAAACAACAGTTGAAGGCCGTAAAGGACTATAAGGAGTCTCAGTTACATCAGTTTTAGAATCTTGATTTGTCAAAGAAGTAGAAGTATGGGTAGCGATATTCTCGCAAATAGAAGTAGAAAGATTTGGTTGCGATGGTGTAGGAGTAATCCTCAAGGATGTTAATGTGGGCATAATGAGATCTTCCACAAGTGTCTTAAAGTGGCGAGATCTTTTGGGAGGCTTAACGGGTTCTCGTCATTCTGCGAACAATAATTCAGATAAGAAACAGAGGCAACAATATTGTTATTAGGAAATAGAATATGTTTCTTACTACCTTATCATTCGCAGAACTCCTCTTCTTCTTCTCTACTAGTCTTTTGCGAGTATTAGGGTTTTGAATCGTGGATTGTGTAGTTCCGCTGAAGAGAAGACATAACATGGAAGTTACAAGGAATAAAATAAGAAAGACTGGAGAATGAAAGTAAAAAATTGGCTTAAATAAATGTCATAAGTCAAGAAACATACCTTGATGACTCCATTAGAACAGTAGCAGAAGAATATGAAGAAAAAGAAAAGTTGCAGACAGAAGACGAAATAGACAAATAAGGAAGATGAAGAAACGGAAGAAGAAAATTAGTTTTGAAACTTAATTCTACCTTTTATAGGCAAAATGGGGTGGGCCTATTAAGCAGAGACGTGTCAATAAATGAAGGAATTCACAACACGTGTAAGAAAGGCTAGATTAACGGAACCTTGTCGAGAATAAAGTATAAAAGAGAAAGAAGTTGCGAGGGTAATAAAGAATACAGGTTCTCATGATCTTCTCTTCTTCGCAGAAAAGACATGAGAAGAGGCAAGATGTAGGACCAGAATATCGCTATAACACTATTCTTGCGATATTAACAACGTTTCTACGAGCGTCACTGCCAATTCTTTAACAACATTTCACGAGCGTCACAGAATATCCAAAAGAAACTGATGATGGAAGAAATAAAAGAAGAATGTGTTGATCCTGCGATGGTCAACATTCTTGCGATAGAGAATATTGTAAGCGATCGCGATGAGATCGCAGAATAGATCCGAAAGAGGAGGAAAACTTAGCTGTCATCCATTATGTAAATCCCTATATAAAGGGGTCGATAGATCCAGAAAAGGTGGATGATGTATTTTTGAGAGTTGAAAGAGTCTGGAGGAGAGAGAAACTTCAAGAGAATATTTGTAATCTTGATTTATACCAGTTCTGTAAACATTTCTGAGATTTGAATAGTAAAGTGTCGTTTAAATTTTTGAAGTTTAATTGATTTCCAATAGATTTCTATAGAATCTTAACAAGGGTGTAGTGTGGGAATTCTTGCAACTACAGATCCAAAGGACTTGCTATTCACGTGCTTGACTCTAGAAGTAGAAGGCGCAAGGATACTGAGGGAACTAAGTAGCAAGGGGTAGTTTGTTTGGTCTTAACTATACGAAGTTGGTATTTGATTTTGTATAGCGACTTAATTCTGAGAGTTTTCAAAACTGGACTAGGTCACGGGGTTTTTCCATTTGCGGTTTCCTCGTTAGAAAAATCTTGTTGTGTCTTTTACTTTGTTTTCCACATTATAATTAAGTAAAATACACAAGTATGCTAACTCCGTAATACTTGATATTGATCCTATAGAGTTTAGGTTATTCCTGAACCTATTATCAAGTACACACTTTTTTGTCGTATCGTCTATATCTTGTATCCATAGTCAATTACACAAGTGATCTTGTTGTTATATTGTCTCAATATCGTATCCATAGACGATCACACGATGTGCGGAGCAAATTTTTGTATTATCTCGACTCTGTCCATAGACGATCACATTCGGTAGAGGACTTATAGGTTGATAAATATAATATTGTGGTGTATTTGGGTACCCTCTTCTTTTCAATTGGTATCAGAGCAGGCAAACACGAAAAGATCTAACAATATGTGTTTGGTGCGATCCAACCTATAAAAAGGATCTTGAATTCTCATGAATCGATTTCATTTAACGTACCATCAAGGTTTGACGGAACTAACTATCTTTGGTGGAAATCTGTTATGAAATCTTTTCTTCAATCTCGCGACTTTAATACTTGGTTATTGGTTATTGATGGATATAATCGTCCGAAAGTGGAAGGATCATAAACGGAGTTTAAAAACTTAGTAGATTATACAAGTAGGTAAAATGCATTCTCAAAGCAGAATTCAGATGGTTTGAATTCTATTGTACATGTTGTAAGTCGAGATTTACAACACCATGTAACAACATGCCAAACTTCAAAGGAAGCTTGGGATAATCATCAGATCGTATTCGAAGGTAACACATCAGAAAAGGAAGCCAAAATTCAAACCCTCACTTCTGATTGGGAAAACCTTCGTATAGATGATAACGACGCCCTTTGAGGAGTTTCACATCAAACTCTCTGAGAATGTTAATTCTACTTTCTCCCTTAGAAAGACTATCTCTGAAAAGGACATAGTATGCGAAATTCTCATATCGTTACCATCTAGATACGAATCTAAGAAACGTGCAATTATGGAAAAAAATAATCTTTCAACTCTTTAACAAAGCACACTTGTTGGAAAGTTAAATATCTTTGATCATGAATCTCAATCTATTCAAGCTAAAGGAATTGCTTTTAAAGCTTAAAATTTTCCAAAAGCTCCTGTGGAGAAAAATAGATAGTTAGATTATTTTGATGAATTGATTGCTGAAGATTCTGATGATGATGAGGCAGTTTCGGGATCACTTAAAGAAAATGAATAAAAGATTTGTAAAACATAATCATTGTACTTCTCGGCCTCATGATCGAGTTCCAATCAAGAACAAAAAGGATCAAGAAGAAGATGATGAATATCAGCCTCAGTGCTTCAAGTGTAAATGTTTTGGTCATTTGGCTAAATACTGTCATAATATAAGGAAATGCACTTGAAGCAAGGCATTAGCTGTAACTCTAGATGACACCTATGATTCATACAACTCTGAGGAAGAGGAAACAACTAATATATCACTAGTTGTTAATTTAAATCCCTCGTATTCCATTAGTGATTTAACCATTTTTAAAATTGGCACGTATTCCAATGTTGGAAAATCATCTAATAGTGCAAGGAAAAGTAAGACAAAATGCAAATTTGTCTCAAAAACAAGGATTGCTAAGACGTGTATATGCAATTCCAACCAATCCCGGGAAACTTCGTTAAATCGAGGTAACAAGAGAAGCTATTTGAATCATACTTCATTAGATCAAGAAAATCTTGTTTGTTCTAAATCCCATGATGAGAGAAAATCTCATTATAATACCACCTAATCGGTATTAGATTGCATCCTCACCTTGTGTACCGATTATATGTGTGAGGAAGCAAAAATCAAGGCACTTATGTGTAGATTATGGGGATAAAAATCTAGTAATTGAACATATTTTATTTTAGGAATATTATATTTTCGTTAGTATGAATAATATCTTTCAAGATTTATAAAAGGATTCCTCTCATCCTTTGGTCATTCCTTGTTCGAACTATGAGTCAAGAACCACTGTCTTCTCTTGCAAAGGTGCTTGATCTAAAAGTGTTGTTTAAGAATAAGTCTACACCATTTCTTGATGCTAAGAAACTAAAAAGAAGGATCAAAAAGAGAGATTGGCTTAGAAAGAAGGAAAACGAGAATATAGTAAAGAAAGATCAGTGTATTGAGATATTTGAAAATATGAGGGCACCAAAATATACCACAATCTTAAACTTTTCTACCTATAAGTAATCTTACCGAAAGTGATTGTCTATGGACTGAGTCGAGACAATACAACGAATCGGTATTCACACTTCGTGTGATCGTCTATGGATACGAGATCGCGACAATACAACAATCAAAGTGTGATTACTTGATAATAGGTTGGACTTAACCAAACTCCATAGGATCACTATCAAGTAATACAGAGTTAATGTTTGTGTAATTTACTTTAAATTATAATAACAACAATTATAACTACGGAAAAGAAAAGAAAAAATGACACGGCAAGATTTTGTTAACGAGGAAACCACAAATGCAGGAAAACCCCGGGACCTAGTCCAGAATTGAATACTCTCAGAATTAAGTCGATATACAAAATCTAAACCAACTTCTTATAGTTTAGACCAAGAAACTAAACCTATAGTTCACCTAGTTTCTTTTGTATCCCTACGCTTCCGACATTCAATAAGTGCACGCACTAGAAAAATTCCTTTGGTTCGTATTCCAAACACTAAAGGAACAACAAATCTGTTCGGAAACAACTCTATTCAATCTCAGTGATATGAGTTAGACAAAGGCTCTTCTGTTTAATCCAATAAACTCCTTTGTCGGGTTTAGATCTATCTATCCAACAACTACCAAAGTAGCCGAGTTTAGATTTTGCAATAAATAATAGGATCTACCAAGATACTAAATACTGATACCGATCTACGTAACTAATCAATCAAGTCTATCAAGATAAACTGATTATAGTTGGATCCCAGCCGATCAAGTTTTGTGCACACCAAAGATTATGAAACCAATAAGAAATCTTCATTTTCTTCAAATCTTCTTAAATATTCAATAAACACCTGCACACCATAACTTGAATCTCTTGTGATCAATCACACATAGAATGAAGTCTGTTAACAATGGATTATCACAAGATGTCTTTAGATCTACAAACAGTTCTAAAGATTCCGTCGACACTTCGATCTAATTTGAGTGAATCTTATATCAGAAGAGAAGATTCTCAAGAATAAACAAACTAGGTGCAATCAAAGTTCAACAACTGTTAGTCAATCAAATCAAATCAAATCAAAAACTAATAATACTGCAATTATCTAGTTTCCCACCAACGGTACTCGTAGAGCTTTTTGATCCCACAGAAGTCTTTAAACGAGCGGTCATAAGAGATTTCGCCTAATTAAGGTACTTTCCTCTCCGAATAGACGGCTCCACCAGTAACAACACAACAAGGTAGTTTTCCCGGCTCTTAGGATAGTTTGCTTGAAATGCAAACTTGGGTATTTATAGACCAAGGAAGTTTGGACACCAAGGAATTTCCAAAACCAAAATATTCTTAAGATATGCAATATATTTGAAAATTGGTTTTCATAATTCCTGTAAATGCTTTGTCCAAATATAACCGAAATCCTACTAGAAAATCTCCAATTAGTAAATGCATATTACCAATTTTTATTTTCCAGAGATATCCATTTTAATTGCTGGTAATTAAAAGCATATAAAATCAACAACCTTAATTAAAAGATTTTCAACTTATTTCGGTCCGGGATCTCCTTGAGTTATTAAAGAATATATTTGAACAATAAAAGATAAGAGTTACTGAACATGTTCAAAGTATGTCGACATCTTATTTCTTTGTAAATCCTTTTTCATATTTACAATCTTGGAACCGATTATACCACACTTTCAAACAAGTTTAGAACTGGTTCATCTAATTTCCAAGAACTATGTGATTGATCAAATATCAATACACTAATCATGGGTTTACGGTTCTACCAAACACAAGAATCAGTTCTACCTTAATACGGTTACTCGGACTAGTTACATCAGTTACCAGGATCGGTTACGTCAATTACTAGGACCGGTTACCATATTCTCATGGTATTACTTGTGATCGACAACACTTGTTATCAGGATCGGTTACACCAATTACCAAGACCGATTACACCAATTACAAGGATTGATTACATACTCTTTTGTGATCGGTCACACCAATTACTAGGACCGGTAACACCAATTACAAATGTTGATCATACCATCTTAGGTGATTACTTAGGACCGGTTGCACTAATAAAAGTCATACCAATACATAAGTCAGGCATTGTGACTAGTTTTACCAAGATACATAACAAGTTATGATCGGTTCTACTAACTCACACATATTGGTAATCCAAAGATATGCAATGAATAACAATACCAATAAGCCTAGCGATTTCACTTTCGATTCATAAAATAAGTTCATGAATGTACTTCCTTTAAACGAATGTAAACATTGTTTCCTAGGACGAAATCTTCACCCATACCCATACACATAATCACAATAGCATTCATACGATTATGTCGATATCTTATATATGAAGTTCAAAATATAAGCGTTATACTTCGTATTCTAATTCTTTAACACTATTTCTACTAGATTAAAATCATTCACAACTTCATAGTTATGTTATCAATATAGCACGACTTGAAAGATACGTTAGGAATGAAACAATTCAAGTCGCAATATTACTAACCTCAAGAGGAAGGATGATGTCGTCGATGTAGCTTGTTACTTCATCACATTCTTCAATCGAGTAATACTTGTATGTCTCATAATCCTAATCTTTCTAGCCTAACCTATACGAAGTTGTCTCTAGTATATAATTAAGCGACTCTTTAATTGAGTTTTGATTCACAAAAATATGACAACCAAACTTGACATACCAACGCTTGGTGGGTTCAACCGAGTTATGCTCTAACAATCTCCCCCTTTTTCAATTTTAGTTACAAAACTCTTACAATCATATGGATAAACAAATTACAAAAATTCATTATACGTACATACGCTTGATTCCAATTTTCAATAGCACAATAACTTGCATATATTTAATCCATAAATGATGTTGTTGACATTTAAATAACAAATCTAATACTCTCCCTAAAGGTAAGATCGGTAGATTTTCAATCCGCACATCTTTGTTATTTCCCATTTTTAGTCCAAATAACTACAACCAACATATGATATGTTTCTGCCCCTTAGTCAATGCTTTACTTTTTCGTTAGATTTAATGTTTAAGCACAATTGTCCTTTCCTTAGTGATTACAAATCACTTGTTTACTCCATATATTTCTCCCCATTTTCGTCACAAAATGACAAAGGTCCGAGCAAATACCAAAATCGAAAGGATCTTACAATCTAAAAGAATTGTACAACCTATAACAGTTAAGCATGAAGGTTTCACATACCATTTTGGATAACCAATTTCAAAACCGAAACTACAAGTAATTTGGTTTTAATATGTTATCAAGGAAATAGTTTCCCGAAGCAATTTTCCCTAATAGTTTAACAAATTGACTAAGAAACTTAGTTCCCTTACTGAACCGATTGGACAAATACAATCGCTTTTTTCGATAAGACAAAAATAATGATCAGAATTGATAGAGCATAGCTCAGTTGAACCCACCAATCTTTGGTATGTCAAGTTTGGTTGTCATATTCTAGTGAATCAAAACTCATTTAAAGAGTCGCTTGATTATTTATTAGAGTCAACTTTGTATAGGTTAGCTATAAAGTTACTAGGATATGAGACTTACAAGTATTACATGAAGATTTGAGGAATGTGAAGAAGTAAAGAGCTACAACGACGACATCATCCTTCCACTTGAGGTTAGTAATATTTGACTTGAACTGTTTCATTCCTAACCTATCTTTCAAGTCGTGCATATTGAAAACATAATTGCGAAGCTATGAATGATTATACTCTAGTTAGACATAGTATTAAGGAATGACAATACGAACTATAGCGTCTATCTTTTGAACTTCGTATATAAGGCATCAACATAACCGTATGAATGCTATTGTGATTATGTATGGTTATGGGTGAATATTTCGTCCTAGGAAACAATGTTTTACATTCGTTTAAAGGAAGTAAAATTCATAAACTTGTTTTATAAAAAGGGAATTCGCTAGGCTTATTGGTATTGTTATACATTGGAAATTTTTATATTACCAATATGTGTGTTTAGTATAACCGCTCATAACTTGTTTATGTATCTTGGTAAAACTATTCACAATGTCTGACTTATGTATTGGTATGACGATTATTAGTGAAATGGATCTTAAGTAATCACATGAGATGGTATGATCGATTTGTTGTAATTGGTATGAACAACTCTAGACATTGGGGAACCCGATCCTAGTAAAAGGTGCAACCGATCACAAGCATGAGGAATCGATCCTTGTAAGAGGTACAACAAGTCTTAGTACTTGGTAACTGATCCCATGACTTGTGCAACCGAATATAAGTTAAATACCATAAATATGTGGTAACCGATCCTAGTACCTAGTAAACCAATTTTTGGAAAGATAGTGTGACCGATCCTAGTACCCACATGGTGGTAGAACTGAAGCTTTATGTTTTGGTAGAATGGTGAATGGTGATTTGATAGATTAATCAATCACATAGTTCTTGGAAGTTAGATGAACCAATTCTAAACTCGTTTGGAAGTGTGGCAAATCGGTTTCAAGATCGTAAATATGAAAAAGGATTTGCAAAGTAAAGATGTCGACATACTTTGAACATGTGCAGTAAGTTTTATCTTTTATTGTTCAAAGATATTCCTTAATAGCTAAAGGAGAATCTCGGATCGAAATAAATTGAGAATCTTTTAATTAAGGTTTTTATTTTTTATATGCATTTAATTTCCAGCTATTAAATGCATATCTTTAGAAAATAAAAATTAGTAATGTTCATTTACTAATTGGAGATTTTCTATTGAGATTTCGGTTAATATTTGGATAGTGCATTTCCAGGAATTATGAAAACTGATTTTGGTGTTTATTCACAAGGCCTGACTTATGTATTGGTATGACTTTTATTAGTAAAACCGATTTTAAGTAATCACTCAAGATGGTATGATCGATGCCTTGTAAATATCTACTTTTATCTAGTCATTGGGGAACCGATCCTAGTAAGAGGTGCAACAAATTTACAAGAGGGGAATCGATCCTTGTAAGATGTGCAACACGTCATTAATAGATGGGGGAACCGATCCTATGAACATGTCCAACAAGTTTGTAGTTTTGGGGGAACCGATCCTATGGACATGTGCAACCAAATACATGTAGTTACCATAAGTTGTGGGGAACCGATCATAATACCTAGTCAACCGAATTTCGGTAACTAGTGTGACTATGCACAGTACTCACATGGAGGTAGAACCAAAACTTGTTTTGGTAGAACCGTGAAACCCATGATTGGTGATTTGATAAGATAATCAATCACATAGTTCTTGGAAATCAGGTGAACCAATTCTAAACTTGTTTGGAAGTGTGGCAAATCGTTTCCAAGATTGTAAGCATGAAAAAGGACTTGCAAAGTAAAGATGTCGATATACTTTGAACATATGCAATAACTCTTATCATTAATTGTTCAAAGATATTCCTTAATAGCTAAAGGAGAATCCCAGGATCGAAATAAATTGAGAATTTTTTATTTAAGGTTTCTTAGTTTTTGTATGCTATTTATCTTCCAGCAAATAAATGCATATCTTTAGAAAATAATAATTAGTAATGTGCATTTACTGATTATAGATTTTTTATTGGATTTCGGTCAATATTTGGACAAAGCATTTCCAAGAGTTATGAAAACCGATTTTGTGTTTATTGCATATCTTTGAGAATATTCGGTTTTGGAAATTCCTTGGTGTCCAAACTTCCTTGGTCTATAAATATTAAAGTTTGCCCTTCAAGCAAACTAATCCTCAGAGCCAGTAAAACTACCTAGTTGTGTAGTTACTAGTGGAGCCGTCTATTCGGAGAGGAAAGTACCTTAATTAGGCGAAATCTGTTACGACCGCTCATTTTAAAGACTTCTTTGGGATTGGGAAGCTCTACGAGTACCGTTGGTGTGAAACTAGATAATTGCAGTTTATTATTAGTTTTCGATTGATTTAATTGACTAATGGTTATTGAACTTTGATCACACCTAGTTTGTTTATGCTTGAGAATCTTCTCTCACTAGTGGAAAATGGATTTATTAAGTCTGATTGGGCTTTATAAATAAGACTACCCTAGGCTTTCTTTATATAATGGGCTTCCAAAAGCAGCCCTTTTTATAGCAAAATAAAATCAAGCCCTTATAGCAGTCTTAACGTAAAGGGGCAGTTTAGGAAATATATAAAACTTACACGTGGATTTCTATTAAAACTGCCGGAGGAACTAGTTTCTGTGGTCCCACATTAACTAAGTCTGTTGAGGAAACTAGCTTCCGTAGTTCCTTCTAGAGATAAACCTGCCCCTTTTATATGATCTCTCTTTGTATCAGTTATCTAAACTCTCTCTCTCAGCAACTTTTTCTCCATCTTCATCTCTTCTATGAAACTAGAAATTGAACTCCCTCTTCAACAATAACGGTGAAACAGAAAAATAAACAAGAGAATTTTTTTATTTTGTCATATCCCCAATCAATTTCTTCGATCTTTGCTTCAAAATAAAAATAAAAAATTCTTCGATCTTCATCACCACAGCTCAAAACCCATTCAAATATTCCTTCTCGTTCTTCAATTGATTCATACTTTCTAACGGCAGCTCTCAGATCCAACATCTTCCTCATCTCAATTTTACAAAAACAACACCTAACTGCTTCTTGATCTTGAATTCAAGATGACCATCATCTGCATATTCTCAAACAAAACCTGATTCAGATTCCAGTCCATACCCATCTCAATTTCATCCCCTCTGACTTCAACAGCAGCACCGCTGTTCTTCATAACCTCTCCATCTGAATTTCTCGGTTTTAAACAGCAGCTGCGCTGCTTTTCTTTCTTATTTTCAAATGGAACAGAATGAGAGAATGAAATCTCTCAAGTGGTCAGGTAATGATTTGGGTAAAAATTGTATGTTGAGCTGATCTATGTCTGATTTGTTTTTTCCTGATTTATCCATAGTGTTTTCCGATTTTGATTTTGTTTTGAATTTTGATGGACTTGTTGTTTCATTTTCTTAAGCATCAGCAAGTAAAGTTGGGGTTTGTGATTCTTTTCATGCAGATAATGTTTTTTTTGAAGTATCTATGTCAACTTGTGTTCAACTGAATCAGAACCTATTACTATGTTTTACTTCTTGTCTGTAATATTTTTGAATGCTCTAGATTCAAACAATAACTATCATTGTTTATTCGCAGGAAGTTACATGGAAAGATTAAGCTGCTGGTGATGATGATTGTTCGGTGCTAATAAAATTGATTGTACTTCGCCTCAGCTTGAGGACGGTAAGGTTCATAAGTCTAATGTTAAATGTGGATTGTTGGTAAGGTCTGCAATCATGTTTGTTTAATTTCTAAACTGCAGTTTTCTGAAAAATGTGACTCATGTCCTGTTTTAATGAGTGTTCCCGACACAGATGTAAACCTTACTGTATTTTCTTATAATTTTTATATGAAAAGGGGACTTCTCAGCTTTCCAACAATTCATAGTTTGTTGAATTTCGTCACCAAATGAATCTCGTACATTTTTTTGATTATAGACTAGCGAAACTGCAATTTCCTGGATTTATTCTTTTAGCATTCCCGTGATGCTCTTGTTTGGTTCACCCCCCTTTTTTCCAGTATTTCATGGGATTTCTTCTCTTTATAATTTTGGGTTGGTTAGCTTTTCTTTACGTCTTGAAATTATGGGAAGGATTTAACCCTTTAAGATCCATATCCAAGAAGATTGTCATCTGTATCTGGACAAGCCTGCACATACATGAACATATATGTTGGCTTAAACTCTTGCTGAGTATTAATATGATCGCTTTATTGTTATTGTTATCCCTGTCTTGACATATGACACAAATTTGGGTAAACTCATGACATGTGATACCATTAGAAGCTATCCTTTGGTTGTCTTAAATCACTGATCACAGAATTGAGCGACGATGCCTTCCCTTGTATTAGAACGTTATATGCTTATTTTTGTGGGTAATGCTCTTTCTTTTCTTTTCATTTACTTTTTGTGAAATTATTATGTAGGTTGGGTAATGCTGTAGAAAGGGAACTCGACCTTAATGATTGTCAAGCGCTAATGAATTCTATTTGTGAAGGGTAGTGCCCGGAGAAATTTTCTGGCCCTCCACAACTAAGAGGTTTGCGAACTAATATATAATGATTTTATATTATGTGTGTTTAAACAGTTTTCGCTGTCTATTTAGAATCCAGTAATGAACTAGAATTTATTTTTTTGTTTGCTATGTAGGTTGGTAGTCGGTCTCTTAATTAAGGTGTATGCCCGACTTTTGACATTGCATCACCAACCGTAATTCCAAAACCAACTTCAGGATGCTTACTTGTCTGCTTCTGCATGCCATTTTATCCAGACAATGATTTTGATATCTTGCCAAACTATTGGTCATGATGGCCTCTCCTCTGTTTTGGCTATCACATTTCATGTTCCTTGATAATATACTTTCTCGTCGTCCTTGAAACCTGTTTTTGGTTCCTGCTTGCAATTGAAGGTAGCTTTCAAAGTTTATCATTTCTCCCTTGTGTCTTTAGTAAATGAAAGCAGAGATGGTGAAGTCTTGCCTTCAACTGAGTGTTGAAGATTTTTGGTAGTTAAAACTTGTAATAGAAATTTAAGCATTTTGAAATTGAGATTGAGGATCGAATTGCTAATAAATTTAAAATTGTAAACTGGTAGCACTTTTTGATACAAGTTCAGTTTTAAAGTCATTATCCATGTAATTTTTTTGATCAATACAGTTTTGAAGTAATTCTTAATTAAATTGTGATTCAGCTTCTATATTTAGATTCAGCTGAATCAACTTCCATATTTAGATTCAGCTGAATTAGCTTCCATATTTAGATTCAGTTGAATCAGCTTTTGATACAGCTGAATCACTTTCATTTTTTTTTTTATAAAAATAAGTTCAATATAAACGTCTTCCGCAATCAGCTGTACTATCTAGACTACTCAAGGCAGCCGTTTCTGAAAAGATTAAAGTGCTCCCTGAACCAGTCGTTTTGGGAAATAAGTCTACAGATTTAGGGCTCCCAAAAGCAGTCTTTTTTAGTGATTGTAAGGCTTTTTCTGGCAGACTTTTATTTTTGATTTTCCACTAGTGTCTTATAATATAGGATTCACTCAAACTAGATTGAAGTGTCGATGGGGATCTTTAGACTCTTTGTAGATCTAAAGACGTCTTATGATAATCCATTGTTAACAGACTCCATTCTGTGTGTGATTGATCACAAGAAATTCAAGTTATTTGTGTGCATGTGTTTATTGAAGATCTAAGAAGATTTGAAGACAAACAAGATTTCTTGTTTGAGTTCATAATCTTTGGTGTGCACAAAACTGGATCGGCTGGGGATTCAACTGTAATCGGTTTATCTTTGTGATAACCTTTATTGATTAGTTGAGTAGGTCGGCATCAATACAATTCTTTGTGATTAAGAGTATTGATTGCATAGTCCAGGCAATTTCTTTGGTAGTTGTTAAGAGATAAATCTAAGAACCTGACAAAGGAAATTATTAGGATAAACGGAAGAGACTTTTGTCAAACTCATATCACGTTGTTTGAAAAGAGTTGTTTCCAAATAGATTTGTTGTTCCTTTACTGTTTGGAATACGAACCAAAGGAATTATTCCAAGTGCGTGACTTATTACTAGTTGGAGGCGCAGGGATAATGAGGGAATTAGGTGAACTATAGGTTTAGTTGCTTGGTCTAAACTATACGAAGTTGGTTTAGATTTTGTATAACGGCTTAATTCTGAGAGTATTCAATTCTGGACTAGGTCCCAGGGTTTTCCTGCATTTGCGGTTTCCTCATTAATAAAATCTTGATGTGTCTTTTACTTTTCTATTTCCGCAATTATAATTGTTTTATTATAATTAGAAGAAAAATACACAAACGTTAATTCATATTTACTTGATAGCAATTCTATTGTGTTTGGTTAAGTCCGAACCTATTATCAAGTAAACATACTTCGTTGTTGTATTGTCTCGATCGCGTATCCATAAACGATCTCACGAAGTGTGAACCGATTTTTTATATTGTCTCAACTCAGTCCATATACAATCACTTTCGGAAAAGTACTTATAGTGTAGGATCAGAATATCGCCACAATAATACTCACACGAAATTAATAAACAACATTTCTGCGAGCTCTTCAACAACACACTGCGAGTGTCGCGGAGTAATTCAAAGAATGACATAATGGATGACGGTAGCGGAAACACAAGAAGAGCATGACGATCTTGCGAGGGTTATAGCATCTACGATAATTAGCATTATAACTGCTGCGAGAATTTCGCGAGTCAGATCCGAAATAAAAGGACAGCTTAGCTGTCATCCATTATGTAACTTCCCTATATAAAGAGAACTTGTAGACTCAGAAGAGAAGATGAATTTGGAGAGTGTTGAGAAAGCTTTGAGGAGAGAGAAAGTTTAAGAGAGCGGTTGTATTCTTGATTTCCTCAATTTCTTGTAATATTTCTGAGAATTAATCAATAAAAGTGTTGTTCTTAATCTTCAAATATGTGTTGATTCTTATGAATTCATGTGAGGGGTGTAGTGTAGGATTTCCTGCAGCTACATAATGACGCTAGAAATAGGGACGTTTCTAAGCAAAGATTGAAATTGTGATTTGTAAGAATTTTAAGAAATTGGAGAAGAGTTTTACGTGATTTATAGTAGCACATCAAAGTTGAAGAAATGGCTAGAAGAAGAAATACATCAGAACAGCCAACAACCGTAAGGAAGAGTAGAAGACTTGCCGGAAAAGAGACAAATGAAGTAGGAGAATCTTCAAGATTAAGAACAAGGAGCAAAAAAAACAAGGAATAATGGAGAAAATCAAATTCAACAACCAAATCAGCAAACACCGATACAAGATAGAACTGTGGATTATGACAGAGTGAGCGTGCATACTTGGCGATCAGATTCAATAGAAGAAACAGAAAATCAACAATTAAGAAATGGAAGGCGAGAAGGAAGAGATCAAGAAGTGGTTGGAGGATTAATTCATGGAGATGACGAAAATGAAGTAGTAGAGACTTTAAGACAAATAATACAAGAGGAAATGAGATTAGAGGCGGATAGAAAGCGCAAATTTGACAAGGCAAAACCATGAATTGAGAATGGAAAACATGAGGTTACAAAATAGGAGATCAAGAAGTACAACGACATCAAGTTCGAGATCAATCAGAAGTGAGGTAAGAAGAAGATCACCTATGACAAATATTGAAGAAGAAAATCATGATCCAAATAAAGGACGTTGAGAAAGGAGAAAAGTAAGGGAAGATCGTTACATACCACAAGGTGAAATTCAACAAAACGAACAAAACAACAGAAGTCAGGAGAATAAATAGCGTCAGACACGAAATAACCAAGATGACAAAGAAAATAAAGAGGAAGGAAGGAGGATATTACATGGAAGAGAAACTCAAAGAAATCAGCAGATACTTGAAAGAGAAATCGAGATACATTATGCTGAACAAGCACGCTTAGCTTGCGAAAGGGAAATATTGAGAGCTGACGTGGAAGAAAAAGAATTCCAATCGGCAATTCTCCAGAATAATCATGACAATCGAGAAAGAAGATGCGAACAAAACCGCAACAATGGTAATATCAACGAAGAATACGATAGGGTGCAAAGAAGAGCTGAAGAAAATCGCAGAAGTGAAAATGAGAGATATAATGGTATGTGCATTCGTGAAATAAATGTAATAGAAGATCACGAGAAATACAAGAAGAAAATAATGGAGACGGAAATCAAAATCTCGCAACACAAGACAGGCAACAACGCAGGAGAAGGGAAGCTGCACTGAAAAGACCAATAGAGAAAAATTCAGCTGGGAACGAACAAATCTTGAGAGAGTTAACAGAAATGAGGGGAATGCTAAATAACAAAAGAGAAGGAGACAGAAGGAAACTTGATGAGGCTATTGAAGAAGCTGCGAAAACTCTATTCACCCAAAAAGTACAATTAGGAGGAATTCCCCCAAAATGCAATTTGCCAACATTAACCAACATCTTTGATTGAACTACTTGTGCTATTCAACATGTCAAAGCTTATGTTAGGTGTATGCTACAGTGGGAAAACCATGATGTTGTACTGTGCAAATATTTCGCATCCAGCTTAACAGGCAAGGCACTAAAATGGTTCGAAGGCTTACCTAAGAACACTATAACTTCTTTCAATCATTTACAGACCACATTTTTGGGAGCGTATATAAGTAACAATTTTTCACGACCTGGTATTGAAGATGTATTTGGATTAAAGCAAAGAGTTGGAGAAAGCTTAAAACATCTAACCATAAGGTGGAAAAAAATATGCAGCGAATTGGCAGGCCGCGTGGATAAGAGATATCTCATTTTTTTCATTTATTAATGCAATGTTCGCAACCAATCTGATATACGTTCAAATCTTCAGAATCAAGAATACCATCACAATGACAGAACTGCGAGAATTGCAAGAAGAATACATTGCTTTGGAGGAGAGACAAAATGAGATGGAATCATACCCTACTGCGAATACCATCTCAATTGCAGCAAACGCAAGTTTACTTCCTAGGTTAATAAATACAGTAGCGAGCACTTCTTAGGAGAAGCAAGAAAAGAGTATGGATGGTGGTCAACAGAAATTAGTAGCTATGGGAAGTAGAGATCAAGAAGAATTCGAAAGGGAAAGAAATTTTTTCAGTAAAAGTGGAAATAATAAAATTCAGAGGCTTGATGAATCGTAAGAGACTTATGGTGGACAGAGGCTAAATTATTATAGAGGGCAAGGAAGTCAGAAAAATTTGGGAGGCTATAATTTTGATGGAGGACATACCCGTACCCTGGAATATGGGAAAAGAGCCACACCCAAATAATCGAAGTTTAGAATTTTGTTCTTATCATCATTTTCATGGTCACTCAACAAATGAATACAGGAATGTAAAAAGAATCATCTTGAAGATGATAGATCGGGGAAAATTAAACCATTTTCCAATAAGACATTCATAGTCTCAGCAATTACCTCCAGCCCCAGAAATTCGTAAAGTGAATACAACAAAGGGAGGAGAAACATTTGTGATAGAAGTTGGGGAAAAAGCGAAGAATCTATCTTATAACTCCATCAAACATTCATACAAAACTATAGAAGTTTTCCACGACAATGTTTTAAGCAGAGTTTTCGCGAGAGATGCAGATGGAAGAAAGATAATGAATATTGCAAAAGCGTCGCCATTAGAAGAGTGGAAAAAGAAGACTATTTCTTTCACTGTACAAGAAGTACATGAGACTGGCGAGATGCATGATGATCACAGTCGTATGCGTCAAAAATAATTCACTTTCTTACTCAACAAAATATAAATGAAGTATAAAGTAAGGAAGAGTTCGTATCCACAGAGAGGCGATTGTTGTTATCAAATTCTAGTTTCTTAGTAACCAAAAGGGGGGATTTCTGATTTTTGTAAAATAAAATCAAAATAAAAGCGAAGTAAATAGTTGGAATTAATCAATGAGAGAAATATATTGGTCAAGGAATTCATCTTCAATCTTAAACATGTGCTTGCATATATGATTAGAATTACAATTTAATCTCTTTTATTATCAAAATCCTAGAATATTAATATGAAAATTTCCTAAGTTCACCAACACATACATTAGAGCCGCATATGCGAATTTTACCTAAAGAATAACCTAACGCCTTGCGCTAATTAAGTTCAATTCCTAGGAGCATTAAGTTTGGGAAATAGGCTAATCAATGCAATTGTCATACATTGCGCATGACAATTCAGACAATGGTCAAACTCTACATATGATTAAAAGAGTGTATCACTACAAACTATAATCATATCATGCTACTTGTATTTGGGTTATCGCTTGATAAAAAACCCTAAAATTGCTACGGAAAAGATGCAAGTTCAATTAATTGGCCACTTAACTAACCAAACATCTAAATCCTATCACAATACATCAATCATGTGATTATTAAAAACAGTAGAGATATGAACGATAATCAAGAGAGAAAACTAATGCATTAATCAAGCACAAGTTTTAGAAATAGGACTACATCCTTAACCAATAATATAAGATTTAGCTACACATAGCTATGGAGTTCATCACAATCAATAATCAAATAAAGAAGATGAAAAATAAATACGAAAACAAACCCTAGTTGCAGCTCTCTCCTCTGCTCCAAGAATAATACGTGATCCCCAAAGTTGTAGAAGTCTTTCTTTTTATAATCCTTTGCTCCAAAAATAGGTTTAATCTTTAAAGCCCATTAGATGAAAATCCACCAAGCCCATAAGTGAAAAAAAACCATGTAGAAAATATGCCCCAAAAACTGTCGCCGGCAAACTGGGTTTATTGCCGGAAGTTGGCCGAAATTCGGCACCGGAAAATGGTCGTACAAGTAGTTCAGGCGACCGGCAAAGTCCACCCAGTCACCGGTCAAATCTCAGGTCAACTGAGTCTAGCATATCGAGTCAGTAGAATGACTCAGGGTATAAATGAGCACTGAGTTGGCTGTCTGACTCGGTTGAGTGATATAGGCCAAATCTACTTTGTCTTCACCAAGTCAGTCCAGCTATGATGGCTGTGCCTTTCTGCAATCCTTGCAACTCTACCATCTTAGCTATTTCCACCTACTACTGAGCATCAGCAACAATACCATCTTCTCATGACTTCCAATCTTAATCTCCACCACATTCATACTCATTGCAGCTGCATATCTTTCCATTTCAGCTCAATTACGACTGCCATTCAGCTGCATCTTAGTGCAACTGCAACTATAACTCCAAGCCATACATTCATTCAATTCATTTTTGTAGCTTCTCTGTAACACAAAACACCACCAACTACTCATATACACTAACCTACATAGCAAACTCATTTCAGTAAAAACATCTTCAATCCTCTCAGCTAAATCCTTTATCAACCACAGACTCAAGACTCAAGCTTAATGATCTCGACAACCATAACCAAATCACCACAGCGTCCCAGTATTGTTGATTTCAATGACCCATCGCAAGCCATTTTCCATGATCATTAACCACATCTCAACTCCATATGCTCGAGTTCTTCTCATTGAGATCCACCTATCTCGTTCTCAACCATCGACGGGAATACAAACTCTCATGTATTATCTTCATAACCTACTCAAAGTTCTTCCATGCTTCACCGTCAACTGCAGTTCATCTCATACCACCAAAACCCTTGTTCTTCTCAACTGAAACTAATAACTTCCAGACCACAACTCCGTAATCAGACATAAATTCTCAAAGCTTCAAAATGCTGGACAGTTATCACCATTCAATATTGAGTACCAACAGAACTCCATTGTCGTCTCTTGTTATCTCATCCTTTTATGCCCAGTAAACACATTACTCTTCATCCCTAACATCGACTGCAGTCTTATCATTGGCAGCAGACTTTCAAGTACCAGCAGCATCAACTCTCCTCAACAGCAATAACATAGACTCAAGATTCATCTCATTTTTTTCCATCCTCGATATTCTACAGTCCCTTAAACTCGAGCTATGCTCTCTACCGTCCTCCTTTGTAGCTCCACTCCCAGACTTGGCCAACACCACAGTGCACTGCTTTAACAACCGCAACAGCATTTGCACCATCAGAACCTCCACTGCAACTGAACTGCTATAACCAGCAACCATCATCTCTTGAAGCTACAACTCCATTTCCAATCCCTGTAACATCAAAACCTGTAACTCAGTGTTTGTGGGAGAAAACTACTTCTGCCGGTTTAGGTAATTTTGGGTGTGTGTGGATGAAAAGTGAGTTTAAACCTTCAACAAATGTGCTGCACGATGAGCACTTTGATTCGAGAGATAATCTATACAATTCTGGCCTAAACTAAAGACACGGCCGTTCCAGATTTTTTTCGGTCACAAGTGAAGGATGTGAGGTTGATCTTAGGGAGGGAAGCGAAGAAGGTGTTTAGAGTATGAAGATGAAGGCTATTTGATGACTTGTTAACAGAAGGTTGAGCAGGCGAGCAAATGTTGCAGGCAGGCTCTGGGTGTTGAATACGATGGTATCAACACTTGGTGTTCTGTGTTGTTCGAACTTCTGTCTTTGGAAATAGGGAGGAGAACCTATTTATACAAGTCGATAAGCCTTCATTACGTCTCTCGTGGGATAGTGGAGGAAGTGGAGTGATGGAGGATGTGGAGTTGTGTGTTAGTGCCACACGATTGCTTGCCCACTTCTCCTATCATCGCTAACCGCCCATGTTTCCCTGACACGATCTTGTGATGGCGTGTTGCACGCTGCACGCTGTAAACCGCCAGACCAATACCCCAGTTTGTATCCCCCAGTTGTGACACGATTAATGTCTCGAGTGTGTGGATCGCGGGACCCACATAAAATAGTGCAGGGTGAACCGTGAACTTGGTATAACATCGCATGCAACCATCTTCAGGTGACCGTTTGGAGGCTGTATAGACAAGCCATGCCTTGGTCGGTTACCTTGTGAAGAAGAGTGACGGATGGTGGTCATGGTGATACCTTTTTTGCTGGTTGATTCACACCCTAAGTCATTCGTCCAAGCTTGCAAAGTTGGACGAACGAGATGGCTTGTAGCCTTGCTTGCGACCGTTGGATGGGAGGCGCGCATGCTGCCTCTTTCGGCCCAAACGTTTGCATGCTTAGAGAGTTCCAATGGAGGAACCGATCATCCCTGCATGGAGGCGGTACAATGGTGTTCACGCCCATGCCTGCTTGACTCGCAAAGATTTAATCTGAGCCACTCGACTCAGGTGGCAAAGACGAGTGGTCGAGATTAGAACTTATAGAGGGGACGTGACATGCCACCTTTGGGCGCGCATACCGAGGATATTGACCACTTCCGGTCTTGGACGATCAGCTAGGCGTGAAGTCGGGCCCACGGCGGTCATGCTAGCATGCTCGGTTCCTTCTAAGTCTCCATCTTTGCCTTTCTTCCAAGCCTGCGAAGATGGACGCTCGAGATGTTTCTGCGCCGCAAACCCTAATTAGGGTTTTGGACCGGACACTTTGGGCGATCGGTTTTGGGTTGCGTGCGCCTCCTTTGGGGAGACCGACCATGTATACAACATATTAGGTCGACAGTGAGCATGTACATGCTTGCTCTATGACCCCGGGCGCAATCTAAGCCATCCAACTATGCCTGCGAAGTCGGATGGTCGTGATCATTTTGGATCTTCTCAACCTGCATAAGGTGTTAATCTATCCTTGTTTGGGCAATCATTTATTGCAACACGGCTTGCCTATGAGGGAGTCGGTCATGTAGGTAGAAAGTGGTCCCGCCAATGGTGTACCATCACTTCACTACTTGTTTTAGGGTATAATCTAAGCCGTCAAACTATGCCTGCGAAGTTGGACGTTTCAAGATTAAAAGGAACCCTAGCCGTGCGTCATGCTCACTTTGAGCACACGTTTTGGAAGGACTAACTGTAGTTGGCCTTGACCGTTCAGTCATGTATGAAGGTGGGTCCGCGGTGATCATGGTAGCATGCTCAGGACCCCCTGAATCTATATCTACACCCTCCATCTATGCATGCGAAGTTGGACGGATGAGATATATTTCTGAGTTTGTTTTCAGCAAGTGAGACTAACATGGGTAGTGTTGCATGCGTTCGACGGGGCTAGTATAACCTGGTGTCAGATAGCCTATGGGTGTTTGAATGTCGAACACAAGGCTTTAATTAAAGCATTAATAGTAATGTTGTATACCTACAGAAAATCGGGATGGTTGCCACATGCTCCGTCGGGATGGTTGCCACATGCTCCGTTCTGGGTAGGTTTTAATTCTCAGGGATGGTTGCACATGCTCCAATGAATTAATATGGCGAGAAGTATTCATCGCCTGGAGGCTTTATCCTTTGCAGGACGTCAGCTTACAAAAATTGTCTTTTTACAATTTTAGCCTTTAAATAGAAATCCATCATCAACAACCTCACATCCTCACATCCTTCACTTGTGACTGATCGCAACCTCTTATCCTTTTTTCCTATAGGGCTTATAGTTACGAGGTTGCACCCTTTGGGGTATCTTTGGGCCAAGTTCATCATTTGCCAAGACTTGTCAAAAATGGCAGATGTGGTTCAACCTCACCCGGCACTCTTGACTCAACCGTGTACCTCGGCGCCTTGATCGTTTTATGCACTTCTTGGGAAAGACAGTATGCCTTAGTCGCCCAACCTAAATCTTCTTACACCGCATTTTATATTGCGTAATGTCGTTAGATTAGGTGAGAATCCAAGGTGTCTAACCCGGATATGTACCCCATTATTGGGTTGTACCCCAAAATTTTTACCATGTACTAAGGGCCCTTGGTGGTGTTCCGGTTACCCTTAGCCACGTTATAGGTACCCCCTTAAATGACGTACTTTAGGACTTTGCCTCTTACGAATTATAGCTTCGCGAACTAGGGTGTACGCCATAAAGGTTTGCCTGTATAAAATTTTCTGCGGCTCTCTTTCTTTTTTGGAGGCTGATCACATATTGCGGTCTTTTATTCGCAAATTAATGAAATTTTAATCGGAATATAAATTCTGAAAATTCGTAACTTTTCCCAATTTCCTGCGAGCAAACAATATTCGTAAAAATTTTCATGAGTTTTATGGATAATACCTTTTCAAATATAGTCTGTTCCAAGGTCTACCAAGCCTCAAACCCATGTCTCTCCCTTCTGGATCCATCAGTCGATAAGCTCCGCTTCCTACAACTTCTTTAATAACATATGGTCCATCCCATTTTGGTGCTAATTTCCCTCCATTTTCTTTTTGATATCGAGGTGTTTCTCGCATGACCAAATCACCTGGTTTATATTCACGTTCAATGACTCTCTTGTTGTATTCTCGAGCTAATCGTTCCTGATAAATCCTCATATGGTGCAACACCTTTTCTCTTTTTTCTTCCAAATCATCCAATTCTCTTAATATTACTCCCGCACTTAAATTTCTTTCCAAAGCTTCTTTCTTTGTTGTCGGAACTACAACCTCTGTGGGTAATACTGCTTCTACTCCATATGTTAGACAATAAGGAGACATTCCAGTTGCTTCTCTTCTAGTTGTATTGTATGCCCAAACTGCGCTAGGTACTTGCTCGCACCACCCTTTGAGATGTCCTTCTAATTTATTTTTGATTGTATCTGCGATTGTTTTATTTGTTGCTTCAGATTGTCCATTAGCTTGTGGATATAACGGGGTTGACTTCCCACATTTTATTCTAAAAGCACTGAGTAACATCTCTATATTCTTCCCCTCAAATTGTTTTCCATTATCAGATACTAGTTGTGCTGGAACCCCGTACCTGCAAATGAGGTTCTCAAATATAAACGTAAAAACATCTTTATCACGAATATTTTTGTCCTGCTTTTACTTCTGCGAGCTTCGTGAAATAATCTGTTGCAACTATCAAGTATCTCCTTTGTCCAGATCCAGGTATAAATGGTCCAACAATATCCAACCCCCATTTACCAAAAGGCCAGCAGCTTGTTGAAGAAGTTAATGTAGCCCCTGGTGCATGAATTCTTTTACCATGTCGTTGTCATTCCTTGCATCTTCGTACGAACAATTTTGCGTCTGTATGCATATAAGGCCAGTAATATCCTTGTATCTTTGCTCTATATGCTAGAGATCTTCCCCCACTATGATTGCCATCTTCTCCTCCATGTAACATCTTCAATATCTTTTCTCCTTCTTCGCGAGTTAAGCACCTGAGAGGTGGTCCATTGAAAGATTTTCTGTATAAAATTCCTTCTCGCAACTCATAGTTTGTTGCACGACTCTTTAATTTATGTGCTTCTAGTCTGTTCCTGGATATTTCTCCTGTTTCGAGGTATTCATGAATTTCTTTTCTCCAATCTGCGATGTTGTTTGATAACTCTCTTTCTACTTCCATCGCAACAGCTTCTTCAATTTCTTTCTCTTTGTCCACTGATGGGTGTTGAATTATTTGTATTTGGATATTTATTGTATTTGGATTTGTCATCATGCTTGGAATAAATGCAAAATCATCTGCGAGACGGTTATATTTTCTTGATATATGTCTCCATTTTAATTTTGGTATCTTCGTAGATAATTCCTCAACGAATTTCTTGTATTTCTTCAAAGAAGATTCATTTGTGGTATATTCCCCTTTAATTTGACAAATCACTAATTGCGAATCACTTGTTATCCTTATACTTTCAAGCTTCTTTTCTATTGCGATCTTTAATGCATGCACTACAGCTTCGTACTTTGTTTCATTGTTCGTGGATGAAAATTCTAGTCTGAATGAGAATGCTGTTCTTTCTCCTTCTGGTGAAATCAACACGACTCCAATTCCATTTCCCTCACTATTGGATGATCCATCCACCAGAATTTCCCATCTATCAGGCTCTGTTAACAAGTCTTTTGGATTTCCAAATTCTTCTTCAACATCCATCATTTCCTCTACTGCTTCATCTTCTTCCAAAGGAAATTCTGCCAAAAAATCTGCGACAACTTGTAATTTTTGCGATGACAACACTTCGTATTTTATCTTGTAATGGTTTACTTGTGCATTCCACCTTTCTATTCTTCCTGACCTTTTTGTGTTCTTCATGACTGATTCAATTGGGACTTTGGTTACCACTTTTATTACATGTGCTTGAAAGTATATTCGTAACTTGAATGATGCATAAACCAGGGCTAAGATTAACTTCTCCATTTTAGAATAATTCTTTTCTGCTGTATTAAAGGTTTTACTAATGTAGTAAATGGGCCTTTCTACTCCTGCGTCTGCTCGTAACAGAACTGCACTTAGAGCATATGGAGTTGTTGCGAGGTATACCCATAATTCTTCGTTTTTCTCTGGTTTCTGTAGTATAGATGTATTTGTGAGGTACTATTTGATTCCTTGAAAAGCTTTTTCACATTCATCAGTCCATTTGAATTTTGCTCCCTTCTTAAGTATGTTGAAAAAATGCTTGCACTTATCTGACATTCCGAAATAAATCTCCCAAGTGAAGCCAAGAGTCCATTTAGTTTTTGTACTTTTTTTACCGTTGCAGGTGTTGGCATGTCACGAACTGCTTGGACCTTTTCTGGATCAACTTGTATTCCCTCCTTCAATACTATGTATCCCAAGAACTTTCCAGATGAAACCCCAATTATACATTTCTCAGGATTTAATTTGATGTTGAACTTTCTCATTTGCTCAAATATTTCCTTCAAATCTTGCACATGGTCTTTAGCTTCCTTGCTTTTTATCAACATATCATCTACATATACCTCCAAAGTTTTATGTATCCACTTCGCGAACACTTTTTTAACCATACGTTGATATGTAGCACCCGCATTCCGCAAACCAAATGGCATCTTCACATAACAATACAAACCCCTTGGAGCAAAAAAGGCAGTATGTTCTTGATCTTCTTCTGCGAGTGATATTTGATTATACCCTTTATATCCATCAAATGAAGTGACTCTATCATGACCTGCAGCTGATTCCACCATTTGTGGTATATCTGGTAATGGAAAACTGTCTTTGGGACATGCCTTGTTTAGATCAGTGAAATCTATGCAAATTCTTATTCCTTTATTCTTTTTCGGAACAATGACCATATTCGCAATCCATTCTGGATATTTTTCTTCCCTTATGATCCCTGCATCCAACATCTTTTGTAATTATTCTTCTATCTGTACATGATAATTTTGTGATATCTTCCTTATTCTTTGTTTGAATGGTCTTATATTTTTATCTATATTCAATCTATGACATGCCACTGATGGATCAATTCCTGGTATCTCATCTACACTTCCTGCGAAGATATCTTTATATTCTCGCAAAAGATCAGTAGTCCTTTTTTCTTCTTCTTCATCCATCTTAGTTCCAATTCGTAAGAATAAAGGCTCCTCTTTACTTCCAATATTTATTTCTTTAGTTGGTTCAGCTGCAACATAGCTTGGACTTTGCTCCCCCATAGGTGTTGGTTCTTTAATTATTTTTGCTGGTTCCCCTTCTTTTTCTAGAATTTCATTTGGTATACCTCTCCCTTCCTTTGCTCTTATTGTATACACTCGGAATTCTTCTTCTTTTCTTGTTTCCTTCCCAAGTTTCCTACGAAGTTGTTTCTTTCTTGCTCTTCTTCCGCATTGTGTTACTTCAATTTGATAACAAAATTTTGCACTATCAAGATCTCCTTTTATTTCTTGAATTCCATTTGGTGTAGGAAATTTGATTTTTTGATGTAATGTTGAAGTAACAGCTTTGATCGCATGAATCCACGGCCTTCCTATCAGCATGTTATATGGAGATTCCATATCTATCACACACAAGATTACATGTGTTTCGATTTCTCCTAGTAATACTCGCATCACGATTTCTCCTTTAGATTTTGTTGTAGATTTCCCTAATCCATGAATAAGACACTTTGAATTTATGATTTCTTCATCTCTAATTCCCATCCCCTTAAGTGCATGATAGAATATAATATTAACAGAACTCCCTGTATCAACCAAAATTCGGTTTAATTTCCATTTTTCTTCAGCTTTCTTATCTTCTAGCATGATTGGCAATGTGATCACCAATGGTGAAGTGTGGTTCAAGTCTTCATTTGGAATTTCTGCTACTGAAAATATGATTTTCTGTTTTTCCCATTCTTCTAAAGTTGTTATCTTTTCTTCCTCCATGATCTTTCTTCCTCTACAATCTCGCTTGTATATTTTTCCCTTCATATTACTATGAAATTCATCAATCATTGTCTCTGTGATCATATTACATTCTTCTTTTTTGCCATCTCCATCTACTGACTTCATTTGATCTTCAAATTTTCCACAATTCCCTCAAATTTAGGCTACCAAAATTCTCAAGTCCCTGTTTCTAGCGCCAATTATGTAGTTGCAGAATAACCTACAACTACACCCTCAACAGAATTAGTAAAAACTCAAGAAGTTCTTGATGATGAATAACAATTTTATTATTAATGTTCTCAATTGATCACAAAGAAGTATCTAAATGGAATTATAATAGTTACAACTTTCTCTATTCTCTTTCCTAAAATATTTTCTAACACTCACTAAAAGAACCTCTCGAATTTTACATTTGAACTCCTATTTATAGTAAAACTTTATACAGCTGTACATGAGTTACGAAGTATCGCAACTCATACTCGCAAAATTACTCCATCCTCGCAAAACTTCATATTTCTCCGCGCTTCTTCTATCATCGTATCATTTTATAACTCTTTTCTCCTGATACTCGTGAACTATTATCTTGCGATATTTAGTACCTACACGTTTCTTGCACCACAGCTTGCCTATGAGGGAGTCGGACATGTAGGTAGAAAGTGGGCCTGCCAATGGCGTACCATCACTTCACTACTTGTTTTAGGGTATAATCTAAGACGTCCAACTATGCCTGCGAAGTTGGACTTTTCACGATTAAAAGGAACCCTAGCCGTGCGTCATGCTCACTTTGAGTGCACGTTTTGGAAGGACCAACTGTAGTTGTCCTTGACCGTTCGGTCATGTATGAAGGTAGGTCCGCGGTGATCATGGTAGCATGCTCAAGACCCCCTGAATCTATATCTACACCCTCCATCTATGCATGCGAAGTTGGACGGATGAGATATATTTCTGAGTTTGTTTTCAGCAAGTGAGACTAACATGGGTAGTCTTGCATGCGTTCGACGGGGCTAGTATAACCTGCCGTCAGATAGCCTACGGGTGTTTTCATGTCGAACACAAGGCTTTAATTAAAGCATTAATAGTAATGTTGTATACCTACAGAAAACCGGTATGGTTGCCACATGCTCCGTCGGGATGGTTGCCACATGCTCCGTTCTGGGTAGGTTTTAATTCTCAGGGATGGTTGCACATGCTCCAATGAATTAATATGGCGAGAAGTATTCATCGCCTGGAGGCTTTATCCTTTGTAGGACGTCAGCTTACAAAAATTGGCTTTTTACAATTTTAGCCTTTAAATAGAAATCCACCATCAACACTCAGCTATACAACCTACCAGTTCTTGCAATGGACTTCTTTTCTACACTGTCTTGACCAGCACCCATAAACCACTTTTCTGCATTCATTCAATCTTCACATTGCTACAGTTTTGACTGCAGTTGTAACCCTAGAACATCATAGTCCACCAGCACCTCCATCAGTTCTTCACATTTCACCATCTTTGATCCTTGCAACAACATCACATCAACCTCAATACTAGCAGCAACACTTCCTGCATCAGAGCCATATCCAGCCATTCCTGCAACTCTATTGCACCAGAACCCATGGAAACTGCAATACAACCTTGTGTCCTAACATACATCTAGTTCATTCTCAGTTCCCAGCAGAATCAAGCAAACCTCATTTCGATCATTTCCTAGCAAACCCATATCACAATTACCACCAATTTTCTCTTCTCAGATTCAATTCTTCAATTCAAACCAAACCCATCTGAACTTCTTCCATGTTGCTTCTAATCTCCAAACTCAGAAACCCATTTCTCCTGATTGATTATTCTCAGATTCAAATTCAATCACTGCCAATTTCATATTCAACCATTAATCTTGATTCAACTAATGTCTTCTTAATCTGTTTCTTAATAGGATCCTTAGCAGAAATCCATCAAACCCTAACTCAGAATTTCTTAGATTCTTCACTGGATTTGTGAGCTCTAATCTTCATTTCCATGAAAAATTCAACCTAATTTTCCCAACTTTACCAGAAGACTCATACCTTCATCCCAATTTCTTCCATCACAGGCTTCAAGTTCTCTCCAGCATCAATTTCTTCTATCTCTGAGTTTTAGGCGCAGACAGAGAGAAAAGCTATTGATAGATATAATCATTTTCTCTCTGAATTCTAGGGCTGTGTATGAATGGAAATGGATATAGCCAACCCGGTGGGCTATATAGGGGATATCCAGGATGATTCAAGGCATCCATAAATAAGATAAAGGCCAACCAAATGGTAGCCCTTTTGCAACTTGTATTGGTGATGTCGATTGTCCCGTATCCTCCATTGTACTCCCGATAATGCTTGCTTGAAAGTGGACGCCTTTTGACTTTTACGCTCCAAATGGACGGTTTCTCCTTCTCTCGAGTTCCTCCACCAGCAACAGCCGCCTCTTACTTCTCAAACCCACTTCATCTCTTCAATTTCTATTCATCACTAAAACAATCGTACTTTTCAGACAAAAATTGCATCACTAAAGCCGACATCCTTTTCAGGCGGAGATGAAGAAATAAAATCAAACAATGAGAAATAATCCATCTCCAAGAGAAGTTGCACGTGAGATGAGACTTTTGCGTTGTTTCTTCTTCTTTTGTTCCAAATGACTCCAAAGTACCTAAATATTCAAAAATAATCATAAGATACATATTTTACAAGAAAACTTAGCGAAGAAAGCATAAATAATAGATATATATCAAGGTGTTTTAGACACCTATCACATGACAACCCACTAGTGGTAAGATTAGAAATAAACCCAAAACAGATAGAAGAAGAAGATAAAGAAAATGAGGATGATAAAGCTGAAGATTCTTGGGACATTAACAGAGTTCTAATTGACACTGGAAGCTCAGTGGATATCTTATTTTATCATACTTACAAAACCATGGGAGGAAGAGATGAGGATCTAATACCATAGACTTATAAGATCTATGGTTTCAATGGTACTGCCAACAAGCCCAAAGGGTAAATTTCAATGCGAATTCCATTGAAGGGAGTATCTTCTAAGATTCAATTTTGTGTTGTCGATGTTGAATCTCCTTACAACTCTTTGATTGGCCGATCTTGGCTGCATGGGATTCTAGGTGTAGCATCGACTTACCACCAGTGCATTAAATTTCCACATCCCAGCGGTGTTGGAGTCATAAATGGAGATTGGGTTGAAGGAAAAAAGTGATATGAAATTGATATGGAATCTTGCAAGGAAAAGGCTGCGAAGAACAGAAACTGGAAACATAAAATCAAACAAAAGCAAAGAAGTGAAAGGTTGATGGTGGATACCGTAGAACGACGAGAAGAAAGAATGCTGCAAAGTCAACATATGCTAAAACCAATAGATGGCGAGCGTCTCGCAGATGGTGAAAACGTAGCAAAGTGCAACAAAAAATCAGAAGCATAAAATAGTAAGTAAAAAAGGTATAATTTCTGGATTATAAAATATAAGAGGTGTATAAATGATTTGTTGAAGAAAATTTTACAAAAGAATGTTTTGACTCAATGAAAAAGATGAAATTAAAAAAACATACAAGAGCTGGAATGCAAAAACAGAAAATCAAAGAATAAAGAAACGTGAATATTTCGCAGAAACGCGAATAAAATTTCGCAGAGACATTAGAATGGGACAAACCTTTATGGCGTACACCCTAGTTCGAGGATAAAATTTCGCAAGAGGCAAATGTAAAACCTAAAATGCATCATATAAGGGGGTATCTCTTTGCATGGCTCAGGGATAAGGTTATACCACTGCTGGAACCTGAGTCATGGAGATTTGGGGTCAATGAAAGCCCATCCAGGAGAGGTACCTTGGATTTCCAACTATATATATATATATATATATATTAACAGTTGGACGATCGAGGGTCTCTTCTAAGGAGTGCATAGTATGACCAAGGTGCCGAGGTACACGGTTGAGCCAAGAGTGCCTGAGGCATTTGAAGCATCTCGGCCATTCTTTGCAAGTCTTGTCTATGATGCACTCGACCCGAACAGTCTCGTAACTATAAGCCATATAGGCAAAATGGATAAGAGGCTGCGAAAACAACTGGTTGTTGGTAAAACCAGATGGGAGGATCTAGCCTTGTATGGCCGATGTACGTCTCCTTGAAGGGGAAACCAGGGGGAAGATAAGGGCGGCACCCTCCATTAGGGAGATGATAAGTGTCTTAAGACGCAAATGTCATGAGGCTTTATATTCGCAAGAATATTTAGGCTTGTCATATTTGTGCAGTAAGTATACATAGGAAAAAAGCCATGAGAAAAAGATAATATGAGATCAATGGGTTTTTACATGAAAGTGTAAAGACGTCCTGCGATTTCATCGCAAGACGGCAATGTCATGGGTCTTTGTCTTCGCGAGAAGATCAAGGCCTGTCATATTATCGCAGAGAAATTGACAAAGCACGGATAATGCAAGATCAATGGGTATTTGCATGTGAATATAAGGATATCTTGCGATTTTGTCGCCAAAACAAAACGTGGCTAAATAAGACCTTTAATTAGGAAGGCAAAATAAGACCACAAGAGATCAAGATTGAATGACTGCGAAATTAACGTAGAGATGATGATATTATGCAGATATGACTTGCGATATTCTCGCAGAGATTGAGGTAACAATTTACAAACAAATTTAATTCAAAATTAATCTGTCCAATCCTTTCATATTACAGATGCATAACAGAGGCAAGTATGGGAATGCACAGAATGATAAAATTGTTATTCATCTTTATATGACAGATTTACGTAGATGGTTAAAAATTAATAATCATATTAATTAACCATATTGCAAAAAGAATCGTTTTCTAATGTATGCAGATAGAGACAAAAGAAATCTATACACCACAGGACATTAGAAGATGGAGAAATTCGCAGCAATATATTACAAGGAGAAATGGATAGATATACAAATATTACAAAAAGATTAAAAAGGAAGACAAAACTATTTAGATCCATCATTGTCGTCGCCAGATTTTTCTTCTTCTTCAATTTCATCTTCATCTTCTTCAGCTTCGCTATCAGAGATGATAAGATTAGGTACGTTCTCTGGAATTTCATTCGCAAGATAAGGATATGCAGAGTGGGGAATTTTTTGATCATCACATACCATTTTAATAGAATCATTGCGAACACCAACAAGAGTATTGCTAAAATTCTCTAGAGTAATTTGAAGTTACTTTTTGAACTCGGAGCATTTCTCGTTACGAGAAGACAAAAGTTTTGCGAGTTGCCCTTTCTCTTCTTCCAATTCTTTGGCGAAAATTTTCTTCAAATGCTGAGAACAAATGACAACATATTAATAAAATAGTGGAGAATCAGTTAAAAGATGGATTAGTGGAAAAACAAGAATAAACACCTTCTATTTAAAAGATCATATCCTTAATCAAGGCAGAATGATCAGCTTGAAGGCTAACATCTACACCTAAATTATTTCTAGCGTTATCAAGAATATGTGCAGCCCAGGCAAACTCATCATCATTACTAATGAGAAGATGGGATCGAACTTGATTTTCCTTCTTCACAAGAGCATTATTCTCACAGATAAGTCTTTCCCTTTCAATTTGAATATCGAGAAGAGTTTTATGGAAATCTGCTAAAGCTTGAGCACCGTTTTTAGCAATGAGGTCTTTTCGTCAAAAAGGTCACTGTACTTGGTTCTTAATATATTAGTTTCCTCTTTTTAATCAATATAAAGTCGCTTAAACTTATTGGTTAAACCCAAGTTGAATCTATGTTCAATTTTTAAGAGAAGAAATTTGGATCTAAGTTCATCTATAGAAAAAGATCTAATTTGATCATCTGAAAGGCTACTTAAAGAATCATTAAGGCGATTGAGGAGGGTATCATCATCTATTGTATTTGAAAAAGAACGAAGGAATACAGATTCATCAGAGAGGTCGTAAATATCTGCGAAGAGGACTAATTAAATAAGAAAACACAAAGGAATACAGGGATAAAGAAAAATAGAAAAATTTCTTACCATAAAGTTGATTGTTTGCATCCTGGAGACTAGAAACCTTATCATGTGAAGAAGAGAGTTCAGTTTCCAATCGTTTAATCTTCTCATGAAGGCCAACAGATCCAAATTCTAATTGTTCGCGAAGATTAACAGAATCAGATTTTAATTCTTCATTTTCTTTGCGAAGAGTAAGAGATTCAGACTTTAATTCTTCATTTTATTTGCGAAGATTAGCGTTTTTCTTTGCGAGAACTGCACGCCTTTTCTCCAAATCTGAGACGACTGCAAAGGAAGCTTTTCCTGCCTGCGAAAGAATGCATCGAATTTCTTAGGAATTAATTTCGAATTTAAGATGAAAATAAAGAGAAGAAAGGTATTAGTATGAAAACTTACCAAGCTATTGAGTGAATGCAAGAAATTTGAAGATATAGATCTTGAGACCCCGCGAAGAGATTCTTTGTCCTTTAAGATGGGCGCATCACAAATAGCTGCAATAGACTTGGAAAAAAAGGTCAGAGGAGTATCACCAATTGTATGCATAATATTGATAAAAATGCCAGATAAATGAGCCATAGAAGATTCAGGTTGTGCAGATTCTTTTACGGAAGAAATATCATTATTGTCACTAGCATTGTCATCATCATCATTATCATTGTCACTGGAACTCTCGCAATCTTGAGGGATAGAGGGACAAAGAGATTGAACTTTCCTCTTTTTTGAAAGAGAAGCAATAATATTCTCCTTGCGAGTAGCGCCTTTACCCTTTCTCTTTGCAGTTTTGGAGGATTCTTCTATCTTATAAATATCCTTCAAACACAGATAAAGATAAGAAATAGAGGCAACGATATATTTTTAAGAATTCTAAAGAATATTTCTTACTTCATCTGTGATTGATTGAAAGGATGATAAAGTGATGGGTTTCTTAAACTTCTGGTAATTTTCTTTCAGTCTCTTAATCTGGAAATTTCGCAAACATAAAAAAAAAAATAAAAAAAAATTGAGTGATTAACGAGAATATATGTAAGAAAATAGTAGTAAAGATTCAAGCAAAAGGTGGAAATATACCTCATCATTCCTTTTAGGCCATTTGAATACCCAATGATGGTGCTCTACGACATTCGCGGCTAAGACATGAGAACCAGAAATGTATGGACCCTCTAGAATTAAATGGAAAGCACACCACTTGTTATCATTAGAATGACGCGGAGAAGAATTATCGCCAGGATGCCAGTCAATGTCTTGCATGAGTAATTGATCAACAACAACATTCTCTTTTTTATGTAAGTGAACACCCCAACAAGTTTTGTCTTTCTTTATAGGAATTATTTCATAATTCACAAAGAGGTTTTCAACAGTATAGTTCACAGGAACAATCGCGACGTCTTTGAACTTTGGAGTTTTAGCCTCATCGATATAGAGAGATCCCTTGCCGGTTGGCGAACTCAAGTAAAAGGCGGATACAATCTCCACTTAGTTAATATACGGCTCGCGAAAATTTCGCATGAGAAAGAATTTCATAAAACAATGGGAGTTCAGGATTATAAAGGGGAATAAGAAGACCATCTTCAAGTTGGCCTAGCGAGACTATGATTTTCTCTTGATTGCAGGGATGATCAGCAAATAATTTGGCAGTAAGCTCGGACTTAGGGCTTTGACCAGGAATACGAGATAGAATAAAACCTTTATCTTTAAGCTTCTTTTGCATCTTTTCGAAGGCAATCTCATTCTTACGACCGGATGGAGGCATTATTTAGTATGGGAATGAAGAAGAAAGTAGGAGTTTAAAAAGATGAAAATTGAGAAAAGTTAGAGTAGCAGGAGCGGAATTTACGGAAGAACAGTGAACAAATTTGCAGAGAAAAGTTGCAGAGAAAATAAGTAAAAAAGAAGAGTAGGGAAGAATGAAGAGGGTATATATAGATAGAAAAATACTCGAAAAGATAAACGTATTTAAGGAGAAGATTGGACGTGAACGGTTGGAACACAACGGTTGAAAGGGACGTGTCAGAAGCTGGATGGAAGAAAAAATATGTGTAATGAATCTGGCGAAGAATGTAGAAACGTGTCAGAACAGAAAAACATGAAAATATGAACAGCTGCAGCATTCTGAAAAGAAGGAGATTCTCATAATCTTCTCCCTTTCGCAGAGAAGACATGAGAAGATGCAAGACGTAGTATCAGAATATCGCCACAATAATACTCACATGAAATTTATAAACAACATTTCTAAGAGCTCTTCAGCAACACACTTTTTTCATAGTCAATATTACTGGATGTTCTTAAATCATTCTTGAGTCTAAAAATTAGACTTTCATAGTCATTTTTATCTAAGATTACAACAGGATTGTTTTTGTTAGACCTTGTTTTAGATGAACCCCTTTTTTATTTCACTTATGACTTGGGCATCCACAAGTAAGTATATTTTGAATGAAGATTCTTCATCTCTTGCAATATTGCATTTTTCCAAGTAGAAACATCAGATCTTATATTCCTGTTGACAAAAATATTAGCCTTTATATCATTATTTCTTTTAGGATAGGAATTCAAATTATATGAATAGTTATATTGTCTCAAAGTAGGACACTGGTGATCTGAAGACCTTTTGGGGAGAAATTTACTCAGTTCATTTGAAACAAAAGATAGAGCATCTTGCATCTTTCGAATTTTACAATTCCTTTGCATATGACCTTTATCTCTACAATAATAACAATGCTTATTGAAAGGATTAGAGGCTTTAGTTTTACCTTTGTGAGATGTTTGTTCAATATGCTGGTCTTTAGTTTGAGACTTACTCCAATTGCTTTCAGAGATGTTTTCCTTCAAAGTCTCACTTGAGCTATTAGATGGATCAGATACATTAATTTGTTTCGGTAGATCTTTTGGAACCGTAGCGCAAATAACCTTTATAAATTTTACTTCTTTGTTGATTGAAGAAGTGTCATTTTCATCATATCCTAATCCATGCTTGTCGCCATGATTTCTTCCTGCCTCCAATATGGAAGACAAATTGATTATGCTATCATTGAGTCTTCTTATCCTTGCAACTTCTTCTTCCAATATCTTGATATTTTCAAGTGTGTTGGATAGTTTGTCCCCAAGAGGATTTTCTTTGAGAGAAACATACTCATTTTGTTCCTTACTCATTAGATGTTGAGAATTAATCCTTGCTTCAGTTTCAACAAGTTTCTTATTCAACAAGTAATGTTTCCTGCTGAGATTCTCAAACTCTAGGATTTTTGAGTTTAGGATTTCTTTGCAGTCCTTAAGAAGATATCTGGTATTCTGATATCCATAAAAGAAGCCAGAGAATATTTTTCTTAGTTACTTATTTTCTCTGCAGAGAGGAACAAGAAGGTCAATCACACACTGAGGTAGATAGTCTTTTTTTAGAGACAACACCAAGTAATGAGGAAAATTCAGACATATCTTCTTCAACATCTAGATCGATTTTTGAGTCACCATCTTCATAAATTTCATCGAGTTATTTTTCAAGGAAATTTTGCCAATCATCAGAATCTATATTATATGGATCAGATTGTTCAGTAGATTCACATAAGATATCATTTTCAGGTGTTGTTCTTTCATCTTGATTCTCGTTCACTGAATCACCCATTTGATTCAATTATTATAGGTTGGATCGCACCAAACACAAATTGTTAAATCTTTTCGTGTTTGCCTTCTTTGATACCAATTGAAAAGATGAGGGTACCCAAATATACCATAATCTTAAACTTTTCTGTTAGAGCATTGCTCGGTCGAACTCGCATGCATTGCTATCTCAAGCATGTTTATCAATGTTAGTGATCAAAACTAATATATTGATTTTTAGTCTTCTTATAGCTTAGTCTCGGTCTAAGACAATTAAGTATAGTTGAGCTCCAGACTCCATGGAGATTGATTATCTTACAAAGACGAAGAACTACTCAAGGAACCAGTGGAACTTCATCCGACTAAAAGTATGTGGAGACTTGAACTCATCTATCACTCAAAAGTCTACTTTATCTCTTACTCTTGAGATAAAAGTTGTATAAGTATGATAGTTTTCATACATACATATTTTCTATTTCGAGCCGAGTTTACTCGCCTATCTTTTTCTCGAAATATGTGTTGGTAAGATTTTGCTTTAACCATTTTCATCTTTACCCGTGACGAAATTCATGATAATGTTTCAATCTTGAAAATAGCTTTGATGACGATAGTCGTGAATAACGATTGTTATAACATTATAGAAGAATGTTTCAATGATTTAAATGTAGAGTTGAGATTACCACCTATGGATATAAACATATATAGTGTGTTCGCACATTAGTGTATAAATCCATGCACCGGAAACCAAGTGCGTGCATATGTGTGCATGCGGTATTTATGAAGGAGACATGTTTGTACGCGTACTGGCGGAACTTTCCTCCCGGAAAATTCTGCCGAGTTTGGAGTTTACAAACTCATAAACCAGTCACCTTAGGTACGCGTACCTGTACGCATACTGGCAAAACTTTTTTACCCGAAAAGTTCAGCTGAGTTTGGAAACTAAAACCAACTCAAAATCTGGTAGCTAGGGTACGCATACCCGTTCGCATACCCAAGCTGGTTATTTCTCAAATCGATAGTTCATGGACTTAAAACAATAAATTATAAGGAATGCAATCTTTGCAAACCGTCGCTATATTGTTCATACATTGATTCAAACGAATCAAAATGATTTTGTTTGAATTTTGTCTATGCATAAAGACCTAAGCAATTGAACAACTCTTCAATCTTTTGAGTCATTTGAATTAGTTATGAGAAAGATGAATACGATTAATATGAAAGTGCTCATATGGATAACCATTGGTTAAATATTTGTGAACCAACTAAGTGTACATATTTAGGTACTGTTACTCAAACCTAAATAAATACATTTTATTGGTGTGTGACAAGCTAAGTTTCTATCTAACGGTTGAAAGATATTAGCTTGGTTGAATCAGGTTTTTTATCTAAAGGTGAATATTGAATGCTTTGTTTCCAAGGTAACTTAGATTGCAAACCCTGATTTGAAAACTATATAAGGGGAACTCTAGAAACTGGAAAAACTAATCCCCATACTTCCTGTATGATACTAGTAGGTTTTGCTAGAGTCGATTCTCCTATAACCTTAGGTTTCTTCTCGAGACCCTGTAGGTTAACGACTTAAAGACTTCATTAGGTTTGTGAAGCCAAATGAAACTACTTCTCTTATACTTGAGCGATATAATCTTGCCATTTTTTATCGTACGAGTTCAGTTGAATAATTGGCTTGAGATTATATCTCCGATAGGGCAAGATAAAAATAAATCACAAACATATTCGTCTCATCGTTTGTGATTCCACAATATCTTGTTTCGCTACCATACGATTAAGATTATTATGAGGTGATTGATAATTCTAGGTTGTTCTTCGAGAATATAAGTCCGGGTTATCAATTAGTTCAAGTTCACCTTGATTTAAATCAAAAGACGTGTAGGACCAGAATATCTCTACAACACTTCTCTACGATATTAATAACGCTTTCCAGCAAGCATCACCGCAAGTTCTTCAACTACATTTTGCGAGTGTCTCAAAAGCAGTCAAAAGAGTGACATAATAGCTGATGATTGAAGAAAACATAAGAAAAGCATGTTTTTCCCGCGATGGTTACAAAGCTTGCGAGAATGAACATTATAACTATCGCGATACAATCGCAGAATAAATCTGAAAGAATAGGAAAGCTTAGCTGTCATCCACTATGTAATTCCCTATATAAAGGTTTCCAATAAATTCAAAGAGGGATGATGTACTTTTTGAGAGTTGAGAAAGTCTTGAGGAGAGAGAAACTTAAAGAGAAAAGTTGTATTCTTGAGTTCTTACATTTCCTGTAAACATTTCTGAAAATCAAATAATAAAGTGTCGTTCTTAATCTTCAAATTTGAGTTGGTTATTACAAATTCTTAACAAGGGTGTAGTGTAGGATTTCCTGCAACTACATTTTGGCGCCCGAAACAGGGAGAATCAAGCTAAGAAATATCTAATTACAACTTGAAGATTTGAAGAAATTGTTAGAGTTGAAGAAATGGCTAGAAGAAGAAGAAATACATCAGAACCACCAACAACTGTAAGGAGGAGTAAAAGACTTGCAGGTGGAGAAACAAATGAATTAAGAAAATCTTCAAGGGTAAGAACAAGAAGAAATAAAACTAGGATTAAAGGAGAAAATCAAATTCCACAACCGAATCAGCAAACACCGATACAAGATAGAAATGTGGATTATGATAGAGTGAGTGTGCATACTTGGAGATATGATTCGATGGAAGATGTAGAAGATCAACAATTAAGAGACGGAAGAAGAGAAGAAAGAAATCAAGGAGTGGTTGAAGGATTAATTCATGGAGAAGGTGAAGATGAAACAGCAGATGATTTAAGACAAAGAATACAAGAGGAAATAAGATTAGAGACGGAAGAACGTGTAAATTTAACAAGACAAAATCATGAGTTGAGAATGGAGAATTTGAGATTACAAAGTAGAAGATCAAGAAGTACTGTTAGATCGAATTCAAGGTCATTTAGAGAAGAGCCAAGACAAAATTCCCCATTGAGAAATGCTAGAGAAAATACTCAAGAAGAAAGACAAAATCCAAATGAAGAGCAACGTCATAGAGAAGAATAGGTAATTGAAGACCGTTATGATCCGCGTGGTGAAACTATGGAAGATAGACGCAATAATAGAAATCAAGAGGATGGAAATAATCAAAATGGTGATGAAAATCGAGAAGAAGGTAGAAGAATATTACATGGGCGAGAAATTCAAAGAAATCGAAGAATAATTGAGGATGAAATTGAGAGGCATTATGCTGAACAAGCACGCTTAGCCTGCGAAAGAGAAAGGTTAAGAGCAGAATTAGAAGAACAAGAATTTCAAGAGGCAGTATGACAGAATAACCATGAAAATCGAGATAGGAGACGTAAACAAAATCTCCACAATGATAATATTTAGGAGGAGTATGATAGAATACAGAGGAGAATAGAAAGACAGCGAAGAAAAATGATAAGAAATGAAGAAATTTGCAAAGAAGAAAATAGACAGCATAATCAGCTGCGATTTCAAGAAGAAGGTGAAAGAGAAAATCGCAGAGAAAGACAGGATGAAGATGAAGAAGAAGATGCACAAAATCTCGAAAGACAAGAACGTAGAAGAAGGGAAACTGCGTTAAAGAGACCAATGGAGCAAAATTCAGCTGAGAATTAGCAAATATTGAGAGAATTAGCAGAAATACGAGGAATGATAAACAATGGAAGAGAAGGAGGCAGAAGGCAACTTGATGAAGCAATTGAAGAAGCTGCGAGAACCCCTTTCGCTCAGGAAGGATAGCTAAGAGGAATACCTCCTAAATGAAATTTACCAACATTAACCAGTATCTTTGATGGAACTACTTGTGCTGTTCAGCATGTTAAGGCTTATGTCAGGTGTATGCTGCAATGGGAGAATCATGATGTTGTATTGTGCAAGTATTTTGCATCTAGCTTAACTGGCGAGGCGCTAAAATGGTTCGAGGGATTGCCAATAAATACTATAACTTCTTTTGATCATTTACAAGCTATATTTCTGGGAGCATATATAAGCAACAATTCATCGCGGCCAGGCATTGAAGATGTATTTGGATTAAAACAGAGGATTGGCGAGAGTTTGAAGCACTTAACCATAAGATGGAAGACAATGTGCGGTGAGATGGATGGAAGAGTAGATGAAAGATATCTCATTTTGTCTTTCATAAATGCAATGTTCGCAACTAATCTGCTGTACATACAAATTTTCAGAATCAAAAATACTATCACAATGACTGAGCTACGAGAACTACAAGAAGAATACATTGCTTTGGAGGAGAAACAAAATGAGATGAAATCATATCCAATAACAAACACCAACTCATTAGCATCAAATGGAAGTTTACTTCCAAAAATGATTAATAATGTGGCTAGCACCTAGCAGACACAACAAGATAAAGTGGTGATTGATAATCAGCAGAAGTTAGTAGCTATGGGCAGCCGAGATCAAGAAGAGTATGAGAGGGAGAAGAATTATTACAATCGCGGAGGAAATAACAAAATCCAAAGGCTTAATCAGCCGCAAGAAACCTATGGTGGACAGAGGCAAAATAACTTTAGGGGCAAGGTAATCAGAAGATAGTATGGGAAGAAATTAAGATTCCACCCCTAAATGCTAGTATAGAAAAAATTTGGGAAGCTATCATTTTGATGGAAAATATACCATCCCCATGGAATATGGGAAAGGAGCTGCATCCAAATAATCGGAGTCAAGGATTTTGTCCTTACCATCACTTTCATGGTCACACAATAAATAATTGCAGGAATGTAAAGAGAATAATTTTAAGGATGATTGACCAAGGAAAGCTAAACCACTTTTTAGTAGGATATCCACAATCTCAGCGATTGCCTTCAGAACCAGAAATTCGCAGGGTAAATACTGTAAAAGGAGAAGAAACATTCGTAATAGAAGTTGGGGCTAAAACAAAGAATTTGTTTTGTAATTCCATTGTACATTCACACAGAACTATCGAGGATTTCCATGATAATGTTCTAAGCAGAGTCTTCGCGAGAGACACAGATGGAAAAGAGATAATGAATATTGCGAGAGCCTCTCCATTAGAAGAATGACAAAATCAAACTATATCTTTCACTGCACAAGAAGTGCCAGAGCCTGGCGAGCAGCATGATAACCCATTGGTGCTAAGGTTAGAGATAAATCCAAAGCAAGTAGAAGAAGAAGATGAAGAAAATGATAATGAAAATGAAGATTCTTGGTCCATCAATAGAGTTCTAATAGACACAGGAAGTTCAGTCGACATCTTATTCTATCATACCTACAAAACCATGGGTGGAAGAGACGAAGATCTAACACCATCAACACATAAAATATATGGATTTAATGGAACAACTAACAAACCAAATGGGGAAATTGCAATGCGGATTCCATTAAAAGGAATATCTTCAAAGATCTTGTTCTGTGTTGTGGACATTGAATCACCTTATAATGCCCTGATTGGTCGACCTTGGCTACATGGGATATTAGGTGTAGCATCTACTTTTCACCAGTGTATTAAATTTCCTCATCCTAATGGTGTTGGAGTTATTAAGGGAGATTGGGGAGAAAGCAAGAAATGTTATGAGATTGATATAAAATCTTGCGAGGAAAGAGCTGAGAAGAATAGCAATTGGAAGTACAACATCAAGCAACGACAGAGATGTGAAACATTGATGATTGATACAATAGAACAGCGAGAGGAAATTTATGGCGAGCGTCTCGCGGATAAAGAAAAAATAACAAAAAGGTAACAGAAAAGCAGAACCAGAAAATAGTAAGTAGAAAGGTAAAGTGATGAAATTATAAGAATCTTACGCATGATTTGTTTGAAGAAAATGCAATTGAAAAGAGTACTCTGTTTGAAAGAATTGCAAAATTTTACAAGAAGATCAAAGAAATGAAATTTTATCAGAGTTACAATACTCGCGAGAAGCGCGAATAAAATTTCGCAGAGATTAATAGAATGGGACGAACCTTTATGGCGTGCACCTTAGTTCACGGATACAATTTCGCAAGAGGCAAATGTAAGACCTAATAGTACGTCATATAAGGGGGTATCTCTTTACATGACTCATGGATAAGGTTATACCGCTGCTGGAACCTGAGTCATGCAGATGTTGGGGTTAAAGAAAACCTATCCAGGAGAGAGATCTTGGATTTCCAACTATATAAGGTTATACCCTGGTTGGACGACTGAGAATCTTTTCTAAGAAGTGCAAAGTATAACCAAGGCGCCGAGGTACACGGTTGAGCCAAGGGTTCCCAGGGCGTACGAAACTACCCTGGCCATTCTTGGTAAGTCTTGGCTATGATGCACTTGGCCTGAAGAAAACCCCACTTAGGGTTCAGTCTTGTAACTATAAGCCAATAGGCATAAAGGACAAGAGGTTGTGAAAACAACTGGTTGTTGGTAAATCCGGATGGGAGGAGCTAGTCTTGTATGGACGATGTGCCCTCCTTGAATGGACAACCAGGGGGAAGATAAGGGCGGCACCCTCCATTAGGGAGATGATAAGTGTCTAAAGACGGCAATGTCATGGGGCTTTATGATCGCAAGAAAATTTAGGCCTGTCATATTGGTGAGCGTCGTTTACTCAACAAAATAAAAATATATTTCCCACTAATTAAATATAATATAGCGGTAGTAAGAGATCGTTCCCACAAAGAGTAATGCAATTGTTATGTTATCTAAATCGGCGAAAATAATAAAGAAGGATAAAAAGGAAAAGATATTGAAGAAATCCTTCGCAGTTACTAACCGTCAACTCAATATTGTACCCGTTTATCTCTTGTTAGAAACAATTGTCACCAACCTTAGGAAAGCAGGTACGCTTAGCAATCCCCAAAAACTCCACATATCACCGGATACAGAAGCGCTCGACAACCGGATTCTATTCAAAAGAACCACCTTGACACGGAAGCGCTCGACTACAAGATGTAATTCCCAGAACGCATTACGATTTGTGAATTTAGGTTTGATCCCAGCAGTAAAACTCGGTACGCTCGGTCCACTTACTGGTGTCGTCTTTACTCGCAATTTCTCCACAGAATCCCTCCGTAAGGTCTTGCGATTTCTACTTGTGTAGGAGATAAGAGACAATTACGGATCGACTCACCTCTCTACTAGCATTAGAATGATTAATAGGCTAATCTGGTTGCGCACCCAAAACAATCTAAGAACCAATCATAAACCTTCGATATGGTAAAAACAATCCACAATGAATCAATTTAAAACTTGAAACAAACTTGCAAAATAACTGAGCTTCACAATTAGAAATTTGAATTCATCCTTACAATATAAAAAATAGAAAAGAGATAGTTCTCCCCCTAAGGGGGAGAAAAACGGTGAAAATAAAAGATATGTGTGTCCAAGATATTATGATATATAATTGTGCCTAGGGTTCCCTATATATAGAGTTTTGTAACCTCCTCCTGAAAATAGGAAAGTGCACCTCCTATTGACAAAAACTAGAAAACCTAGCAAAAATAGGAGAGTCATGTGCATCAAATCCCGTGCCAAAGTAGGTCACAAAATCACGGCCAAATATTTCCAAAACCCCTTGGCCACCAAAATTTAATTCTGGCCGTGTAAGTATTTTATTGGGCTTGTGCAGCAGCTAACCTAGCCGGCCCACTTCTTGTTTGCATATGAATTGGCTGAAATAGCCAAGTGGGCTTGCAAGGAAACCCAACCCATCATTCCTAAGCATCAGTGGCTATCTGTCACTACCAGCATTGAAATTCATCCAACTCCTCGTCACTGCCAGTATATCCTCATTGATCATGTTGTACTCGATCTACTGGCTTGCTGCTCTCGCTCTCTCCTTATCGATCACTGCCATAAACCATCTGTTTCTACAGCTTCTTACTTCCATCGTATCCACAGCTCATCCTCTGTGCTTCAGTTCATCCCATATCCACAACTCTCTGTAGCAGCAAGCCACCTTCAATGTTCTTAGCAAGCCAAGACTTAACTCCACCTTCTCACAATGGCAGCATCCAAGGTCCGTATTTGCCATCAAGAACAGCTTCACGTTAAACACCGACAACCATCATCACAACTCATACAGCTTCGCTTTCTCATCATCGCTGCCAACATGCACATCTCATGAGCAACATCATTCATACTGAAACTCTCGAGCTACGTTATCTCAGTCAACTGCCCTCATAACCGTAGCTAAAAAATCCCTGTGTTCTTCAGTGAAACTATCCTTTCTCTTCTTAAATTCGTTCAACTGTCATCGCCTTAGCCCGTCTGTAGCTTTTCAGTCACCAACAACTCGAGCAGCAGCATCTACGGAATCAGCAGGCAGCCACCACTTCTTCCCTCACTGGCATACATGCAGCACCATTGATCAACGTTAGAAGCTCCTCTATTGATTCTCGACATCATTAGCTCCATGCAGCTGCATGCCTGCCAATTTTTTAACTGCAACAACAGCGAATCCTCTTGGTTCATTGGCAGCAACTATCATTGCATAGCTCACTCATCATCACCGGGCATACATCTGTCGTTTAGTCTCATCACTTCCATTGGAAGATAGTTTCGTCACTGTTAAACATTACTGCCAATCCTAAAATCATCAACCTCCACTCTCGTTATCTCACTGTTCATTTTCATCACTGAATGGCATCAATCTTCCTCACCAGCACGTTCTTCTTTCATTCAAAATGTAGCCCATGCAACACCACTAGTCGTCAGTATCACTGCCTGCTTATAAAAGCGCTCCATCATTCGACCATTCCTCCAATGTGCATACACCGCAATCAAAGAGGCTCCATTTCTTGTCCAGCGTCTGGCAACAACATCATTTCTCATAGCATAGACAACAAATTCCCATGCATCTGTTATCAAACCTATTTACCCTAGTCCGTTACTGCCCGTAGTAGATTCCATGCGATGAAAATTCTACCTCTTTTGTGGCCAATTGGACGATTCTTGTTCTTTTTGGGAATAAGCTCCAAAATTCCCGTAAAATATAAAAAGAAAGATAATAATGCAATTTCACACGAAAACTAGCCAAGAAAGCATAACCAATCGATACTTAGAGAGGTGTTTTTACACACCTATCAAATTCCCCCCCACACAAACTTTGCTAGTCCTCGAGCAAACAAAACGAAAGAAAAATATAATACAACTCCATGTCGTGAGGATACGGTTACTCTTAGCATGAATAACAGGCCTTTAAACCCCTAGGTGTCCCTAGTGGACGAGTTATAGTCTCGTGAGGGATTATGAGAGATATACCCACAAAACCTTTATGCCAAAAAGAATAACATACCAATTAACAATTACTCCCCGGCAACGGCGCCAATTTTGGTGAGCGTCGTTTACTCAACAAAATAAAAATATATTTCCCACTAATTAAATATAATATAGCGGTAGTAAGAGATCGTTCCCACGAAGAGTAATGCAATTGTTATGTTATCTAAATCGGCGAAAATAATAAAGAAGGATAAAAAGGAAAATATATTGAAGAAATCCTTCGCAGTTACTAACCGTCAACTCAATATTGTACCCGTTTATCTCTTGTTAGAAACAATTGTCACCAACCGTAGGAAAGCAGGTATGCTTAGCAATCCCCAAAAACTCCACATATCACCGGATACGGAAGCGCTCGACTACCGGATTCTATTCAAAAGAACCACCTTGACACGGAAGTGCTCGACTACAAGATATAATTCCCAGAACACATTACAATTTGTGAATTTATGTTTGATCCCAGCAGTAAAACTCGGTACGCTCGGTCCACTTACTGGTGTCGTCTTTACTCGCAATTGCTCCACAGAATCCCTCCGTAAGGTCTTGCGATTTCTACTTGTGTAGGAGATAAGAGACAATTACGGGTCGACTCACCTCTCTACTAGCATTAGAATGATTAATAGGCTAATCTGGTTGCGCACCCAAAACAATCTAAGAACCAATCATAAACCTTCGATATGGTAAAAACAATCCACAATGAATCAATTTAAAACTTGAAACAAACTTGCAAAATAACTGAGCTTCACAATTAGAAATTTGAATTCATCCTTACAATATAAAAAATAGAAAAGAGATAGTTCTCCCCCTAAGGGGGAGAAAAACGGTGAAAATAAAAGATATGTGTGTCCAAGATATTATGATATATAATTGTGCCTAGGGTTCCCTATATATAGAGTTTTGTAACCTCCTCCTGAAAATAGGAAAGTGCACCTCCTATTGACAAAAACTAGAAAACCTAGAAAAAATAGGAGAGTCATGTGCATCAAATCCCGTGCCAAAGTAGGTCACAAACTCACGGCCAAATATTTCCAAAACCCCTTGGCCAACAAAATTTAATTCTGGCCGTGTAAGTATTTTATTGGGCTTGTGCAGCAGCTAACCTAGCCGGCCCACTTCTTGTTTGCATATGAATTGGCTGAAATAGCCAAGTGGGCTTGCAAGGAAACCCAACCCATCATTCCTAAGCATCAGTGGCTATCTGTCACTGCCAGCATTGAAATTCATCCAACTCCTCGTCACTGCCAGTATATCCTCATTGATCATGTTGTACTCAATCTACTGGCTTGCTGCTCTCGCTCTCTCCTTATCGATCACTGCCATAAACCATCTGTTTCTACAGCTTCTTACTTCCATCGTATCCACATCTCATCCTCTGTGCTTCAGTTCATCCCATATCCACAACTCTCTGTAGAAGCAAGCCACCTTCAATGTTCTTAGCAAGCCAAGACTCAACTCCACCTTCTCACAATGGCAGCAGCCAATGTCCGTATCTTCCATCAAGAACAGCTTCACGTTAAACACCGGCAACCATCATCACAACTCATACAGCTTCACTTTATCATCATCGCTGCCAACATGCACATCTCATGAGCAGCATCATTCATCCTGAAACTCTCGAGCTATGTTATCTCAGTCAACTGCCCTCATAACCGTAGCTAAAAAATCCCTGTGTTCTTCAGTGAAACTATCCTTTCTCTTCTTAAATTCGTTCAACTGTCATCGCCTTAGCCCGTCTGTAGCTTTTCAGTCACCAACAACTCGATCAGCAGCATCTACGGAATCAACATCCAGCCACCACTTCTTCCCTCACTGGCATACATGCAGCACCATTGATCAACGTTAGAAGCTCCTCTATTGATTCTCGACATCATTAGCTCCATGCAGCTGCATGCCTGCCAATTTTTTAACTGCAACAACATCGAATCCTCTTGGTTCATTGGCAGCAACTATCATTGCATAGCTCACTCATCATCACCGGGCATACATCTGTCGTTTAGTCTCATCATTGCCATTGGAAGATAGTTTCGTCACTGTTAAACATTACTGCCAATCCTAAAATCAGCAACCTCCACTCTCGTTATCTCACTGTTCATTTTCATCACTGAATGGCAGCAATATTCCTCACCAGCACGTTCTTCTTTCATTCAACATGCAGCCCATGCAACACTACTAGTCGTCAGTATCACTACCTGCTTATAAAAGCGCTCCATCATTCGACCATTCCTCCAATGTGCATACACCGCAATCAAAGAGGCTCCATTTCTTGTCCAGCGTCTGGCAACAACATCATTGCTCATAGCATAGACAGCAAATTCCCATGCATCTGTTATCAAACCTATTTACCCTAGTCCGTTACTGCCCATAGTAGATTCCATGCGATGAAAATTCTACCTCTTTTGTGGCCAATTGGACGATTCTTGTTCTTTTTGGGAATAAGCTCCAAAATTCCCGTAAAATATAAAAAGAAAGATAATAATGCAATTTCACACGAAAACTAGCCAAGAAAGCATAACCAATCGATACTTAGAGAGGTTTTTTTACACACCTATCACATATTATCGCGTGACAAAAATTATACAGAGGCAACAAGCCAAAAGAGAAAAGTTAAGATGAGATCAATGGTTTTTTACATGAAAGTGTAAAGACGTCCTGCGATTTCATCGCAAGATGGAAATGTCATAAGGATTAATTCTTTCAAGAGAGTTTATACTTATCATATTGTCGCAGAGATGCTGAAAAAATATTGATAAGACAACATCAATGGGTCAATACATGCAAATGTAAAGACGTCCTGCGATTTTGTCGCAGAAAGAAAAAATGTGGAAAAATAAGACCTTTTAATTAGGAAGGCATAATAAGACCATAAGATTATTGCGATAATACTGTCAGAGTATATGAGGTTTGGGATTTTACGCATAGATCATAAAGTTATGCAATTGTTGTTAGCGATAACATCGCCGATATTGAGGCAAATTTAATTTGATTTACAACTAATATCTAATCTCTACTCAATTTTTTCATATTACAGATGAATAATAGAGGCAAGTATGGGAATGCATAGAATGATGAAATTATTATTCATCCATCATATGATAAAATTGCATAGATATTATTAAATGATACATTTATACAAATAATTAAAGGATAATAATTGTGTTGATTGATTATGTTGCAGAAAAAGAATTATTTTCTAATTCGTACAGATAAAAGCAAAAGAAATTTGCACATCAAGTTGTAGAAACTCGCAGCAATATTACGAGAAGCAGAAAATAAATGTACAAAATTTACAAGGAAGAAAAAGAGAAGAAACAGAACTAAGTAGATCCATCACCACCTTCATCAGATTTCTCTTCTTCTTCAGATTTCTCCTCATTACCATCTTTCTCTTCTTCATCATTATCATTATTATCTCTATCTTCGTCAGATTTCTCTTCCTCGCCAGATTTTTCTTTATCATTATCATCTTCGCCAGAATCCTCAGTCTTGCTATCAGAAATAACAAGATTTGGAGTTTTTGCTGGAATCTCCTTTGCAAGATTAGGGTACGTAGAGTAAGGAATATCATGATCATCACAAACCAATTTAACGGCATCATTGCGAACAACAACAAGAGAGCTATTAAAATTCTTGGTAGTAATTCTAAATTGTTCTTTCAAACGTGAATACTTCTCATTGCGAGTAGTAAGACTGTTTGCGAGTTGATTCTTTTCAGCTTCAAGTTCTCCAATCCTTTCAGAATATCTCTTTTCAGCTCCTGCGAGTATATAACAACAAGTTAGAAATTTTAACAAAGAAAACTAATAAAAACAAATAATTAATAAAGAAGGATGACTAACAACCTTCTCTTTCAGAAACCATGTCTTTAATTAAAGCTGCTTGTTCAGTATGAAGACTAACATCTACACCTAAATTATTTCTGGAATTATCAAGAACCATCACAGCCCAAGAAAATTCATCATCGCTATTAATAAGAAGACGAGAGCGAATTTGAGTTTCCCTCGCAAGAAGATCTTTATTCTCGCGGATAAGTCTATCTCTTTCCATTTGAATACTAAGAAGAGTTTCATGGAAATTTGCTAAGGCCTTAGTGCCATTTTTAATTGCACGACCTTTCTCGTCAATAAGATCACTATTCTTACTTCTTAATCTATTGATTTCTTTTTTTGAATCAAGATAAAGGCGTTTAAACTTATTAGTTAAACTTAAATTGAATCTGTGCTCAATCTTTAAAAGATTAAGTTTGGATTTAAGTTCATCTACAGAGAGGGACCTAATTTGATCATCTGAGAAACTACTTAAAGAACTATTAAGGCGAGCAAGAAGGGTACTCTCATCTACAGGTTCAGGAAAAGATTGTAGGAATGTAGCCTCGTCGGTAAGACCATAAATATCTGCAAAAATGGTTGCTTGAATAAGATGCGATAGGGTGAGAAGAATTAAAAGAGAAAAGAAATAAACCATACCATAGAGTTGTTGATTAGCTTTATCAAGATCAGAGATTTTTTGCTTATCAACTGAATCTTCAGTCTCCAGCTGCTTATTTTTCCTGCGAAGCTCAGCAACTTCAACTTGGTTTTCTTTATCCTGGCGAAGATTAGCAGCTTTATTTTCATAAATAATACGTTTATTATCCAAACCAGAAGCAACAGCAAAAATATAAGTCAAGATCTGGTAAAAATATCAATAAATACATAAAAAGGATGAACAAGTAGAAACATACCAGGCTGCCAAGTGAATTTAAGAGACTTGGAGTCAGCGATCTTGAAACCCCGCGAAGGGAGTCATTATCAGCTAATATGGGAGCATCACAGATTTTGGCGAGAGAATGGGATATTCCATTAATAGCTTCATCTTCATACTCATTTGGGATACCAAATGTACCATCTCCAAAAATTCTTGATAGTTGAGCCATTGCAGACTCAGAAGAAGATAAATCCTTTATGGAAGGAACGTCATTATCAAAACCAAAATTATCATCATTATTATCCTTATTGAAATCAACACTTAAATTTTTTGGAATAGATTAAGGAGTTGAAGAAGAAGAGAGTTGGGTTTTTCTTCTCTTTAAGGGAGGATCGTCAGATCCCTCACTACGAGGAGCAGTAGGCTTCCCCTTGGGAGGAGCAATAGATTTCCCCTTGCGATCAACTGAAGATTTCACAGATTTCACCTTGGTTTTCACAGGTTTTATTGGTTCTAATTCTTCGATTTCCTGCGAACACATATGAAGATAAGAAATAGGGGAAACAATATATTGTTAAAATTCATGAAAAGATATTTCTTACTTCATCTGTGAAAGATTTTAGAGCTAAGAGAGTGCTGGATTTCCTAAAGTTCTGGTAATTGAGTTTCATCCTGTCAATCTGGAAAAGATCAAAGTCATTTAGCGAGAATATGAAAACATAAGGAAGATAATGGATAATAATTATGCAAAAATTGGAGAGAACATACCTCTTTGGTTCTTTCAGGCCAATAGAAGACCCATGGTTGATACTATGTAGCACTCACAGGAAGTGCATGGGAACCAGAGATATATGGACCCTCTAAAGTTAGAGGTAAGATGAACCATTTGTCATCGCTGGAGTGGCGAGGACCTTGATTAGTATTTGTATGCCAATCTATATCTAGCATAAGAACTTTATCATCATCGATCTTCTCTTTCTTCTGCAAGCGAACACCCCAGCAAGTGTTATCCCTCTTCATAAGAATTATCTTGTAGTTTTCAAAGAAGTTCTCCACAGTATAATTTGCAGAGACAATTGGAACATCTTTAAATTGAGGATTCTTCACAGATTCAGGGTAGCGATATCCTTTATCAGCACCGTGAGAAGCATATTCAAGTAGTAATCGAATAAAATCTCCACCCAACTAATATACTGCTCGTGAGAACTTCTCTTGAGAGATTATTTGATAGAATAATGGAAGTTCCGTGTCGTAGAGAGGAATGGGAAGACCAGCTTCAAGTTGACCTAGCGATACTATAACTTTCTCGTGAGAACATTGATAATCAGTAAATAATTTGAGAGAAAGTTCGGATTTAGGGTTCTGATATGGAATTGTGGACAAAGTAAAACCTTTTCTTTTGAGTTTTTATCCCATCTCACCAAAAGCAGCCAAATTTTTAGCACCAGCAGCAACCATTTTTTAAGTATGGGAATGAAGAAAAAGGTTGAAAAATAAGAAAGGAATCACAACGATAACAGACGCGCAATTTACGGAAGAACAGTAAACTTGCAGAGAAGTTACGGAGAGAAAGAAGAAGAAAGTAAAAGAGGAAAAGAAAAGAATGAAAGGAGTATTTATAGAAGAAGAGATTTCTTGAAGAAGATGAATGCAATAAATGCAAAGAAAAGACATGAACGGTCAGATCGCAGCGGTTAGAGAGGACGTGTCAAAAATTTATTAGAAGAGAGAATACGTGAAAACAGCTGGCGAAGGATACAGAAATGTGTCAGAACAGAGAAATGAAATGATAAGTAGTTGCGGCATTTTAAAGTTCTCATGATCTTCTCTTCTTCGCAGAAAAGACATGAGAAGAGGCAAGATGTAGGACCAGAATATCGCTACAGCACTTCTCTGCGAGATTAACAACGCTTTCCAGTAAGCATCACCGCAAGTTCTTCAACTACACTTTGCGAGTGTCGCAAAAGCAGTCAAAAGAGTGACGTAATAGATGACGATTGAAGAAAACATAAGAAAATCATGTTTTTCCCACGATAGTTACAAAGCTTGCGAGAATGAACATTATAACTATCACGATATAATCGCAGAATAAATCCGAAAGAAGAGGAAAGCTTAGCTATCATCCACTATGTAATTCCCTATATAAAGGTTTCCACTAAATTCAGAGAGGGATGATGTACTTTTTGAGAGTTGAGAAAGTCTTGAGGAGAGAGAAACTTAAAGAGAAAAGTTGTATTCTTGAGTTCTTACATTTCCTGTAAACATTTCTGAAAATCAAATAATAAAGTGTCGTTCTTAATCTTTAAATTTGATTTGGTTATTACAAATTCTTAACAAGGGTGTAGTGTAGGATTTCCTGCAACTATAAGACGGAACAAACTCATAGGTTTATCTGTGGGAGACATATCTATCTATTATCAAGAATTTTTTGTGTGATACATATTTGTTTATTAAAGTCTTCGACTTTAGGTCGTAGCAACTCTTGGTTGTGGGTGAGATCATCTAAGGGAATAAAGTGCGTAGTATCCTGCTGGGATCAGATACGTAAGGAGCGCAACTGTACCTTGAATCAGTGTGATATTGATTAGGGTTCAACTACAGTCCATACCGAAGTTATTTTATAGTAGGCTAGTGTCTGTAGCGTCTTAATACAGTGTGGTGTTCAATCTGGACTAGGTCCCGAGGTTTTTCTGCATTTGCGGTTTCCTCGTTAACAAAATTTTTGGTGTCTGTGTTATTTTTATTCCGTATTATACTATGTTATATAATTGAAATGTCACAAGTTATGCGTTGTATCAATCAATTGTGAAATCCAACATTTGGTTGTTGAATGGAAATTGATTGATCCTTGGATATTGGTCTTTGGTACCATCCAAGTTTATATCTATTGTATTTGATAAAGACTCACAGATTTCTATTTGTTTGAGTATAGATCAAATCGAGAGATATAGATATTAACTCTTTGATATACTTTTTCTATTAATATTGAGTCTGACTGCCTAGTTGATTCTCTTAAAAGTATATTAGAGTTTGTCCATACAGATAGCTAATCGAAATATTGGGTGAGGTTGTTAGACCCCCACTTTTTAAATTAGTATCAGAGCAGGCAAACACGTTTAAGACCTCAAAAGTCTGTGTAGCTATCTAACTCTATGGACAGAGGTGCTATCTTTATTAATGTACCACCAGTCTTCGATGGTTCTAATTACTTATGGTGGAAAATTGTTATCCGAGCTTTTCTTAAAGCCCGTTATTTTGAATCATGGGTATATGTAGTTAATGGCTATGATGCTCCCGTTGTGGCAATAGGTAACGCTACTGTTCCAAAGAATATTGGAGAATACGATGCCGCTCAGATACTTGCTGCAAAGCAAAACTCTGACGGTTTGTGTGCCATCATACATGCCATTCCCCCAAATCTTCAGCACCATGTGTCATATTGCACTAGGTCTAAAGATGCGTGGGATATCTTAGAAACCGTATTCGAAGATAATACCAGTAAAAAGGAAGCCATGCTTCAAAACCTAAATTCCGATTGGGAAAACCTTCGTATGGCAGATGAAGATTCATTTGATGAGTTTAATCACAAAGTATCTGAAATTGTTAATGCATATTTTGCATTGGGTAAGACCATTCCTGAAAAGGACATTGTGATAAAAATTCTCAGATCGCTGCCATCTAGATACGATTCTAAGAAGCATGCCATCATTGAGGGAAATAAACTTGATAACCTCTCCAAAAATACGCTGGTTGGGAATCTTAAGATCTTTGATCACTAACATTCATCCAAATCTAAGGATGTTACGTTCAAAGCACTGAAAGACACAAAATTACTTGATAAAAGTATAAATGTGTATATCTCTGAAGATGATCACTCTGAGACTAATTCATCAGATGAATATCTTGACAAATCGGTCTCGATGATCACAAGACAGTTTAGAGATCTTCTGTTGAAGAGAAGTAAACGGTTCTCCAGAGATAAGCCAAAAGCATCAGTCAAACCTCATAATCGTTTTCCTCCTAAAAACAGGGACATAGATGAAACTGATGACGAGGATATGCCTCAGTGCTTTAATTGTAAAGGTTTTGGTCATTTTGCAAACGAATGCCCAAATCGTAGAAAATACACTGGGAACAAAGGTCTTGTTGCGACACTTGATGAGATGTCTGACAAATTATGATTCTGATGAAGACAACAAATAAAGTGTTGCTTTTCTATATGAAAATATTGATTTTGATAATTATAGCAATACATACATCAATCTTGATAATCTTTTAGAAGAAAGCCCAATCAAGATGGAAGAATCAATTGACCCTTCTTTTGGAAACCCCTTGTTTAATGTTTCAGGATGTACCTTGTGCCTAGCAGCTTGCGTTTCAAAGGTGCCTGACTCATCTTTTATGTTGACATGCTCCTATTGTTCTCTCAACGGACATGAGTTCTCAAAGTGTTTCAAATACAAACACAAGATGAGATATGTCAACAATCTTCAACGAAGAGCAGATCGTCTAGCCACCAACCTTAAACTCGCGGAGAAAATAGCTAAGGTATGTAAGATCTTATCTTCCTCGAAGAGATTAGTTTCCAAAGATAGATATAGGCCATTAGAGAAGAAAACATGGTCTAAACATACGAAAAGGCAGGGTTCCATGAATTTCATCCAAAATGGTCATGGTGGACAGATTATTGTTCACCACGACACAACTTTATTATGTTGTCTTTGTGCATCTTGTCTCGTGTGCATGTTCAAAAGAGACAAGATCTTGCACACCTCAGGCTTAAAAAAAAAAAAAAACTTTTGTTTTCTAGCTTTGTGTTATTTGGTCTTTGGAATTCCTTCATATCACTGTTGATATTGGAAAGGACCTGTTTGCCAATAGAAGATGGTTATTTGCGACAATTCCACTCTTTATAGGGTTGTGAAATGTGCATACACAAACCTTTTATAGGTTTATAAATCCTACATTCCTTTTTCCTTCTATGATACTCTTTATATCTTAAAACTTCTTGTTGAGTGTTGATTGTGAATTCCTCTCACAAAACCGTTCTTTCATGGAAACTCCAACCATCATGTCTTCTAATGGAAAAGATATCAATATGATTGTTAAGCCATCAATCACTAAGGAAAAAGAGAAATCTCAATTGCCTCCAACTTTAAAAAGAAAAAGAAGGAATGAGAGGAAGCCAAGAGCTATTCCTTTAAACTCTCAGAAGTTTTCTGATGTTCTTGAAGAATTGAAGCTGGCAAGAAAAGAGATTTAACAAATAAAGGTTGTTTTAAGATCATTAGAAATCCAGAAGGCCCCGGTTCGACATCATCAGCCAAGAAGGTTTATCAGTATTGACTCCTTCCTCAATGAACCATATGTTCCAATGGATGTTGACGACAAGGAATTTTTTAAAGATCTTAATATCTAGGAAACTTCTTAAAAGAAGGGGTTTAGAATAGCCATTATTGTGAGTACACATAGATATGTCCAACGTTTTCATCTTGCAATGTTTTCAGATTTATTTATTTAAATTCTAAAGTTGATTTGGAAGATGATGATTGCAGCATTGATCTTTATGGTTTCATATATTGCAATATGTTATGGGATATGTGTGTTTGTGTCTGTGAACTTTTATTGTCCCATACGATGTCAAAAGTTATCTCTTTTATATGTCGATATGCAAGTATTGATACAAGATCGATGAACTTTTGACAAACAAAAGTTAAGCCTATTATGTCATTCATTGATGGAAGATAAGTTAAAATCTTTTGTTTACGAGGATTATGTCTATTTTATGTCATTGTGCAAATAGTGATGGAAAATAGAATGAATCCTTATCTTTGCCGCAGTATTGATCTTCATTGATCCATATTTCATGTATATACTGTGTGGCTCCATAAGTCTTCTTGTGTGAGCATATCCAACTAAACTAATCATAGATTCGTTTGTGGTTATCTTGGTTGTGTATTCCGATAAAATTAATCATGGGTTCTCTTGTGATTAGTTTGATTGAGATTTTTGGATACAAAATCATTTTTGTGGTTTTTGGTGTCCAAAGAAATCCTTCTTTTCTCGTAAAAGTAAGGTCGCTCTTGTTGTTCTTTCGAGAATGACATCAAATGGGGGAGAGTTCTTTTGAACTTGCGCTTAATTTCCATATCTTTGTGCGGAGTGCGGTTATAGAATTTTTTAGGGGTTATCTTGTATCTTTATAAACTCCTTGATGAATGCATTTAGCTTCGGATTTATGATTGCATCTAAACAAAGTTGATATGTTTCTTTCTTTTGGTCTTGAAGCGTCTCCGTGAAAATTTCATTAGGATCCCATTTTCGTACCTTTGCCAATTTTATTGACAAAAAGGGGGAGAATTAATATGTAGATCACACTAAAAATACATATGGTTTTCGGATCATTATGTAAGGAGGAGTGGTTTTCGTGTTGAGACGAAAGTATTGACTAAGGGGGTGTGATATATATCACCATAGTATTGTTGTCAGAGTTGTGATACAGTTGAACTTTGATGCTGTGTAATAATATTATGACATTGTATAACAATGATTGAGAGCTTTTGTTTTCTCATTGTTATGGCTACGGATATTCAACAACCATGATGTTGAACTGAATATCTGTGGGATTAGGGGAGTACTTGGAAAATACGAAGTTTTCAAGTAATTTTGAAGCACCAAGGAGATCAAACATGTGGACGAGGAGCTACAAAGTTATATCTATTTTGTGATCCATATGTATTGATAGTTTTGTCACTAAAATTGACAAAGGGGGAGATTGTTAGAGCATTGCTCGGTCTAACCCGCATGCGTTGCTATCTCAAGCATCTTTGTCAATGTTAGTGATCAAAACTAATGTCTTGATTTCTAGTCTACTTATAGCTTAGTCTCGGTCTAGGACAGTTAAGTATAGTTGAGCTCCAGACTCCATGGCGATTATCTTACAAAGACGAAGAACTACTCAAGGAACCAGTGAAACTTCATCCGACTAAAAGGTATGTGGAGACTTGAACTCATCTATCACTCAAAAGTCTACTATATCTCCTACTCTTGAGACAAAAGTCGTATAAGTAAGATTGTTTTCATACATACACATTTTCTATTTCGAGCCGAGTTTACTCGCTTATATTTTTCTTGAAATATATGTTGGTAAGCTTTTGATTTAACCATTTTCATCTTTATCCGTGACATCTTGAAAATAGCTTTGATGATGATAGTCATGAATAACGATTGTTATAACATTATAGAAGAATGTTTCAATGATTGAAATGTAGAGTTGAGATTACCACCTATGGATATAAGCATATATATAGTGTGTTCACACATTAGTGTATAAATCCATGTACCGGAAACCAAGTACGTGCATATGTGTGCATGCAGTATTAGTGAAGGAGACAGGTTTGGTACGCGTACCCGTACTGGCGGCACATTCCTCCCAGAAAATTCTGTTGAGTTTGGAGTTTACGAACTCATAAACCAGTCACCTTAGGTACGCATACCCATACCGTACTGGCGAAAATTTTCTACCCGAAAATTTCTGTTGAGTTTGGAAACTAAAACCAACTCAAAATATGGTAGCTAAGGTACGCATACCCGTAACCCAAGCTGGTTATTTCTCAAATTGGTAGTTCATGGACTTAAAACAATAAATTATAAGGAATGCAATCTTTGCAAACCGTTGCTATATTGTTCATGAATTGATTCAAACGAATCAAACCGATTTTGTTTCAATTGTGTCTATTAATAAAGACCTAAGCAATTGAACAACTCTTCAACTAGTTCTTTTGAGTTATTTTAACTAGTTATGAGAAAGATGAATACGGTTAATATGAAAGTGCTCATATGGCTAACCATTGGTTAACTATTTGTGAACCAACTAAGTGTACACGTTTAGGTACGGTTACTCAAACCTAAATGAATACATTTCATTTGTGTGTGACAATTTAAGTTTCGATATAATGGTTGAAAGATATTAGCTTGGTTGAATTAGGTTTTTCATCTAACTGTGAATATTGAATGCTTTGTTACCAAGGTAACTTAGATTGCAAACCCTGATTTGAAAACTATATAAGGGGAACTCTAGCAACTGGAAAACTAATCCCCACACCTCCTGTGTGATACTAGTTGCTTTTGCTAGAGTCGATTCTCCTTTAACCTTAGGTTTCTTTCCGACATCCTGTAGGTTAACGACTTAAAGACTTCATTGGGATTGTGAAGCCAGACGAAACTACTTCTCTTGTAGTTGAGCGATCTGATCTTGCTATTTTCTATCGTACGAGTGATAGGTGTCTAAAACACCTAGATTTATATCTATTGTTTATGCTTTATTTGCTAAGTTTTCTTGTAAATTATGTATCTTATGTTTTCTTTTGATTGTTTAGGTACTTTGGAGTCGTTTGGAACAAAAGAAGAAGAAACGTCGCTTAAAAGGAAAAAAAAAAGGTGTAAATGCTGTTGGAGGCAAAATTATTTCTCAGTATGTGCTTTTATTTCTTCATCTCTGTCTGAAAAGCATGTCAACTTTAGTGGTGCAAATTCCATCTAAAAAGCATGACAACTTTAGTGATGAAGAGACATTGAAGAGAAGAAGTGGACTTGAGAAGTAAAAGATGGTTGTTGTTGGTGAAAGAATTCGAAGAAGATCGAAAGCGTCATCTCGTATGAAAGCACTATCGGGAGCACAGTGGAGGATAAGATGCTGTCATTTTGGTGGCCAATATCTATCAGTGGGTGCCCATAGTCATCTTAGTGTCCCCCATCTCTCCATCTGGGTGTCATAAATCATCTCCCAACTTTAGTACATAACCCTAAAATCTAGAACTTCTCGTCATTTCTCCACCTGAAATTCAAAGTCAAGAAAGTAACGACTATGCAGTGATTGAAGGAGATCGAGATTGACATGGTGAAGATGGCGATGATCTAGAAGTCATAGAGATAGATTAAGAAGTTGATTCTGTTGAAGAGAGGAAGAACAATAAATGATGTATGATGTTTCAGCTGTGAAGAACATTGGGTTTGATTTGATTTCAAATCGGCAGGATGGGTTGCAAATGGAATTAACTTGGAATACTCTCAGATTTGAGACATTAAGATGGAATGGAAGATCTAATTGAGAACACAGATGTGGAACCGAGTCTGTGATGATTCTTAAAAGAAGGGTTTTGGTTGAATTGAAGAAGAGAGATCGATGGATTGTTTGGTTTGTCAAGTTGCAAATTGGTAGAACTTGTAATCACATCTATAACTAATTTAGGGTTTATCATCGAGCGATATCCTTGAACACAAGTAGCATAAATTTGGTTATAGCTTATAGTGATATATCCTTGTAATCATATGTGAACCATGACCTTTGTTCGAATTGTTTGCGCAATGTATTTCAATTGCATTGATTAACCTAATTTCATGAATCTTAATGCTCCATGGGAATTGAACTTGATTAGTGCAAGGCGTTAGGTTATTCTTTTGGTAGAATTCATACTTGCATCGTTTTACATGTATTTGTGATGAAATCAGGAAATTACGGGATATTCTTTCGATTAGATATCCTAGGGATTTTGATAATGAGAGATTAAATATCAATTCTAGTAATTACGACAAGAACATGTTAGTGAATGAAAACAAAATCCTTAACCAATATTCTCATCTTATTTGATTTGCTTGTTTACTTTTTATTGCTTTGCTTTGCTTTTCTTTTATTTTATTTTGGTTACATAAATCAGAAAAATCCTTCCTTGTTTTACATAAGAAACCGAAACATATGGACAACCTAGTCCTCTCTGTGGGAACGATCATTTCTTGCCCTTGCTTCATTATATATTTTGAGTAGTGAGAAAGTAATTTATTTTTGACGCATACGACAACGATCAACGAGTTCAATTGAAAAATTGGCTTGAGATTATATCTCTGATAGGGCAAGATAAAAAGAAATCACAAACATTTTCGTCTCATCATTTGTGATTCCGCAATATCTTGTTTCGCTAACATACGATTAAGATTATTGTGAGGTGATTGATAATTCTAGGCAGTTCTTCGGGGAATATATGTCTGGGTTATCAATTAGTTCATGTTCACCTTGATTTATATCAAAAGACGGAACAAAATCATAAGTTTATCTGTGGGAGACAGATTTATCTATTATCATAGACTTTTCTGTGTGATACAAATTTGTTTATTAAAGTCTTCGACTTTGGGTCATAGCAACTCTTGGTTGTGGGTGAGATCAACTATGGGAATAAAGTTTGTAGTATCCTGCTGGGATCAGAGACGTAAGGAGCGCAATTGTACCTTTAGTCAGTGTGATATTGATTATGGTTCAACTACAGTCTAGAACGAAGTTAGTTTGTAGTAGGATAGTGTCTGTAGCGGCTTAATACAGTGTGGTGTTCAATCTGGACTAGGTCCCGAGGGTTTTCTACATTTGCGATTTCCTCGTTAACAAAATTTCTAGTATTTGTGTTATTTCTATTCCGCATTATATTATGTTATATAATTAAAATATCATAGGTTCTGTATTGTATCGATCAATTATGAAATCCAACCTTTGGTTGTTGATTAGAAATTGATTTATCCTTGGATATTGGTCTTTGGTACGTCCAAGATTATATCTCTTGTATTTGATAAAGACTTACAGATTTTTATTTGTTTGAGTATAGATCAAATCGAGAGATAGAGATATTAACTATGTGATATACTTTGTATTAAGATTGAGTCTGACTTTCTAGTTGATTCTCTTAAAAGTATATTAGAGTTTGTCCGTACAGATTGCTAATCGAAATATTGGGTGAGGTTGTTAGACCCACGCTTTTTCATTTTCCACCTATAAGTCCTCTTACCTAAACTAATTGTCTATGGACTGAGTCGAGACAATACAACGAATCGGTATTCAAACTTTGTGTGCTCGTCTATAGATACGAGATCGAGACAATACAACAATCAAAGTGTGATTACTTAATAATAGGTTCGGACTTAACCAAACTCTATAGGATCACTATCAAGTAATACAGAGTTAACGTTTGTGTAATTTATTTTAAATTATAATAACAACAATTATAATTGCGGAAAACAAAAGTAAATGACACAACAAGATTTTGTTAACGAGAACCGCAAATGCATAAAACCCCCGGGACCTAGTTCAGAATTGAATACTCTCATAACTAAGCCGTTATACAAAATCACACAAACTTCGTATAGTTAAGACTAAGGAACTAAACCTATAGTTCACCTAGTTTCTTCAGTATCCATGCGCTTCCAACATTCAATAAGTGCACACACTAGAACAAATCCTTTGGTTCGTATTCCAAACAGCAAAGGAACAACAAATCTGTTCGGTAACAACTCTATTCAATCTCAGTGATATGAATTAGACAAAGGCTCTTCTGTTTAATCCAATAAATTTCTTTGTCGGGCTTAGATCTATCTATCCAACAACTACCAAAGTAGCCGAGTTTAGATTTTTCAATCAATAATAGGATCTACCAAGATACTAAATATTGATGCCGATCTACACAACTAATCAATCAAGTCTATCAAGATAAACCGATTGTAGTTGGATCCCAGCCGATCAAGTTTTGTGCACACCAAAGATTATGAAACCAATAAGAAATCTTCTTTGTCTTCAAATCTTCAATAAACACCTGCACACCACAACTTGAATCTCTTGTGATCAATCACATACAGAACGGAGTCTGTTAACAATGGATTATCACAAGATGTCTTTAGATCTACAAACAGTTCACGTTGACACTTCGATCCAGTTTGAGTGAATCTTATATCAGAATAGAAGATTATAAAGAATAAACAAACTAGGTGCAATCAAAGTTCAACAACCGTTAGTCAATCAAATTAAATCGAAAACTAATAATACTGCAATTATCTAGTTTCCCACCAACGGTACTCGTGGAGCTTCTTGATCCCACGGAAGTCTTTAAACGAGCGTTCGTAAGAGATTTCGCCAAATTAGGGGTACTTTCCTCTCCGAATAGACGGCTCCACCAGTAACAACACAACATGGTAGTTTTGCTGGCTCTTAGGATAGTTTGCTCGAAATGCAAACTTGGGTATTTATAGACCAGGGAAGTTTGTACACCAAGGAATTTCCAAAACCGAAATATTCTTAAGATATGCAATATATTTCCAAATCGGTTTTCATAATTCGTGGAAATGCGCTGTCCAAATATAACCGAAATCCTAACAGAAAATCTCCAATTAGTAAATGCACATTACCAATTTTTATTTTCCAGAGATATGCATTTTAATTGCGGGTAATTAAAAGCATATAAAAATTAACAACCTTAATTAAAATATTCTCAACTTATTTCGGTCCGGGATCTCCTTTAGCTATTAAGGAATATATTTGAACAATAAAAGATAAGAGTTACTGAACATGTTCAAAGTATGTCAACATCTTATTTCTTTGTAAATCTTTTTTCATATTTACAATCTTGGAACCGATTACACCACACTTCCAAACAAGTTTATAATTGGTTCATCTGATTTCCAAGAAATATGTGATTGATCAAATATCAATACACTAATCATGGGTTTATGGTTCTACCAAACACAAGGATCGGTTCTACCTTAATATGGTTACTAGGACCGGTTACATCAGTTATCAGGATCAGTTACGTCAATTATCAGGACCGGTTACCATATTCTCATGGTATTACTTGTGATCGGTCACAGCAGTTACCAGGATCAGTTACACCAATTAACAGGACCGGTTACACCAATTACAAGGATCGATTACACACTCTTTTGTGATTGGTCACACCAATTACTAGGATCAGTCACACCAATTACAAATATCGATCATACCATATTAGGTGATTACTTAGGATCGGTTGCACTAATAAAAGTCATACCAATACATAAGTCAGTCATTGTGATTAGTTTTACCAAGATACATAACAAGTTATGATCGGTTCTACTAACTCACACATATTGGTAATCCAAAGATATGCAATGAATAACAATACCAATAAGCCTAGCGATTTCCCTTTCGATTAATAAAACAAGTTCATGAATGTACTTCCTTTAAACGAATGTAAACATTGTTTCCTAGGACGAAATCTTCACCCATATCCATACACATAATCACAATAGCATTTATTCGACTATGTCGATGTCTTATATACGAAATTCAAAACATAAACGTTATACTTCGTATTCTAATTCCTTAACACTATGTCTACTAGAGTATAATGATTCACATCTTCGCAGTTATGTTTTCAATATAGTACGACTTGAAAGATACGTTAGGAATGAAACAGTTCAAGTCACAATATTACTAACCTCAAGAGGAAGGATGATGTCGTCAATGTAGCTTGTTACTTGTTCACATTCTTCAAGTCTTCGAGTAATACTTGTATTCTCATAATCCTAATCTTTATAGCCTAACATGTACGAAGTGTTCTCTAGTACATAATCAAACGACTCTTAAATTGAGTTTTGATTCACTAAAATATGATAACCAAATTTGACATACCAATGCTTGGTGGGTTCAACCGAGCTATGATCTAACAATCTCCCCCTTTGTCAATTTAGTGACAAAAATCTTACAATCATATGGATAAACAAATTACAAAAATTCATTATACATACGCTTGATTCCATGTTTCAACGACACAATACCCTGTATATATTCAATCCATAAATGTTGCTGAAGAAATTATAATAACAAAGCTAATACTCCCCCTAAAGGTAAGATAGGTAGATTTTCAATCTGCATATCTTTGTTATTTCTCTTTTGTAGTCCGAATAACTACAATCAACATATGATTTGTTTCTCCCCCTTAGTCGATGCTTTACTCTTTCGTTAGATATAACTTTTAAGCACAATTATCCTTTCCTAAGTTATTACTCCATATATTTACCCCCCTTTTTGTCACAAAATGACAAAGGTCCGAGCAAATACCAAAAACCGAAAGGATCTTACAATCTTAAAGAATTGTATAACCTATAAGAGTTAAGCACGAAGGTTTCACATACCATTTTAGATAACCAATACCAAAACCGAAACTACAAATAAGTTTGTTTTGATTTGTTATCAAGGAAATAATTGGTCGAAGCAATTTTCCCTAATAGTTTAACAAATTGACTAAGAAACTTAGTTCCCTTGCTAAACCGATTGCATAAATACAATCGTTTATTTTGATAAGACCAAAATAAAGATCAGAATTAACTTTATTTTTCTCATCAGACACTAATTATTCAGACAATAACTTAGACCTTTCACTTTAGACAAGATAAATACTAGGGTAGTGTAGATGGGGAAAAACGGTTCGCCGGTTTTTTAGGAAAGTGAAGAGTCGAGCGTGTTGACGAGACTCTTCGAACCGGTCAAATTTCTTAACCTCACATAGATGTACTGCAAAGGGAGTGATTAGATTCGAGAGATCAATCTGTAGGACTCCGGCCTAAACCAAGTCAATGGCCGTTCCAGAGTCAATTCGGCCGCAAAGAGGGAGATGGGTTGATCTGTAGGATGGAAGCTGAGAATTGTGTGGGATCAATGATGATCAAGGATTATGGGTGTGTTGTGGGTTTCTGCAATAATTGGTGAACTGTGGAGTTCTGAAGGATTGATGAATTCTTGAGAGTAGTTACTTGAGAAATTCTGTAGACTGAAAAATATTGTCCTTAATCATGGATTCAGAGACTTATTTTATACTATCAGAGTTGTGAACACCTTGATCCCTGTAAGTGTGATGGTTTCATGAGTGGAAGAGTGGGCCGGTGGAAGAATAATTTTGAATGTTATGAAGAATCCATGAATTTTGTTGAAACAGAGGAGTTTCATGAGTTTAGGGAATAATAATTAGAAAAAATCTAGGGATTGTGAGGTGTGGGACCGGCCATGCCTTGGGCATGGCCGGCCAACTATGTTTCCCGATCCCGCACACCTTTCCCTATTTTATATAATTATTATTTTTCACGAATTCGTGAAGTTATGACAAATCCGTGAATTTTGTTGAAACCGGGAAGTTTCGTGAAATTGGGGAATAATGATTATAATAGGCTAAGGATTGTAAGGTGTGGGACCGGCCACGACTAGGGCATGGCCGTCCGGCCATGTTGCCCAGTCCCACACACCTTTCCTTATTTTATAATATTATTATTTTTCATGAATCCATGAAGTTATGGAGAGTTCATGAATTTTGCAAAAACAAAGAAAGTTGCTAAAATCAAGGAGTTTTTAATGAGTTCATGAAAATAACAAAATAGGGAAAAATAACGAAAGATGCATGTGACCGGCCACGACTAAGGCATGGCCGTCCGGCCGGTGGGTCCGGCCACTGGGCGCTCCTTATTATTATTTTATTAATATTTGTTGTTTTCTCCTGTTTTGCGTAGCATTCCTCATCTATTCATATTTTTGGATGCTCGTTCGTGCATCCGGGTGCTCAGTCGTGAATCATTGTCGAGTAAACTTATACCATTTTTTGTGGGGATTACTCAGGGATGGTCCTGATGCCCGGTTGTTGAGTATTTATTGCTAATTCATGAAATTCAGTGTAACATAATTCATGAAATGAGACATAAAATATCAATACATATGATCAGCTATGGATTCGACCATGAAATCGGAATAATAAAATAGGCATTACCATTCCATGGGATCGTGGATTCGACCATAGAATCGGAGTAATGAAATTATCTATTACCATTTCATGAGATTAGTAGTGAATTCGATCATGAAATCGGAGTAATGAGATAAATTATTGTTTCCATTCCATGAGATCAAGTCGTAGATTCGATCATGGAATCAGAGTAATTATTATTGCCATTCTATGGGATCAGGTCGTGGATTCCACCATGGAATCGGAGCAACTGTTATTGCCATTCCATGGGATCAGTCCATGGATTCGACCATGGAATATGAGCAACTGTTATTGCCATTCTATGGGATCAGGCCGTGGATTCGACCATGGAATAGGAGCAATTGTTATTGCCATTCCATGGGATCAGGCTGTGGATTCGACCATGGAATATGAGCAATAATAGATTTTTCTGGGAATTCAGTGGTAAATATCACGGCAAAATTAATCTATGTGTATATTCAGGATACAAATAATCCTAAGGGTGCTCTCAGACTCTACGGAGAACACCTGAGTCTATACACGTCACTCTACATAGTCAGGATCAGTGAGTGTAACTATCTTGAAGGCGTTGTTTCTCTTAATCTGATGGAGAACCGCCCAATCGTTCTTCTATATAGAGGGGGGTCGCTCTCATGTAGTCAGGGAACAATGAGTAACACCGACATCCTGAAGGTGTTAAGCCCTCTCATCGAACAATTATGTAGGAGGACCATCCAATTCTATTATTCTACATAGAGGGCACAATGAAATGTCAAGGATCGAACGCTCAACTAGTGCAGGCTTTTCGAAAGACATGTTCACCATGGCTTCATAAAATATTAATCGTCATATGCCTGAAGCCGTATCAGAAACATGCAGTATCATGATTTTACAATTTTGACCTTTGTTGAAAATCCACCATCAACATTAAGTTCCCTGCTTAGTGAGGAACAGTCATGTTCCGCAATACGCATTAGATGGTGATTTTCAGTCGACGAGATCGTGGTTGATCAATCTACAAAGGTAGTTTCAGAATCCTCGATTTTCTCCAATGGTGTCATGTACGAGCAAATGTTCGGGTGAGGACCCTGAGAGTGTGATAGAGTGCGATTCCGTGAGCATGGAGGAATGGAGCATCGCTGATTTGGTTGGTCAAAAGTCCAGTTTTGGTTGATTTAGGATATACGGGACCGAGCCAAAAAAGGAAACCCAGATGTTTTAGGCTTTGGAAATAAAAGTAATATAAAAGGGTGAAGCCCTAAATTTGGTTTTTAAAGTTCAGTTGTTCAAAATAAAATTCCATGTGTGCATGTACGTGTAAGTTTCATGAAAATTTATTTTTAGAAAACATATGCACGTTCGTTCGTTAGTTTAAGAAACGAGCAATAATCCCTAATATGAAAGAGATACATGAATTCTTGAGTAGACATGGTATAGTTACAGTAGATAAAATTTTGTTCATGAAGTTTCATGAAAGCTAAAATTTATTTTCAAAGCATGGACTTTCACAAATACTTTTAGGAACGTAGATTCGTTCATAGTAAAAGTAATAAATAATGATCCTAAGAGTTAGAGGAATTTATGAAAAGACCTTCACCTCATGATAAAATTTGTTTGGAATATGTGGACCCTTACAAAAGTATAAAAGACTCTCGTTTCATAGACGAATGCTTGTTTGAGAAAAACAGTTAAATTTTTTTTATAAATAACTCACGTAGATTTTTTTTTTTAATTTGTGAGATTTCACAAAATGGAATAAACTCTCGTTCAAAGACGGATGCTCGTGAGAGTGAGCGAAAATATAAATATACATATATTTTCAAAGTTACATGAGTTTCATATTAAAATATATAATTTTTGTAAAATCAATATTTTGATTTTGAACAAACTGTTGAAACTAGACAATTATACATGGTGAAATAATGTCTACATGTGAGTTTTCAAAATTGTAGAATGGACGTCTGTCCAAATTTTGAAAAACCGTTCACACAGTAAAGAGTTAGGTGGGTTATTCACGATTTTATGAAAGATTTTACAAAATGATTTTAAACAATTGTTAAAAGAAAACAATAATGTTTTCGTGAATTTCGTGATTTCATAGTGTATGCACACACGGTAGAAAATCAGTGAATGTTCACATGAAGGGTTATGTGAATTATTCATAATTTCATGAAAATTCAGGTGTGTAGTTGCAGGAATTCCTACACCACACCCCTCACAAGAATCCATAGTTATCAACACATATTTGAAGATTAAAAACAACACTTTATTGATTAATTCTCAGAAATGTTACAATAAGTGGAAGAAATTAAGAATACAACCGCTCACAAAAACATTCTCTCTCCTCAAAACTTTCTCCAAACTCCAAAATTGATCCCACACTTTTGAATCTGCAAGTTCTCTTTATATAGGAAATTACATAGTGGATGACAGCTAAGTTATCCTTTAATTTCGGATCTGACTCGCGATACGCTCGCAGTAATTGTAATGTCTTCTTTCGCAGATACTCCAATCTTCGCAGCATCGTCATGTTCTTCCCGTATTTCCGCTACTGTCATTCGTTACGTCATTCTTTCAATCATTCTGTGACACTCGCAGTGTGTTGTTGAAGAGCTCGCAGAACTGTCGCTGTAAATCTCGCAGGAGTATTGATGTGGCGATATTCTGATCCTACATCTTGCCTCTTCTAATGTCTTTTCTGCAAAGGGGAAAAGATCATGAGAAATTAAAATCTTTTGAAATGCCGCAGATGTCTATCTATTCACGTTCTTTTGTTCTGACACGTATCTGCATCCCTCACCAGATTTATTACACGTGTCTTTTTATCCATTCAACTTCTGACATGTTCTTTTCAACCGTTGTGCTCCAACCGTTCACGTCTTTTTTGCATTAATTGCACTTATCTTCTCGAGAATTTTTACCTTCTATATATATCTTCTTCACTCTTCACTTTTCTTCTTTTTAATTTCTTCTTCTTTCTCTCTGCAATCTTTTAGCAAATTCACTGTTCTTACGTAAATTCCGCATCCGATGCTGTTGCAACATTTTTTTTGATCTTCTACTCTTTTCTTCATTCCCATACTTAATAAGAATGGCTCCAGCTGATCGTAAACATCTCATCGCCTTTGAGCAACTACAAAAGAAACTTAAGGATGAAGGTTTTGCTTTATCTACCATCCCTGATAAAAACCCTAAAGCTGAACTTTCCATTAAATTATTTTCTGATCATCCGTGTTCTCGCGAGAAGATTATAGTCTCGCTAGGTCAGCTTGAAGCTGGTCTTCCCATTCCTCTTTATGATCCTGAGCTCCCTTTATTCTATGAAATACTTTCTCATGCGAGATTCTCACGTGTCGTATATCAGTTGAGTGGGGATTGCATTCGTCTGATGATGGAGTATGCTACTCGCGGTGCTGGTAAGAAATCTATTTATCCTGATAAAGCGAAGAATCCTAAATTCGATGATGTTCCAATTATTCCTGCGAAGTATACCGTAGAGAACTTCTTCGCGAATTATGATATAATCCCCATGAGGAAAGATAGCACTTGTTGGGGTGTCCGCTTACAAAAGAAGGATGACATTGTTGAAGATAAAATTCTCATGTTGGATATTGACTGGCATCCATGTAATAATCAAGGTCCGCGTCATTCTAGTGATGATAAGTGGTGTATTTTCCCACTATTTCTAGAGGGTCCCTATATCTGCGTTCCTCATGTTTTACCTGCGAATCTCGTAGAGTACCGGCCATGGGTGTTCAGCTGGCCTGAAAGGAATAAAGAGGTATGTTCTCTCAATTTTTTGCATAAATTATCATTATCATATTCCTCATGTTTTTATACTCTCGCTGACTACTCCAATTTTTCCAAATTAACAGGCTAAAAACTAGCTACCAGAAGCTTAGGAAACCCAGTACTTTATCAGCTCTTAAGTTGCTCACAGATGAAGTAAGAAATATTCCTTTGTGATTCTTAACAATATATTGTTGCCTCTATTTCTTATCTTTATCTGTGTTTGAAAGTTATCGAAGAAATAGATCCTGTTAAAGTTGTAAGGACCAAGGGAAAAGATAAAGGTGATGCTCACAAGGGTAAATCTGATGTTTCTCGCAAGGGGAAATCTGATGCTCCTCCTTAAAGAAAAGAAAAGCTCAATCTCTTTCTCCTTCAACTCCTCAATCTATTGAAAGTTCAAGTGACAATACTGATAATGACGATGATGATAATGATGCTGATATCTTTCCCGCGAAGGAATCCTCTCATCCTGAGTCTTCTATGGCTCATTGATCGCTGTCGTAAGCGTCAAAAATAAATTCACTTTCTTGCTTCACTAAAATAAAGTAGTATGCGATAAGAAAGAGTTCGTATCCACAGAGAGGCCTTTGTTGTTATAAAAATTTCTAGTTTCTTAGTAACCAAGGGGGGATGTTGATATTTCAAAGTAAATAAACAATGAAATGAAATCAAAGTAAAGTAAAGTATTAAAGTAATCAATAAGGTGAAAGTATTGGTCACGGGATAGTTTCATTCACAAATACATATTTTCATCAATGACTAGAATTGAAATTTAATCTCTCATTTACTAAAAGTCCTAAGATACCTTGATCGCAAGAGTATCCCGCTAATTCCCTGATTTCATCACAACCACATTAAAAGATGCATATGTGAATTCTTCCTAAAAAGCAAACTAAAGTGTAAAAGCAAATTAGATTTAACTCCCTAGAAGCAATAAGCTATATGGAATAAGACTAATCAAGGCAATCGAAATGTGTAAAAGCACTAAATCAATTTAACCCAAGTTATGATTCATATGTGACTAGTAGGATATATCTCTATAAGCACTATCCACATTTATGCTACTTAGAATCAGGGATGAACAACGTTTTCGTATTGAAAACCCTAATATATCTCTAGATATGAATGCAAATCGGATTGATTCCGGACTCAACCAATCAAACAATCAAATCATATTCAATATAAACAATGAATCATAAACAGTAAAATATTGAGACAACTATTTCATTGATTCCAATAGTATTTGTGAAATCTACTTATTATCCCATAACCAATATTAAGAATTTAGCTACTCATGGTTTTGTAACTCAACATAATTATTATTAAAAATAAAATGAAGAACATAAAAATAAATGGAAGAAAACCCTATTCGCTGCTCTCCTCCAAAAACCCAGTAGAAAGATTCGTGATAAGTCCTCCTAAAGAATAAAAACTTCTTCTTTTTATAGCCTTCAACTTTCCAAAATTAGGTCTTCAAAGCCCACGGTCCAATACTAGAAGTCCACCAAAGCACATGTGTGAAATACCCATGAGAAAATATGACCCAAAAAGAGCTCGCTGGAAAACTGTGTTTATTGCCGGAATATTGCCGGAATCCGGCGCCGGCGCCGGATTTTGTCACCGGAAAATTTTCACCAATCGCTTGAAGCATTGGAAGATGTCACCAGGCAAGTGCACACTCCCAGAAGCTTAACTCGATTTCTCTGCAATTCAAACATTCACAAAATACCACCTAAACCAATTCCTTGTTCTTGCGAACCCAAAGCGCACCATAAAACTCGTGATCCAACACATACCCCCTTCGTTAGCTCATATGTCCATGCTTTAACTTCCCAACTCTTGTATCCAACACATACCCCCTTCGCGATTAACTGAAATATTGCAATCCATGCTTTAACTTCCGAAATCCGGCTACCGGAACTATGCTCACCGGCGCGCCATTTTCACTCCGTTTTCGCGCTATTTCTGCAGCTCAGTGTCACTTCTCCCATTCTTTCCTGCACTTCTGCTCATTGCAGTGAACCAGAAATACTACACAGTAACCCAACATTGATTCAGACAACAACCCATCTGCTCTTCTTCAAATCACAACAGCTCCAACCAATCTGTGGCTTCAGCTCATTCTGTAGCTTCATAAGACCACAGCATCACACTTTCCTGCATATCCCATTACCACAATCATCCATGAATCACAGCTCATGAGAAGCAGCATCTTTTCTTGTTCACTACAGCTGTCATTTGCACATCACCCAAATCTCCTTGCAGTAGCTTCATTACTCCCATCTCAGAGCTTCATTCATACACAGCAACCACAGTTCCTTCACCATACAAACACCACCAGAATCCATTAGTCCTTGGATTAGTTTCAGTCCAAATCCTCCCTGCTTAGTTCCAATTCTAGCACCAACACACAACTGACTCCACTTACTCAGTACACCTGAAACAGCATCATACTCTCATGCCCTGAAGCATCTCCATATTTTCACAGTTGCAACTTCTTGCTTGCGGCCACCAATACCATCACTGCCATACTCCCAGCTTGTAAGGCTCAAGGCCACCACTTGCAATTTCAGAACCACTAGCATTAGCAGCTCATTCACAAGACTTTACTCCCTTGATGTTTCTTCCAGATACAACACCGTTCTCCATTTCAGAATCCATCTTCTTACCCCAATTTCTTCTCAAACACCAGCTCCAGCTCACTGCCATGCTAGCTTCTTGTTATCTGAGCAGCTCCTGCATCCACCAGCTGCAACATGAACTCTAGCTGCAAGACTCATATTCACTGCATAGTTGCACTACTGCTCAGTTCCTTCCATCACCAACATCAACTCAGGCACAGTTCACAGCTTTCCATCTCCCCTGCAGCAACACCAGTAATTGAACAGCCTCAATTCCATCTCAAGCCACCTGCAGTATGTTCATTCACCCCTTGAGCTTCACTCCAGCTAAACCACCTGCTACTGGGCATCAGATTCATCACCTGAAATTACTAATTCACAGCGGCACCTACAAATGCAACTTCACAAATAAACTGCAGCACCCATTTAACCAGTTTACAATTATCAACATCACCAGAATTCATAGCATCATCACTAGTTCATCTCAGGTTGAGTTCACTACTGCCTCCACAATCCCAACAACCCATTGTTGGGCTTCTTAATCATAGCCAGTTCAATTCAACACCACACAGCAGGTTCAACTCATTCTCTGCTACATCTGTGGCTTCATTTCCACCTGCATCATTCCAAGCTGTAACTCCATGAATTCCATCTCATTTCACAGCTACCAACTTCAAACCAAGTTAAACCACCAGATTCGTCTCCATTGCAGCATCAATTGCGACTCAAACAACCCATCTCCTATCTCTTCCCTGTGACTCCAATTCTCCATTATAGCCCTAAACTTGAGCCAAGAACCACCATTGTATCAGCTTCAGTTTTGCCACCAAAGCCACAGACAACTCTGTCTAACCAACACCAGTTTCAGCTGCATTTGGTTTGCAACCTCCCCTGTGTAATCTCCCATGACCTGCATCTCAGTTTCAGTTGCCCTGTAGATTCTTGCACATCTACAACCATTTCTATACAATAACAGCTCAAATAACATCATCATAACTGCATCATACCCATTTCAGTTCAACCTCACAACACCATTTTCACTTCAAAATCAGCATCAACACACCATCTTCTTTTGAGAAAATCACAGCACCAACATCACTGCAACCACCAAGAACAAATACCCTAACTTCAACTTTATCAACAACACCAACTCCTTGTAATTTAACCAGATCCCCTATCTTCTTGTTAAAAACACAAATTACAGTAAGTCTCATCACTGATCCGCAGTTTCATCACCTATGGAGACCCATTTCACATCAAAACCCATCTGAGTCTTCCTTGTTCCTTAATTCGAAACCCTCTCTCATAATCTCTGAGTCCAAGAGCAAACCCATCTTCACAATTACAGCTATTACTTCTTTCTCATCTCAATTCAGCCTCAACCTCTCTTTGAATCACTTCATCTCTATCAAACCCTAATCGAGCAGTATCATGTCTGCATTTACTTGAGAAGCAGCAAATGTATCTTCTCTGTTACTTTCTATCAACTTCATCCACAATCCAATTCTTCTTTTCATTCAAATCTCAAAGAAGCTATGCCTCCATTTTCTCCCAGTCTCTCAATTTCAGACAGACACAATAATGAGGAAAAATCTCTAGGTTTTAGGGCTGTAATGATTAAAATTGATATTGGTACCATGTACTCCTTGTTAAGGGCTAACTACTTTGTATATGGCTTGTCGGTTCTAGGGAACCAACAGTTTATTCTTCGCCTCATCTTTGCGCATCTCAGCCCGCTCCTAATGTAGCTCGACTGTGAATTGAAGTGTTTGCAATTACGCTCCAAATGGGCAATTTTTCCTTCTTTTGCTCCCAAGGACTCCATTGCTCCTAATAACTCAAAACTGAACATAAGATACATATTTCACAAAATAAATAGCAAAGAAAGCATAAATACTAGATATAAAATTAGGTGTTTTACAACATCTATCCGATATTTTTGCTAATACCATGCAAGTAATTGGTGATACCCCTCTGACTGATGCTTGCAAGTCTATAGCTGCCATCTGCGATGCCCCTCTCCTAGAGAATAATGAATCTCTTCGCGGGGTATCAAGATCTATATCTCCAAATTTCTTGCATTCACTTAACAGCTTGTTAAATTTCCATACTTACATTTTCCTTTTCTTTATTTTCATTTTGAATTTATAATTAATTCTTAAAACTCATTGTATTATTTTTGCAGGCTGGGAAAGCTTCCTTTGTTGTTGTCTCAGACTTGAAAAAGAGGCGTGCGGTTCTCGCAAAGAAAAACGATAATCTTCGCAAAGAGAATGAAGAATTAAAATCTAAATCTCTTACTCTTACTCTTCGCAAAGAAAATGAAGAATTAAAATCTGATTCTGTTAATCTTCGCAAGCAGTTAGAATCTGGATCTGTTGGCCTCTATGAGAAGATCAAACGATTAGAAACCGAACTCTCTTCTTCGCAAGATAAGGTTGCTAATCTCCAAGCTGCGAATGATCAACTTTATGGTAAGAAATTTTTCTCTTTTTATTTTATCCTTGTATTCCTTTGTGTTTTCTTATTTAGTTAGTCCTCTTCGCAGATATTTACGGCCTCTATGATGAAGTTGTATTCCTTCGTTCTTTTCCAAATCAAATAGATGATGATACTCTCCTCAATTTCCTTAATAATTCTTTGAGTAACTTTTTAAATGATGAAATTAAATCTCTTTTCATAGATGAGCTTAGATCCAAAATTCATCTCTTAAGGATTGAACATAGATTCAACTTGGGTTTAACCAATAAGTTTAAGCGCCTTTATATTGACTCAAAAGAGGAAACTAATATATTAAGAACCAAGTATAGTGATCTTATTGACGAAAAAGACCTCATTGCTAAAAATGGTGCTCAAGCTTTAGCAGATTTCCATAAGACTCTTCTCGATGTTCAAATTGAAAGTGATAGACTTATCTGCGAGAATAGAGCTCATCTTGAAATGGAAAACCAAGTTCGCTCCTGCCTTATCATTAGTAATGATGATGAGTTTTCTTGGGCAGCGAAAATTCTTGACAATGCCAGAAACAATTTAGGCGTAGATGTTAGTCTTCAAGCTGATCACTCTGCCCTAATTAAGGATATGATCTTGCAAAGAGAAGGTTGTTATTCTTGTTTTTCCACTAATCCATTTTGTAGCTGTATCTTCACTATTTTATTAATATGTTGTCATCTATTCGCAGTATCTGAAGGAAACTTTTTCCAAAGAGTTAAAGAGTTGGAAGAAGAAAAGGGAAATCTCGCAAGACTTCTGTCTTCTCTCAACGAGAAATGTTCCAAATTCAAGAAGCAATTTCAGATTTCTATGGAGAATTTTAACAGTGCTCTTGTTTGTGTTCGCAATGATTCTATTAAGATGGTCTGCAATGATCATAAAATTCCTCATTCTACTTGCCCTTATCTCGCGAACGAAATTCCAAAGAATATTCCTGACCTTGTCATCTCTGATAGCGAAGCTGAAGATTCTGAAGAAGATGAAGATAAAATTGAAGAAGAAGAAAAATCTGGTCAATACAATGATGGATCTAAATAGTTTTGTCTTCCTTTTTAATCTTTTTGTAATATTTGTACACTTATCCCTTTTCCTTATAAAATATTGCTGCTAATTTCTCCAGCTTCTAATGTTCTTTGGTGTATATCTGCATACATTAGAAAACAATTCATTTTTGCAATATGGTTAATCAATTTGCTTACTTTTTTTTTAAATATCTGCGTAAATCTGTCATATAAAGATGAATAATAATTTTATCATTCTGTTCATTCCCATACTTGCCTCTGTTATTCATCTGCAATATGAAAAATTGAGCTGATTAGTTACGAATAAGATCTGTTTGTAAGTTTTTTGCCTCAATATCTGCGTAAATATCGCAAGTCATATCTGCTTACTTTCATGATCTCTGCGAAAATATCGCAGTCATTCAATCTTGATCTCTTGTGGTCTTATTTTTCCTTCCTTTTTAAAGGTCTTATTTAGCCACATTTTGTTTTGGCGACAAAATCGCAGGACGTCCTTTCATTTGCATGTAAAGACCCATTGATCTTGTCTTATCTTTATTTTATCTATTTTTTTGCGACAATATGACATGCCTAAGTTTTCTTACGAGAACAAAGCCCCATGACATTGCCGTCTTGCGATGAAATCGCATGACATCTTTGCACTTTCATATAAAAACCCATTGATCTCATCTTATCTTTTTCTTTTGGATTTTTGCCTCTGTATGATTGTTGCACAAATATGACAATCCTAAATATTCTTGCGAATATAAAGCCTCATGACATTTGCGTCTTAAGACACTTATCAGCTCCCTAACTGAGGGTGCCGCCCTTATCTTTCCCCTGGTTGCCCCTTCAAGGAGGCATACATCGGTCATACAAGACTAGCTCCTCCCATACGGTCCTGACAACAACCAGTTGTTTTCGCAGCCTCTTATCCTTTTTTCCTACATGGCTTATAGTTACGAGACTGCACCCTAGGTGGTCTTTGGGCCGACTGCATCATAGCCAAGACTTTCCAAGAATGGCCAGGGTAGTTTCATACGCCCCGGGCACCCTTGGCTCAACCGTGTACCTCGGTTCCTTGGTCATACTTTGCAATCCTTAAAAGAGACCTTCGGTCGTCCAACTATTAATATATATATAGTTGGAAATCCAAAGTATCTCTCCTGGATAGGTTTTCTTTAACCCCAACATCTTCATGACTCATGTTCCAGCGGTGGTATAACCTTATCCCTGATACATGCATACATATACCCCCTTATATGACGTACTTTAGGTCTTACATTTGCCTCTTGCGAATTTTTTGTTCGCGAACTAGGGTGTACTCCATAAAGGTTCGTCCCATTCTAATGTCTCTGCGAAATTTTATTCGCGTTTCTTCAGTCTTTGATTTTCTCTTTTTGCATTTCAGCTCTTGTATAATTTTTCAATTTCATCTTTTTCATTGAAACATATTTTGGTAAAATTCTCTTCAACAAATCACTCATACATTTTCCATACTTCACGATCTAAAATTTTTACCTTTTCTACTTACTATTTTCTTCTTCTGCTTTTTTGTTGCACTTTGCTACGTTTTCTCCATATGCGAGACACTCGCCATCTATTGGTTTCAGCACATGTTGACTTCGCAACATTCCTTCTTCTCGCCGTTCTATTATATCCACCATCAACCTTTCACTTCTTTGCATTTGTTTGATGTTATGTTTCCAGTTTCTATTCTTCGCAGCCCTTTCCTCGCAAGATTCCATATCAATTTCATAACACTTTTTTCCTTCAACCCAATCTCCCTTAATGACTCAACACTGCTGGGATGTGGGAATTTAATGCATTGGTGGTAAGTCGATGCTACACCTAGAATCCCATGTATCCAAGGTCAGCCAATCAAATCATTGTAAGGAGATTCAACATCGACAACACATAATTGAATCTTAGAAGATATTCCCTTCAATGGAATTCGCATTGAAATTTCCCCTTTGGACTTATTGGCAGTACCATTGAAACCATAGATCTTATAAGTCGATGGTATTAGATCCTCATCTCTTCCTCCCATGGTTTTGTAAGTAAGATAAAATAAGATATCCACTGAGCTTCCAGTATCAATTAGAACTCTGTTAATGGCCCAAGAATCTTCAGCTTCATCATCCTCATTTTCTTCATCTTCTTCATCTTCTTCTTCTATCTATTTTGGGTTTATTTCTAATATTACCACTAGTGGATTGTCATGCATCTCGCCAGGCTCTGGTACCTCTTGTGCTGTGAAAGTAATAATTTTCTTCTGACACTTTCTAATAGCGAGGCTTTTTCAATGTTCATTATCTCTCTTCCATCTGCATCTCTCGCGAAGACTCTGCTTAAAACATTGTCGTGGAAGTCTTCTATAGTCTTGTATGAATGCATGATGGAGTTACATGATAGATTCTTCGCTTTTTCTCCTACTTCTATCATAAATGTTTCTCCTCCTTTTGTTGTATTCACTCTGCGAATTTCTGGAGATGGGGGTAGTTGCTGAGACTGTGGGTGATCTCTTAAAAAATGGTTTAATTTTCCCTAGTCTATCATCCTCAAAATGATTCTTTTTACATTCCTGCAGTTGTTTGTTGTGTGGCCATGAAAATGATGATAAGAACAAAATTCTAGACTTAGATTATTTGGATGTGGTTTTTTTCCCATATTCCAGGGTACGTGTATGTCCTCCATCAAAATTATAGCCTCCCAAATTTTCTCTATGCTGGTATTTAGAGGTGGCATCTTAATTTCTTCCCATATTATCTTATGACTTCCTTGTCCTCTATAATAATTTTGCCTCTGTCCACCATAAGTCTCTTGCGATTGATCAAGCCTCTGAATTTTATTATTTCCACTTCTACTAAAAAAATTTCTTTCCCTTTCAAATTCTTCTTGATCTCTACTTCCCATATCTACTAATTTATGTTGACCACCATCCATACTTTTTTCTTGCTTCACCTGCAAAGTGCTCGCTACTGTATTTATTAACCTAAGAAGTAAACTTGTATTTGCTGCACCTGAACTAGTGTTCGAATGGGATATAACTCCATCTCATTTTGTTTTTCCTCCAATGCAATGTATTCTTCTTGTAACTCTCACATCTCCGTCATGGTGATTGTATTTTTGATTCTGAAAATTTGTATGTACAGAAGATTGGTTGCGAACATAGCATTAATGAAAGATAAAATGAGGTATCTCTCATCCACTCTTCCTGCCATTTCACTACACATTGTCTTCCATCTTATGGTTAGATGTTTCAAGCTCTCGCCAACCCTCTGTTTTAACCCAAATACATCTTCAATGCCAGGTCGCGAAGAATTGTTACTTATATACACCCCCAAGAATGTGGTTTGTAGATGATTGAAACAAGTTATAGTGTTCTTGGGTAACCCTTCAAACCATTTCAGAGCTTCTCCAGTTAGGCTGGATGCAAAATATTTGCACAATACAACATCATGGTTTTCCTACTGCAGCATACACCTAACATAAGCTTTGACATGTTGAATAGCACAAGTAATTCCATCAAAGATACTAGTTAACGTTGGAAAATTACATTTTGGGGGTATTCCTCCCAATTGAACTTATTGGGTAAATGGAGTTTTCGTAGCTTCTTCAATTGCCTCATCAAGTTGTCTTCTGCCTCCCTCTCTTCTGTTATTTAACATTCCCCTCATTTATGCTAACTATCTTAAGATCTGTTCATTCCCAGCCGAACTTTTCTCCATTGACCTTTTCAGTGCAGCTTCCCTTCTTATGCGTTCATGTCTTTCTTGACTTTCGAGATTTTGTGCTTCTTCTTCTACATCTTCACTTTGCCTTCTTACGCGATTTTCTTCTTCACCTCCTTCTTGAATTCGCAAATGATTATTCCTTTCATTTTCTATTTTGCTATTTTCTTCATTTCTCATCGTTTCTCTTCGTTGTCTTTCTATTCTTCTTTGTATTCTATCATATTCCTCATTGATATTATCATTGTTGTGATTGCGCGTCTCCTTTCTCGATTGTCATGATTGTTCTGACGTATTTCTTTTTGAAGCTCTTATTCTTCCACTTCTGCTCTCAATCTTTCTCTCTCGCAAGCTAGACGTGCTTGTTCAACATAATGTCTCTTAATTTCATCCTCAATTATTCTTCGGTTTCTTTGAATTTCTTGCTCATGTAATGTTCTCCTACCTTCTTCTCGATTTTCTCTACCGTCTTGGTTATTTACACCTCCTTGATTTCTATTATCACGTCTATCATCCACAGTTTCACCAAGCGGAATGTAGCGATCATTAATCATCTCTTCTTCTCCACAACGCTGCTCTTCATTTGTATTTTGCATTTCCTCTCGAATATTTTCACCAGCATTTCTCACAGGGGAATTTCGCCTTGCTTCTTCTCTAAATTATCTTGAACTTGATCTAGCAGTACTTCTCGATCCCCTACTTTGTTATCTCAGATTCTCCATTCTTAACTCGTGATTTTGTCTTGTTAAATTTGCGCGTTCTTCCGCCTCTAATCTCCTTTCCTCTTGTATTCTTTGTCTTAGAGCCTCTATTGCTTCATTTTCGTCATCTCCATGAATTAATCCTTCAATCGCCTCTTGATCTCTTCCCTCTCTCCTTTCATTTCTTAATTGTTGGTTTTCTGCTTCTTCCATTGAATCTGATCGCCAAGTATGCACGCTTACTTTGTCATAATCCATAGTTTTATCTTGTATCGGTGTTTGCTGATTTGGCTGTTGAACTTGATTTTCTCCATTATTCCTTGTTTTATTGCTCCTTGTTCTTAATATTGAAGATTCTCCAATTTAATTTGTCCCTTCCCCTGCAATTCTTCTACTCCTCCTTACGGTTGTAGGTTGTTCTGATGTATTTCTTCTTCTAGCCATTCCTTCAATTTTGATGTATCACTGTAAATCACGCAAAAATATTCTCCAATTTCTTCAAATTCTTACGAATCACAACTTCAATCTTCGCTTAGAAACATCCCTGTTTCTAGCCCCATTATGTAGTTGCAGGAATTCCTACACCACACCCCTCACAAGAATCCATAGTTATCAACACATATTTGAAGATTAAAAACAAAACTTTATTGATTAATTCTCAGAAATGTTACAAGAAGTGAAAGAAATTAAGAATATAACCCCCCTCACAAGAACTTTCACTCTCCTGAAAAATTTCTCCAAACTCCAAAATTGATCCCTCCCTTTTGAGTCTACAAGTTCTCTTTAAATAGGAAATTACATAGTGGATGACAGCTAAGTTATCCTTTAATTTCGGATCTGACTCGCGATGCGCTCGCAGTAATTGTAATGTTTTCTTTCGCAGATACTCCAATCTTCACAACATCGTCATGTTCTTCCCGTGTTTCCGCTACCGTCATTCGTTACGTCATTCTTTCAATCATTTTGTGACACTCGCAGTGTGTTGTTGAAGATCTCGCAGAACTGTCGCTGTAAATCTCGCAGGAGTATTTCTATGGCGATATTCTGATCCTACAAGGTGTCAGACTTTAAAGTAATGGGTGTTGCTCGTCTTTGCAGGTTTGAAGGAGCGGGCAAGATTTTTGAAGGTTTACGTTATTATCACTAAGTTCGTGAAGCCGTAAATAGGTAAGAGTTGAGAGTTACCATTTTTGTAGACGCCGATGTGAGCATCCTAATTATTTTTGTTGTGCTTTACTGCTTTGATGAAATCTGCATCTACGGATAATATACTAAATTAGGAACGTTGTATGGACGTCACAACAACTTTGCAAGAATGACTGGTTCCGATAATGATACTTCCAAAGATGATACTTACAGAGATGATATTTCTACGCAACTTCAAGAAATGGTGCTTCTGGGACCTCTGAGTGATGGTGAGAGATCCTTCACACTGAGTTGTACTCATGATTACTTAGTATCAGTAATGCACGAGAAGTATCTGATGGAGGAATATAATATCGAGAGCAGCTCGACAAATGGGTCCTTGTTCAATTGATGTGGATTACCCAAAAATAGCAGTAAGTCTTCAGAGTGGAGAATCCAGAAATAAGGATCATAGAATGATATCGATCACTGTAAAGTCCTCGGGTGTCTCTTTGGTGAGTTGTTAGCGCTCCTTATGTTATGACTTTTCCTTGTCCATGCAATTAGGATCATGAAACCAATGTTTGCTACTTCGTTTCATAACTTTTTATCCATCGAGCCTTGACGGTCTTCAATTCATTGATGCTGAACAAATAGTTTCTGAATCGAGCACCAAAGAAGAATTCGATGTAAGCACCTCTTCGTATAATCTTTCATGGCACTCCTTGAATAAAATACCACTAATTGTTGTTAATGCATTCAGGAGGAGATTTCCATGGAATAAGGGAGTACTGACGATTCCCATTCATCTTCGGAGGATGTTGAAGAAGAAAACCCCAGATTTCGAAACCGAGTGAAAGCAATGATGTTTCCAATGGTGATGCTGGAAATTCCGGTCCTTTGAGAACTTTAGGGACTACTCCAGTAAGTACCCATCGTATATTTTCTTCATAAAAGTATGAAATTGCTGATTTGTTAATGAATGAATGAAGATTCTCATGAATAAGTGAAAATCTTTACCGAAATACGTCACCAGAAAATTCAGAACTCAGCCTTTTAGCAAAAACACCATAAAATCTCTGTCCGATGTCAAATTTTCGCGATCTACCCATGTATCCTTATGCCTAGGAAATTTCCAAGGTTTTAGAAATAAGGATTTTAAGTTTTGAGCACGTTTAGGGGTCGAAATCGATGAAACATTAAACTTCCAGGAGATCTTCAGAAAATTTTCAGCTGCCATGTGGACTAATGTTTTGGCCACAACTCTTCACTTGTTTCTATAATTGTTGTGAATTTTGGATATGTTGTAGAGGACATACATACGAAGATAATGTTGTATGACCCATACTCCAAGCTTTCTTCTTTGTGCATGACAGTGAAAAATCGTCTCAGACGAGCATGTTGTAAAACGCCCCCGTTGCGTCTTCAGACCATTTGCTCGTGTCTCGAACGGTTGGTGAAGGATTTTGATTTCATTGATTCATTTGAGATCAAGAACCCTTGATTGATACATGAGCATCGTGGTGCTTGCAGTGTCATCTTCTGTCAGTAGTAGAAACATTACTTCTAAAACCATGGTCACGGGACCATAGCTGATGTTGCTCTCAAGAGGGGATGATGTAATGACCATGGTTTCATGTCCCGGTGGTAGCATCCATTTTATGATGAATGATTATCATATGAGAGTCTGGTACCATGGGTGTTGGACCATGAAACTGATCGTCATGATTAATGGACCGTCAGTCCCCAATATTTTGTTAAATCTCTCCTTTCCGTTTTCTCTTCTTCTGGAAAGACTTGGATAGAGGACCCAGGTAGAAAAATTGATGTAAAGACCTAGGTGGTCGAAGTTGGAGGTACCTTGATGAAGTACTTAGTGGAAAGACCTGGTGGACACCGATCGACTGTGAAAGTTATGAATCCCGTCTAAGAATTGCTGCTTGCATGTTGTACGCTCTGGGAGTTGTAGAAACCTCATACGACGTCAGAATTTGATGCTTGGCCCCAAATTTTGAAGCTAAGAGACTGAGTTATCATATGAGAAAATAATCACTTAATTTGGAGTTGTAAAGGTTATCCAAAGAAGCATGCACATTTGTAATCCCCTACAAATTTTTCAGATTCCGTAGACCTGACAGTAAAGGCCATTTATTTCATCTCATATGTCCGATTGATGCGCCCTTTTGGTATGTTGTACAATAGGCATAGACGAACATCTTTTGTTGAGGAAGATTTGTCCCGTTCCTTACCCATTGGTACGTTTTTGTAAACCCGTATCCTGAAGTGTGGTGTATCTCATTTGTGGAGGTGATGAGAACATCTTATAGAAGACTTTGGATTGTACCCACCAGTTGTGCAAGCTTTGGGAATACTTTCATGTGAGCATGTTATTAGGTCTACACATCTTGATATGAATCATTAGTTCTTGGAGAAGTCCGCTTCATGTGTAACTCTTTAGGTCTACACATCTTGACATGAATATGTTGCTCCTGAGACCGTTGTTGATGCTGAGATCACGGTTGAATTTTCTCCATAAATTCTTGTTGATGTTGAGATAATGAATGGAGTTCCTCTGTATATCCTTGTTGATGCCGATACTATGGTCGGAGTTGCTAATATGTAGGTGTACTGGGAGTACAACCCGAATTCTCCTGATCAGTATGACTTTACTGTGAACTGGCTTCGTCAGTGAGTCGACGTTATTGCGGCAGATAGCAGCAACAGTATCCATTCCGGGTGTGATCAGTGAAGAGAGATAGTCCTTAGTCGTGCAAGGTTCGTGATGTAGAGAGATTCCATTGATAAAGTTTTCATGGAATCGCATCAGGTTGCAATGACTTGCTATGTCTTGAATATTGTCTAGTAAGATCAAGTCCCCAGTGCATGTTGAAGAAATTTGTGCCATCGATGGATGAATGATGTTGCATCTGCTTCAGAAGTCTTATCATGGAGACAGTGAAGACTTAGCGATTGTAGTTCAGTTTCACTTTCAGTGTGTCATCGTCGAGATGTTTGTGCTGAAGCCAGAGGCGCCATTATCGAAGGGTACTCTTTGATTGGGAGTACAATTTGAAGACTTCTCATATGCTTGAGCATTGAAGCGTCATATCTCTTAAGCATCGAATTTTTTAGGTTTGATCGTTTCGGCCCTGAGTATCTTCTGTTGATTCAGCATCCCTTTCATTGTAGGTAGTGGGATTTAACACTTGTGTAGACATCAAAGCTTCCTGATTTTATGGCACACATGGACACTCCTGCAAGGATATGGAGAAACGCCCAAAGTGTTCTTTTTCATGCTTGGACATCATCTCGGTAATGAATGTCTCAATGCTCGATTCGGAGAAATGTCAGATTCAACCACTTGGTAAAATACTAATGTGGTGAAGCTACCATTCATAACGTCTTGCAGAGTTGCTAGGAGTCCCCGTGCTAGGATAGAATGTGAGGAAATAAATGACATAGATATAGAAGAAATGAGACTTGCCTGAGTGCGGAACCTCTTGATGAATGTCTATGCATCTTTTGCAGGTTCTTGCTTTCTAACCTCAGTGCTCTGATGATGGAACGTCCGCCAAATCTTATGGATCATAGCTTTCTTTGTTGGAGAGATGTGCAACCAAGGGCGCTTTGTCAGTACCTATCTCTTCAGCATAGATCCACGCTTGTTTGAAGAACATGTCATATCCTGGATCTTCCTGGTTATGTGAAACTTGGTTTCTGTCCTGGTTGAGCCAACTTTCATTTTGGAGAGTGATGAAACCGTATGCATCTCTGAGCGTTCTTTCATGGTATCTGATTGAGATGGGAGCATGATTAGCGTCTTGTCGGGTGTGACTCTGAGGGATTTCAGTGGAACAATGTTGATAGCAGTACCAGCATCGACCAATGTTCTTCCAAATTCATTTCATCTGAGATGGACTGTGGTAAGCAGTCCTCAGTCGTGCATCTCTTTGTCTGTGGATGAAGGTTCAAGGAATATTTCCAGTATGGACAATATCTGACATAGTGTAATTCTGTGTTGTGCACATGTCTTGCCTTTGTGTCTTAGATAGATAGAGCAATTTAACATATATTCTCGATCAATGATTGAGACTGGTTGTTCAGAGAATGTAAAGGTTTTGACTGGGAGAGGATTCTTGTGTACTCCTTCAGTCCCCAATTGAAGCTATTATGGATCAACCTTCTCTTTGAAGATGTGCTTTAAAATATTACAGTTACTTGTTGGATGATTGATGAATCTATGAAGGTGACAGTACCTAAGGTTCTCCATTTTTCTTCAGATCTCTCCTGATGAACAACAATTTGATTGCATCATCTTGAACCCAGACTTCCAGTAACATGATCACTTCTTTAATGGGAAGAGGGAAGTTTGAGTCCTCGTTTGATCATTTCCCCGTTCATTGGTGTCGTCGAGGTTTGTGCATTTCAGGATTGGTTATCTTTTCTTTGCGCCTTCAGAGGAGCATGGTATGTTGGAGAAGCGTTCTGATGCTGTGTCTCGGCTTTCCTTTCATTCCTTTCGGAAACAATAATGTTTGTTAAAGGATGAAGAATGTACTGATTTTTTACTAGGCGTCTACTGCTTTGAGGTTCCTCAACCTTGCATACTTTGCTCTTTCCAGTAAAGCAGGTGCAGTAGTCGCTGATCGTTTGGCTGCTTCATGAATCTTTGAGAAAGTATGGAATCGGAGATTTTCCAGCAAGGCTCTATAGAATGGGATCATTTCGTTGATGCACAAGTCCACCAATTGTTGTTCAGTAACATTCGGTTCATGACAATCCAAATCTTGGACTCTGAACCTCTTCACATAATTGTTCGGATGTTCATTGCTCTTCTGAGACATTCCTCCTAAGTCGGAGAGAGTAATATGCTCTGAGGCGATGAAGTATTTCCTGTAGAAGGCATTAACCATTTCTCCCCAACTAGTGATGCTCCCAGGTGCAATGTTGATGTACCAGGTGTATGCTCGGCATGTCAGAGATTTTGAGAATTCTTTCTGACAGATGACATGATTGTGTTCGTGCTCTCCTAGTGCTTTCAGGAATCGAAAGACGTGTTCTCGAGCATTCCCTGTTCCGTTGTATAATGTGAATGTTGGGGAAGTGTAGCCTTTCGGGATAGGAATTCTTTGCGTAGCAGCAGGATATGGAGGTTGATGATAGTGAACAGATGATGTTTTGTCTTTTCTTCGATCCTCTATGAAACGTTCCAGGTATTCACGAGTGATGAAGCCTGCAGGTTCCTTTGTTAGTGAATTATCTACAACCTTGTGGCCTTCATCATCATCTGCTACATGTATTGGAGTGACTTCAGGATCAGCATATGGAGATGTTTCTTTGTCTTTTCCTTTCTTCTGAGCTTTCTCTGACATCTTTACAGTGAGAGTTTTGAGATAATTGCACAGCTCCTTCTGAGTGTTGGCCATATCAATCTGATTTTTGGCAAGAGTTTCTTGCACCTTCATGAGATCACCAATGGTAGGTGGATTTCTTCTGATTTCTTCAGGAGACCTGCCGAATATAGGATTATCTCCGATGTTGGTTTGCAGAGGAGTGATATCACCAGCACTGATGTTGGAAGCATGAGTAGTTTCTGGAGTACCACCATTGTTGCTAGTGCTAGTGTTATTTGCGTTAGGATCTGTAACTGAACCAGACCTAATATCAACCATTTTGTGAGAATTTGAGATTGCAACCAAGAGATTAATCTCCCACTGTGGTCGCCAATCTTTAGATTGGGAAAACAATTCGATGGTTTTTTAGGAAAGTGAAGAGTCGAGCGTGTTTTCGAGACTCCTCGAACCGGTCAAACTGCTTAACCTCACACAGATGCACTGCAAAGGGAGTGCTTAGATTCAAGAGATCAATCTGTAGGACTCTAGCCTAAACCAAGTCAATGGCCGTTCCAGAGTCAATTCGGCCGCAAAGAGGGAGATGGGTTGATCTGTAGGAGGGAAGCTGAGAATTGTGTGGGATCGATGATCATCAAGGATTGTGGGTGTGTTATGGGTTTCTGCAATAATTGGTGAACTGTGGAGTTCTGATAAGTTCTGAAGGATTGATGAATTCTTGAGAGTAGTTACTAGAGAAATTCTGTGTAGACTGAAAAATGTTGTCCTCAATCATGGATTCAGACCTTAATCCCTGTAAGTGTGACGGTTTCATGAGTGGTGCGGAAGAAGTTCGTGGTAAAGTTAGTTCCATATTATGTGGAGACTTCACGGATCGTGCACCCACTACTTTGTTAATTCCTTCAACCGTTGACACAACTTACGCACATTTCTCGTTGTGGATGAATCCACGTGCCGTAGGCCGGCAAACCAAAACCCTAGTTGTTATCCCCTTTGACATGACTGATGTCTCACGAATCGTGAACCCTATGTTGCTCGGTCCCGCACACCTTTCCCTGTTTTATATTATTACTAGCCCTTAACCCGTGCCGTAACGGCACATGCCATGATGTTGGTTCATTTTTAATATATCGTATAATTTGTGTCCCGAATACTTATCAACTCCTTATGATTTAATATGTGTTTGTCATAAAAATAGTTGGGATTTTCCTCTCTTTTTTTCTTTGTTTTTTCCTTCAATATTTTACCACCGGAGATTTGATCAAACGAAAGAAATATAATCTTAACTTCCATACACTTTTTTATTTAGGTTCTTTGCTTATAATGAGATAATTCTCTACATGAACATGGAAGTTTGAATATTTTTTGAAAATATGTCGTCAGCAGCGCTCATCTCAGTGAAATAAACTAATCAATATCGTTCATAAAAGTCTCCACATGCTCCTATTTCGCTCCAGCTGACTCATCTATCATGGTCATGTTGTCGATCCTCCAAATAGGCAGAGAATAGTTTTTTTTTTGCATCGAACGAATGATACAAACTATCCAATGTGACATGATTTTCCTGTAATTTTCAACACCCATTAGATGACAATGTTTAAAATGTGTACCAATTACCTTTTCGAAGGGATTGTATATATGCGAACCTCTGCCATTAAATATTCAACAAAGTATTGTGCCCAACAATTCGTCTTAACAAAGGCTTTGGTAACTTCAAAAGTCTTGGAAATTTTGTCAATTTCGTATGTTCCTACCTTCACTTGGAATACAATCTGGCGACACATTACCTCATAAAGAACCTTGAACACATATTGTACTCCCTGATCCTATTTCAAATTAATAGGTTGTCAATAGATCCTTTACAAAAAGTTGACATATTTTACGTTGAATATTTATAAAAAAAAAATTATGGTATTGTGGATCGTTGCTTTCTAAGATTGTAGTTTTCAAAATTGGCCTCTTCAAGTCCCACTTCTTTCTAAGTTTATATATCTTGTTTGTTTATAAAATTTTAGTTAGCCATATCATGTTTGTTACTAACTTTAAACTTGATGTCATCTTCTACTGTGAACTTTATGTGATTTCGAAATTGAAATAGTTATACCTCTTTCATTCGTATCAAGTAATCCGTTGTATATATCAACAATTCTTCTACAACAATTCCTTTGTTTTGTCGTTTCCGGACCATCCGTAGCCATTATTGTCAAACGCAATCTTTCTAATTTTTGTTCATGTTATGTATTTGCAATGTTCATTTTTATTAAATAAATATATTGTGGAAAAACTTAAAAAAAAAACATAAGAATTACATCGGGGGTATGTTACTATATCCAAAATACTCCGGACACTGCTTTTGGTGCCTTGTTTCCTCAAATTCCTCGTTGCATTCAATACATGCAACACCAATCATTTCCGAAGTGAGATATTTGCGCAAGTGTGGTCAATGTATCCCTTGCCTGTAAGAATAATAACAACACGTCAATTTTTTTCAAGGCATCCAGTTGTATATGGTATGAATCTAATAGATTTGAATTGTGCCTCAATCTTAGATATCACCTTCTTCTCACATAACATAGCAATTGAGTTAGGACAAATATTGACCACTCTTTACATAGGCATAGTTAGCCAAACTATGTTTTGCAATTGTCTTACGTGAAAATTATTATTAATCCATATTTTAGTCAGCTCCTATCGAAGCCGATCTAATTAGTCTTATAGAAAGTTAATCTTAAATTTTTGACCTTATCTCTTGAACAAATTATTGAAGTATTCTCAATCGTGTTATGCTTTTTGTGATCTACCCATCTGTGTCTACTCTACCTTCTAACCCAGTGAATGAAACATATACATATTGATCCGTAATTTGATATTGTTGATTTGTCATCAAGAGGTCGCATGATTTGAGAATGTAAAATATAAAACATATTCTATAAACATCGGAGGCAAAATTTAGATTTATGATTTAGAGTTTCTTATGATGATTTTGATGAACAAACATAATTTTCAAACAAATATTTTAGAATGCAAATACATTTTCCCGGTCAATAAGGTTTTATATCAGGAATTGAGTGAAAGTTGTTGTCTTTGTAGGTAGTTGTCGCGAAACAAATCGACATTGATGGTCTTTCAGGAAAAAGAATGTAATAGTACTTGAGAGAGCGATAATGTTCTCTTACGCGGGTACACCAATTGCCTTTATATAATACGGGTGATCGAACAGTCATGATCATATTGTCTTATACGTTCCGGTATCATCCTCGAAATATTTGGTTTTTGTCCTTATCAATCGTGCTAAAAACAACCAATTACATCTTTCACAATACAATGTTGCATGTTTTGTGAAGATTATTTTTTCACTTGGTCAATAAAACTCAATAAAAAGCAAAAACTATTATTATACACTACTATTACCAACACCCACCACCATAAAAACCATCCACCGCCGCTATTTCTTTCACCAATAGTAATGTTACCGCCTCCACCATTCACAAACACCCGCCACCGCTTATACTAACCCTACTTCCACTACCACCATTAGAATTAATATAGTTTTTCGTAAAATTATTTATTAATAAAATTATGTATTTAAGTTAGATTATTAAAGGGACATTTATAATAGAAATTTAATTAATCATTATGAACAATCAATGAGACACTAATTAATAAAACATTTAAAAATGGTTAAATTGAACAAATCCCAGCGGTAAATTTATCTTTTCCAAGGAAAAATCCTGACCACTCTTTACATAGACAAATCGATAATAAATAATTTCATATGTTATGATCTTGATTCGTGTCGTTCATTTAGTTATAACATAACATGACAATTGATTGCACCAATTTTTTAAAAAGGACATGTGTTTTATCGAGTTTATTTTAACATTAGAATGATCAACCACGTTTTATACCTTTATAATATAACGTTACACATTTTATGGCGTTACGTAATTAGCATAATATGTTTTTGTTCTCCAATATGCACCACCACCATAAAACCATATGAATCCATTTTTCTTATCCACTGCCACCTAGTGGCATATCCAAGGGTTGACTAACCTGTCTCTAACCCCTTAAATTTTTAATAACTACATAAATTTTTTAGTTTATTTTATAAATAGTACTTTGTCCATATATATTTATGGTTTAATCCATAAAAGTTTACATTTTCTTTTATAAAAAAAAGTAGGCCTCCTCAATGTCAATTTTTGACTCCATCACCGCCACCCATCCCATGTAGGTTGTTGGACGTAATTCTAATTTTCAATCAAAAATGCCATGTATGAGGTTTATATTGAACAAAATGCCGTCAATTGATTAGTTTCATTATTTTTTTCCGTTTATATATTCTTTTTTGTATTTCCATCAATTTTATTTTAACATTAAAAAATCATGATTTATACGATATAATACCAAAGATAACAGGGGTACCATTTAGGTGATCCAACTACGATCATAAAAATATTTTCTTGTATGATATCATCCCTGAAATATATGGTACATGCCTTTATCAAAACTGCTAAAAACAACCAACCACATCTTCCACACTACGATATTATTGATGTTGTAATTACAACCTAAAATTAATATTTTCCATCATTGCTCACCAGCACTCACTGTCACTACTTCTTCCACCAAAAACCATGGGCGGAGCCAGGTTTTTGATGAAAGAGAGAGAAAAATTTCTTGGCAAGTTGGATACATGTGAAAAATGAACTTTGTATTCCATTTTACGATAAAAGAACAAAAATAAATATAATTGTGCTAGGCTCCGCCCTTAACCACCACTAATCTTTCGGCCTCCACGTCTTATACTACTCATTGTCGCCAAAAATGTCTATTGATATTATTTATCAAAATTACTTATTAATGTAAATAAATATTATAATTAATTAATAAAAACGAAACTAATATATTATATTAATTTCCGTATTATAAAAAATTAATTATTCTGAATAATCAAAGTTGAAATTAAGAAAACATTTATAATTAAAAAATGATTAGTCATTAATTATGAGAAATTAGTGAAACATTAATTAATAAAACACTTTATAATTAATAGATTATTTATTATGTGCGATTAGTGAAACACTAATTAATAAAGCAATTATGGTATTTAAGTTGAACAGACCACCATTGTTGATTTATATTTTTTATCAATTCAAACCAAGGTGGAACACTGGTTAGAGGCCACTCTTATGACACAATAGGCCATGAGTTTGAACCTCCCCGTTATAATTTTTGAAATTCCATATCTTGACTTGAGTATTCATTTTTCATTTATAATATTGGAATTAGTGCCACGCGTGCCAGTTGTAGGGGGTGGTCAGAAGAACCACAACCTTTGATTTATCTTTGGAAGGACAAATCCTGACCACCACTAACAGAGGAAAACTTAGCCTAGCTTTGTTGAAAGAAGAAAAGTTCTCATAGCAGATTTCCAAGAAGAGTAATTTTTCCCATCAAATCTTGGTGGTATGTTAACTGAATCATTCATAAGATTCATTTCTTATAGGTTGGATCGCACCAAATACATATTGTTATATCTTTTAGTGTTTGTCATCTCTGATACCAATTGAAAAGACGAGGGTACCCAAATATACCTCAATCTAAAACTTTTCCACCTATAAATCCTCTTACCGAAAGTGATTGTCTATGGACTGGGTCGAGACAATACAACAAATCGGCATTCACACTTTGTGTGATCGTCTATGGATACGAGATCGAGACAATACAACAATCAAAGTGTGATTACTTGATAATAGGTTCGGACTTAACCAAACTCTATAGGATCACTATCTAGTAATTCGGAGTTAACGTTTGTGTAATCTACTTTAAATTATAATAACAACAATTATAATTGCGGAAAACAAAAGTAAATGACATGATGTAGTTTTACAAGTGGTAAGTAGAAGTTCGTTCAACTCGGACGTGTAAAGATTGATTTTAGATCTAATTCTTAATTAAACAAGAAAATATGTAGCAGATGGTATCAGTAATTTGAGAGACTGGGACTCAGGATTCCACCATTAATCATATTCAATTGGTTCATATATTGATTCTAGATAATTTATTAGATATTTATGTACTACACAAGACACAATTGAAGCAAAAAGGATGTGATTCACTCGAATCGATTCATGAACTATAAAGCCACGATTTGCAATAACATTCCTTAGTTTATTAAGATAAGTTCACAAACATCGTTTATGACATAACCTACTCAAGTTTACGGACTGGGTTCACAGACTTAAGTTCCCGGATGGAGTTCACAAACTCTAGCAGAAATTATCGGGTTCCAGAACTACGCCATTTCGCAGACTGGGTTCGCGGACTGAACTTGTATGCTGAGTTCGAGGACTGAGCTCATGCACTACTCCGGTTTCACTTAATCAACAAAGTTCGCAAACTTCGGTTCAAGCAATAAGGACTTGTACATATATGTGTTGCCACAACAATGCTTATGTCCTTTAATGGTTATATTGTCTAAACTCTCATTTCAATCATTGAAACATTCTCAGAGGATGTTATATAGTTGTTATTCACAAACTATTTTTCGTCAGAGCAATTTCCAAAATGATTGAAATATAACATGACTTCCGTCACTAGGTAAAGATGAACTTGGCTAAAGAGAAAGCTTTACCAACACATATTTCGAGAAATAGATAAACGAGATATACTCAGCTCGAAATATCATATGTATATTCTTAGTCTATATAGTAATACGACTTTTGTCTCAAGATAGGAGATATAATAGATAGACTTTTGAGTGATAGATAAGTTCAAGTCTCCACATACCTTTTAGTCGATGAAGATCTACTGGTTCATTGAGTAGTCCTTCGTCTTGTATGATGATCGCCATGGAGTTCTCGAGCTCAACTACACTTTCTATCCTAGTCCGAGACCTTAGCTATAGTAGACTAAAAATCAAAGACTTTATAGTTTTGATCACTAATATTGACAAACATGCTTGAGATAGCAAAGCATGCGAGTTCGACCGAGCTATTCTCTAACACTAATCATATTCACTTCCTCCAAGTCATCAGAAGGTTGTCTATTAACAATAAATACATTTAGTTCAGTGGTCATATTACCAAAGGATATGTTCATAAGCTCGGTCCTACAGTTGATGACAGCATTAGCAGTGGATAAAAATGGGCAACCTAAAATCACCGGTATTTGAGCATTAGGATCCTGAACAGGTTGAGTGTCTAGAACAACAATATCCACTGGATAAATAAATTTATCAACCTCAATTAGTACATCCTCTATGACACCACGAGGTACTTTGACAGACCTATCAGCTAATTATAGGGTCATTTTAGTCGTTTTCAACTCACCAAGACCTAGCTGCGTGTACACATGGTACGGGAGTAAGTTAACACTAGCTCCTAAGTCAAGTAATGATTTATCAACCATGTGATTACCAATCGTGCAAGATATGGTGGGGCATCCAGGGTCTTTATACTTAGGGGTTGTTTGGTTCAAAAGGATTGAACTTACCTGACCAGCTAAAAAGGCTTTCTTATGGACATTAAGCTTACACTTTCGAGTACAAAGATCCTTAAGAAACTTGGCATAAGCAAGAATTTTCCTAATTGCTTCTAGTAAAGGGATGTTAATGTTTACCTGCTTAAAAATCTCAATTATTTCGTTGAAAGGTGACTCTCTCTTAGTTGGAACTAACAAATGTGGATATGGGGCTCTAGGCACAAAATGGGATCTATCGGGAACCACATTGGCATCATTAGAAATTTTATCGGTCTCTTCAGCTAGTGGCTCCATCTGGGGCTCATCTTGGGAACTAAAAAGTGGATCTACAGTATGTCCACTATTAGGCATGACTACCTTATTGTCTACCGTTTTACCACTCCTAAGGGTTGTTATCGAATGAACTCCTCTAGGATTAGGTATTGGTTGACTAGGGGACTTACCTTTTTATTTCCCTTGCAAAGACTCGACAATTATACTAACCTGGGTTTTTAGCTCGGAAATAGCCTGAGAGTTTTCCTGTAAACCTTTCTCAACTGATTGCTTAAACACTGCAGTGTTATGAGATAAGATGGTTAAAGACTCTTCTAAGCTCATTATTTTCTTATCCGGCAGGTTCTGATATTTATTTGTCCCTAAATGGTTCTTAGTATAACCAAAACCCGGGAGAGTATGAGAACTGCTAGACTGACCTTGACTCTGGCCCTTAGACCAAGAGAAATTCGGGTGGTTTCTCCAATCAGGGTTATAAGTGTTTGAATATGGATCAAATATTTGATGGTTTTCAAACCTAGAGTTGTTATAAAGAGCATGGGATTGCTCTTCGTATCTAGCATGGTGTGAACCTTGATTCATTTCTAAGGCTTCTAGTCGCCTAAGAATATCTGACCCATAATCAATTCTATCGACCTTATGGATATGATTTCTAGGTATTTATGGTTCTCTCATTGAAGACCATTGCCTAGTTTTCTCGGCTAACTCGATGACTCGTCGAAACATTCATCTGGGCCTTGATGGGTAAATTCTCCACCACTAATTGTTTCTACCTGGATACGGGTTTCACTATCAAGGCCCTCATATAAAATTTGGGCCATGTGGGATTTTTCAAAGCCGTGATGTGGACATTGGTATAACAATTCACTAAACCTTTCTACATAATCATGAAGTTTTTCACCTAATTTCTGCTTGAAGGTTTGGATAGACTGCCGAATAGCAGCAGTCTTATGGTGTGGGTAGAATTTCTTAAAAAAAAACCTCTACAAGAACATCCCAAGTGGTAATTGTTTTAGACGGAATAAAATGATACCACTCTTTGGCTTTTCCATCAAGAGAGAAGTGAAAAAAACGTAATGTAAGCACATCTTTGGAGACATTCGGATAGTTCATTGTGTCACAAATCATTTCAAAGTCTCTTATGTAGGTATACATGTTCTCATTCTCTAACCCCATCATTCCAATAGTCTCAGGTCTAATACCAAATTGGACCGTAGAATCTGGTAGAACTACACCTGGCTCATGCAATACTTTAGACGGATTCAAAAAATCCCTAAGGGTTTTTACTGGGACCTCATCATCATTTTCCTTAACCATTTCGACAAAAATAGAAGTAATACTAGTGAAGCAAGAAAATCGTGCACATGAAAATGATGGGGTTCACTAATTTAGGTAAGCTTGGGTTACCTACAACAAAATATACCTACAGTCAAAGACTGGTCACAGGTACTGGGCTGAGGTTAGTGGTGTTTTGGATGATAACGCCCAGAGAGTTCACCGTACTAAACCATGTGTTTTCCTAAAATCGGTGCCAGACAAAATGCAATTGGTGTGTGCGTTTTTTTTTTTTTTACAAAATAAATAAATACTAAAAATAAACAAACAAATAAAATTACAAGTCCAAAATAAGAAATAAAGAAACTAACACAAATAAAAGGTCCAAATAAAAAAAATGTCTTCGATTTTCCCCCATTTTTTTCTGGCAAGTTCAACTTTCCACCTTTAGCTTCAAGTCAATCCTGCACAACAAAAACAAAAATACCAAAGACTTAAAATAGAACAAAAAATCTAAAAAATAATAAAAATACAAAACCTAAAAATAAACCTAAAACCTAAACCTAAATACAAGTCTGCGTCAGCGGCGCCAAAAACTGATGTAGTTTTACAAGTGGTAAGTAGAAGTTCGTTCAACTCGGACGTGTAAAGATTGATTTTAGATCTAATTCTTAATTAAACAAGAAAATATGTAGCAGATGGTATCAATAATTTGAGATATTGGGAATTAGGATTCCACCATTAATCACATTCAATTGGTTCATATAGTGATTCTAGACAATTCAAGCTCTTTTGTTGACTCTATTTCTTTGGCAAAAGTAGATTTTGTAAAACATTAATTGAAGAATATGCATGATGCATCAAAAGCTCTAAGTCTAAGCATACACCATCAAACGAAGTAACAACTAATTAATAAAAATTATAAATCAATTAAAACAAGTGCAAATAGTAAAAAGAAGGATTATATACAGAAGTAGGCCTGTTCTGGACCTCCACTTTCGTTTCTAGGCCTCTTTTTTTATTTCTTACAAATCTAGGCCAATTAAACGGATTTCATCCATATTCGTTATCTTAGTCAATATCTCGTGGAGACCCATCAATATCTGTTCAAAATCTCGTATAGAGAGATATCGTGGAGGTGCCGACATAACGAAAATACCCTTTCTGTACTTTGTCAGTAACAAAATATGGGTTTTGGGGTTACAGTTTCGAGTCCATGGAGTTTTTGACAGAGATTTTGAAGCCAACGGAAAAATGGAGGGAAAAGATTGAGCGGTAACAAATGGAATTGGGGATGTATTCGGATATGTTCTGTCAGTGAAATTGATTAGTAAAATAAGAATAAAGGGTTTTATTGTGGATTGAAGTTTGGTTGGAAACAAGAACATATAGATGTTGATGCTGTTTCGTGAGAAAATGATGGAAAGGAAAATGGGTTCAGAGAAGGTAAGTGTATGCAGGGTTGGAGTTTGGCTAGTGATTTTTTGGTGATCAAACAGGGAAGACATGATTGGTTGATGTTGAAGATGATGATTCATTAGAAAGGATGTTGATGGTGAGTTGTTTCAAAAAAAATTAAGAATGATTGAATGGGTTGTATGATTGTAATTTCCTGGAAGGAGATTAATGGGTTTTGAGAGCAACAATAACTACTTTATCTGTGTGAACACAAAAATGCACATCGGGTATTTTTTCAAATGCCTGAATGGTTTATTCCCTATCAAGAGTTGTTAGTCTTGTCATGGCTCGAGGCAGTGGTGAATGATTGAGTCTTGGACAGGATTCTGTGGCTGCCAAACATGAAGAAACTGAATTATTGTCCAGCCATCTATGGCTCGTATGGTTCTCAAGAACATATCAGAACTGGCCTGATACTGTAATCAGTATCTGGAGGTGGTTTTGGGTTGAGTTTTGCCGAGAAGTGATATGATTAAGAAAATGGTGCTGAGAATGGATGAGCTTAGATTAATTTTAATATATGATTTAAGTTGAGAAAGAACAAGGAAGAAATTGGTTGAACTTGTAGAGGTTTTGGTTACAGAATTGTCATGATTTCCCATCCAGGAAAAAAAAAACAGTGAAGAACATCAACTGCTCACATTGATTTTGGTAGTGAAGGAAGGAGTTAAATGAAGTTTTTGAAGTTCAGAGAATCAAGGAAGTTGGGATATGGCTTGATTTGAATTTTAGAATGTCTAGGTAAGAGTTTTGAAGAGGGAAACCATGTGAAAAACCTATTTCCGTGGGAAGAAGAGTTATTCATGCCATTGATGTTTGAAGAGATTAAATGTGTATTTTATAGGTTTGAATAAATTAGAAATGAGAGTTATTGTGGAATTGAATTACATTGCAGGGAAGGAGATATAATCTGGTCTTAGAAATCAAGCGGGAGTTCATCTCTGAAGCATCATCAAAATGTGCACGAGATGCTTGTTAGAATGCCTGAACCGTACAACTCTTATTTCAGCCTCAACTGAAGTAGCTTTGCCGTCATTTAGATACTTCTTCTGATAGATAATTACATAGGGTCAGAGAGAATTCGAAGGAGGAAATGAAATGAGTCAGGGGTTCGGGTTAGTCACAGTTTTGGGCAAGTTTATTTGGCTAAAATTCAGTTAAAAATAAGTCTGTTGTTTCCGTTGATATTGCATATGAACAGAAGAGATATAGAGGTGAATCTAGTTTATACAAGATTCGGGAACATGGTCTCTATTTGATTCGAACTTTCAGCAAGGGGATTGAGCTAGCAAGGGAATTGAGCTATAAAAGAAGAACACAGCCGAAGAAAGAGAACTCTAACACCCCCTCTACAACTGCTATCACCACATCCAATAGAGAAGAGCTAGGGATATATGGTTAGAGTACATTTTGTTCTTAATCAATAATGGCTAGGTCAAGAAATGGGTTTTGTTGCTAGTTATTGGTTTGATGAATTACAGGCCATGGCACTTACACATTTGAAACTCGGACCAACCAGCCGAGTCAGGATAGCTAACTCAGTCTGATATGGAAAAAATAGTGACACAGACTGAAACCAATAATTCAAGGGACTATTAGGTCTTTTTAGATCCACATAACTGGGCTAAATTTCCATCCATCAGTTTTGGTCAAAACTTGCCTAGTTTTGTAAGAATTAAAAAAACAGGCATAGTTTTGTAAAACATAAAAAAAAAACAGGCCTATTTCTGTAAAAAGCCCTAAAAAGAATCAATTATAGTTACCAATCGATTGTGAAACATGGCTTCCTCCATTATCCAAGTGTTGGGGTTTAAATCCTCATGCTCAAAACGCACCCAAAAGATAGAAACATGGCTCAAAAGGTGTTTTTGTTGAGAAATAATATTATGCAGCGAGTTTGTAACAGATATATTTGTTACAGAACTCACTGTTACATAGAAACAGTAACAACACTGGTACGAAGATGAATATAATTGTTGGAAAACTGCTACAAAAGGTTTTGGATTTGAAAGAAAATGCAACAGTTTCTGCGACTGCTTCTGGGTGCTGTTCTTTCTTCTTCTTCTTCCTTCTTCTTTGCTGATGATGAATCGTCTCTGCAGATTTTGTTCTTGCTCTGAAACTACCCCAAACTACCCTAAAATCTCGACACCCCGCTGTGACTCCAAACGCTCAATATTTATACTCACATGCTCAAGAATTTTGATTCTCCCTTGCCCCAAAAGCTACGGACTTCCCTTCTTTATTATTCTCGTACACGGCCGATTCTCTCTAAACTCTCTCCATTATTCCGAGTATAAAATCGATCCTTGACAAACATATTTCTCCAGTTATTCATACCTTCCTTAACTAACAGAAAATCCCGAGAATGGAATATCTTCCCCTCTGTTTTGCCGAGTGCACAAAATCTTCCTTTACGCGTCTTCTGAGCTGACTAAGCCTCTAAAATATTTCATAAGATTAAATCGAATCAAACAGAATATATGATGTCCAACTATTCCACACAACTGCCAATTATAACTCAAAATCAAAACCCGAGAACTAACCGTCTCCGGTCGTATTATCCAGCCCAAGTATATCGATTTAGTCAATCATACAATGCATGTTTAATCCAATATAGTCCAGCCCAACAAATTACACCGACTGAATCTCCTCAAAAGTTAGTCAAAACTGAAACCCTAAAATTGGTTCTTCGGTGCAACTGTTCCCGCCAGAATTCAGATTCAAATAAGAAGATGAAGGTAGCCCCTTAACCTCTGATGGAGTGCGAATAGTAGGTGGGTTAGCCCTTATCAACTGTGATCCCCTTATCCATTTGAGGGGTGTCTTCAATAATTTTCTCCGGAGAGTCCAAATACCACTTTTCAAGCCAAATTCTCCGCGCATATTTATTTCTCCAAAAATACCTAAAAAGAAATAAAATACCAAAGTAAGTACAAAAATGGGTACTAACAATATAAAAAATCGAGATCAAAATAAACACATAAATACGTCTATCATGACACAACAAGATTTTGTTAATGAGGAAACCGCAAATGCTGAAAAACCCCGGGAACTAGTCCATAATTGAATACTCTCATAATTAAGCCGCTATACAAAATCAAACCAACTTCGTATAGTTGATACCAAGCAACTAAACCTATAGTTTACCTAGTTTCTTCAGTATCCATGCGCTTCCGACATTCAATAAGTGCACGCGCTGGAAAAATTCCTTTGGTTCGTATTTCAAAAAATAAAAGAACAACAAATCTGTTCAGTATCAACTCTATTCAATCCCAGTGATATGAGTCAGAAAAAAGGCTCTTCTGTGTAATCCAATAAACTACTTTGTCGGGTTTAGATCTATCTAACAAATAACTAACAAGTAGTCGAGTTTAGATTTTGCAATCAATAATAGGATATATCCAGATACTAAATTCTGATGCCGATCTACACAACTAATCAATCAAATCTACCAAAATATAAACCGATTATAGTTGGATCCCAGCCGATCAAGTTTTGTGCACACCAAAGATTATGAACCCAAATCAGAAATCTTCTTCGTCTTCAAATCTTCTTAAATATTCAACAAACACCTGCACACAACAACTTGAATCTCTTGACGCATAGAATATAGTCTGTTAACAATGGATTATCACAAGACGTCTTTAGATCTACAAACAGTTCTAAAGATCCCGTTGACACTTCGATATAGTTTGAGTGAATCTTATATCAGAAGATAAGATTCTCAAGAATAAACAAACTAGGTGCAATCAAAGTTCAACAACCGTTAGTCAATCAAATCAAATCGAAAACTAATAATACTGCAATTATCTAGTCATCCACCAACGGTACTCGTAGAGCTTCTTGATCCCACAGAAGTCTTTAAAGCGAGCGGTCGTAAGATATTTCGCCTAATTAAGGTACGTTCCTCTCCGAATAGACGGCTCCACCAGTAACAAAAAAACAAGGTAGTTTTGCTCGCTCTTAGGATAGTTTGCATGAAATGAAAACTTGGGTATTTATAGACCAAGGAAGTTTGGACACCAAGGACTTTCCAAAACCAAAAATATTCTCAAGATATGCAATATTTCCATATTCTGTTTTCATAATTCCTGGAAATGCTCTGTCCAAAATTAACCGAAATCCTACTAGAAAATCTCCAATTAGTAAATGCACATTACCAATTTTTATTTTCCAGAGATATGCATTTTAATTGCTGTTAATTAAAAGCATATAAAAATTAACATCCATAATTAAAAGATTCTCAACGTATTTCAGTTCAGGATCTCCTTTAGCAATTAAGGAATATCTTTGAACAATAAAAGATAAGAGTTACTGAACATGTTCAAAGTATGTTGAGATTTTATTTCTTTGTAAATCCTTTTTCATAATTACAATCTTGGAACCGATTATACCACACTTCCAAACAAGTTTAGAACTAGTTCATCTGATTTCCAAGAACTATGTGATTGATCAAATCAACACACTAATCATGGGTTTACGGTTCTACCTTAATATGGTTATTAGGACCGGCTACATTAGTTACCAAATTGGTTACGTCAATTATCAGGACCGGTTACCATATTCTCATGGTATTACTTGTGATCGGTCACACCAGTTACTAGGATCGGTTACACCAATTACCAGTACCAGTTACAAGGATCGATTACAACTCTTTTATGATCGGTCACACCAATTACTAGGATCGGTTACACCAATTACAAGGATCGATCGCCAATTACAACTATCGATCATACCATCTCAGATGATTACTTAGGATCGGTTACACTAATAAAAGTTATACTAATACATAAGTCAGGCATTGTGACTAGTTTTACCAAGATACATAACAAGTTATGATCGGTTCTAATAACTCACACATATTGGTAATCCAAATATATGCAATGAATAACAATACCAATAAGCCTAGAAATTTCCCTTTCGATTCATAAAACAAGTTCATGAATGTACTTCCTTTAAACGAATGTAAACATTATTTCCTAGGATGAAATTTTCACTCATACCCATACACATAATCATAATTGCATTCATACGATTATGTCGATCTTATATACAAAGTTCAAAAGATAAGCGTTATACTTCATATTCTAATTCCTTAATACTATGTCTACTAAAGTATAATCATTCACAGCTTCGCAGTTATGTTTTCAATATAGCATGACTTGAAAGATACGTTGGGAATGAAACATTTCAATTCAAAATATTACTAACCTCAAGAGGAAGGATGATGTCATCGATGTATCTCTTTACTTCTTCACATTCTTCAAGTCTTCAAGTAATACTTGTATGTCTCATTATCCTAATCTTTCTATCCTAACCTATATGAAGTTATCTTTAGTACATAATCAAGCGACTCTTAAATTGAGTTTTGATTCACTAAAATATGACAACCAAACTTACCAACACTTGGTGGGTTCAACTGAGCTATGCTCTAACAGTGACCCCCGATTTTGGGGCATTTTACCTATTTTCCTTTGAATCTTCTACTATATTTAGCTGCTTTATCATCATAATCATTAAAATTTCTACTGACATATTCAATTTTAACATAACTAAAATCACTTAGAATAAAAGGACAATCCTCAAAAATAGAATTCTTAAACCAGCTAATCTGGTCCCCACGATTGTTAAGAAAAGAGATGGCGTTCTTCGCATCACTTCTAAAGCAAATTTTATCGTAACCTTTTGCTTTAACCCACTTCATAGCTTCAATTAGGGCTAAGTCGATAGTATTTTGTTTATTCTTTTTAGTGTTTAAGTGGACCGTTATAGCGGTACCAATGCGACTTTTATAAAAATAGTCAAACTCAAATGCATGAAACCATGAGAGGGAGAACCGGTTCATACTCATAGTGGATCGTTAGTTCAAAATCCAAAAAGAACTGGGAACTGGGGAATTTCATTTATAGCTACTATCACCATTATAATCCACAAAAAAATATTGGTTTATACAGTAGAAATATCAGCAAATCCTAATTCCAAGCTTCACACAAAACATAAAGAGATATGTGAATATTGGAAACTCGGTTTTTCTCATTGGGATCGGTTCTACCATGACTCACGATGTAAGTTATGACCAGTTATACCATGCTTCCCAAACTTGGTTGTGAACGGTTACACCATGCTTCCCAGAGGTAGCTTATGATCGGTTACACCTTACTTCCCAAGTTAACTTGTGATCAGTTACACCTTGGTTCCCAAAGTAGCTTATGACTGATTACAACTGAAAATGCGGGGGTCTAACAACCACACCCAGCAATTAATTTGGCAATCTGAGAAGACTTACTCCAATATACTTTTTTAGAGAATCAACTAGACAGTCAGATTCGATCTAGAGTAAAGTATATCAAAGAGTTTAATATCTCTGTTTCACAATATAATCAGCAAATCAAACAGATAGAAATCCGCGAGCCTGATTATTATGTGAAACAAGTTGAACGGTACTAAAGACCAATGTTCAAGTGTCAATCAATTTAAATCAACAAACAAAGGTTGGATATTGATCTTAATGCACAACCTGTGCACTTTCAATTATATAACAAAATATAATGCGGAAAAGAAATAAAACAGACACCAGAATTTTGTTAACGAGGAAAACCGCAAATGCAGAAAAACCTCGGGACCTAGTCCAGTTTGAACACCACACTGTATTAAGACGCTACAAACTTTATCCTACTACCAATGAACTTCAGACTGGACTGTAGTTGAACCATAATCAATCTCACACTAATTCAAGGTATAGTTGCATTCCTTACGTATCTGATCCCAGCAGGATACTACGCACTTGATTCCCTTAGATGATCTCACCCACAACCAAGAGTTGCTACGACCCAAAGTCGAAGACTTGATAAACAAATCTGTCTCACACAAAAAAGTCTATAGATTGAATAAATTTGTCTCCCACAGAAATACCCAAGAGTTTTTGTTCCGTCTTTTGATGAATCAAGGTGAACATGAACCAATTTGAAAAAGCGGGGATCTAACAACCTCACCCAATATTTCGATTAGCAATCTGTATGGACTAACTTGAATATACTTTTAAGAGAATCAACTAGACAGTCAGACTCAATCTTAATAAAATGTATATCAAGGAGTTAATATCTCTATCTCTCGATTTGATCTTGTAAGGACTCTCGAATTCGCCAACGCTATTTGACCATTCAAGAGATGATCAAGAGACATTTTATCCGCTAATAACTCGATTAGTTTAACACGAACGTTAATTAATAGAAATTAATCTAACAACGATTTGGATACGAAACTGGTACTATTAGATAGGTCTCGAAAAGTTACGCGAGATAGACTACTCGAACGTGTCAATCAGATACCGGACTAAGAAGATTTCATTAGAACATTCGAAGGGAAAAATAATCATTTTACATCTAAACCGACTGGCTGCCCTTATCAATTCAATGGGTGCCTTAATATTTTTCTTTGACCTTATCATCCTAACAGGGGGTTAGTCAAATAAGATTTTGAATGACTTCTGGGGAGTTCACAAATCTACTGTTAGTCCATAGAGACTTTTGGAGAGTCTCTTAATATCTCTTGTTATTGGTTAGAGACTTTTTTTAAGTCATTTAAATTCTCTGAAACTCCATGTTATTGGATTAGGATTTCATAAAAGTTACTCCAACGCTCCTGTTATTCGAAGGATAATTTAAAGTCATTGATTTGTTGTTTTCAGAGATTTGGAGAGACTTTTTCTTAAAAATAGGCATGGTAGAAATCTCTCCTCAAGAGGTGATATTTCTAGAGACTTGAAAATTTGGAGATTTTTTGGTTTTGGGAGCGAAACATTTTTTTTATCTCCTTGTGCCTTATTACACTTAAGGGCCACTTGGAAAGGGGTGATCAAGACAAAATGTAGAATAATGTGATTTTTTAAATTGGAGAATATATATTTTAAAATTGGGTGTGTGAGTCTTTGTGATTTTAAAATATATATTTTAGAAGTTATGATTTTTTTCTCCGCATAGAAAATAAAATGTGGGACGACCGGAATAAAGTGAATGAAAATTTAGGCATAGGACAACAGTGCGATTTATTTTGACAATGGACACATATTTCATTAGGTGGTCATGGTACTTTTATTATTACTGTATAGAATTAATCATGGGATATTATACAATTTTGTCTCTATAAATCACATAAACTTTCTACAAGTCTCATTTTTTTGTCCCTGCAAATCTCATTTTTCGTCTCCACAAGTCACAAAGACTCTCTAAAATTCTCTCAGAAAATCACTAGAAATCTCTAGATTTTCAGAGAATTTCTAGAAATCACTCAAATTAAAAATCTATGAAAGTCCATAGAAATCTTGTTTGACTACCCCCTTGTAAACATGTCGAAGAGAAACCATTTCTCTTTTCTTTTTCTCTTTCCTTCTTCTTTCATCTTCATCTTTGTTCTTCTTCTCCTCCTCTATGTCGATTTTATTTTCAGTGATTTGAGCTTGAATTTCTCGAAAATTAGTTCATAGAAAACTTGTAGTTGTTGAGTTGAGGGGGAAGGTGATGTTGCTGCTGTCGATTGGGTTTTTGGAAGAAGCATAAAGTTAGAGTTTTGGGAATAATTGAGTTAGGGTTTCTTGAGTGGGATTGAAACTCGATTTAGGTGATAATTAAGAGGAAGTTGAAGAAAAGGTAAATCAGGGATTAAATTGGGGTTTCTAATTTATTGAATTTCTTTATGAAATTGTTGTTGTTTGTTTGAATTGTTGATGGGTTTAGTCTTGATTGAAGTAGAGATATATGTATGAGTTTCAATTTAAGTTTCTGTAAGAAATTAGGGTTTGAGTTTTAAGAATCACCTTTGTGGTACTAGAAGGAAGATGGATTGGTGATTTAGAATTAGGGTTTGTGACAGAATGGATGATGGATATGCTGTTGATTTTGAGATTAATTGATATGGGTTTTGGCTCTTTGGTGAAGAAATTGGAATTGTTGTGCTCTGTTTGTGCTGGTAGTAATGTGTTGTGAGATAGTTGGAATTGGAATTGGAATTCCTGGTGATGATGCTGGTACAAAAATGTGTTACAAGGCCATTTAGATGAAGTGAATGGTGTTTTTATTGTGATTGAAGTTACAAGGGAGATGAACCAGATTCTAGGATTGTTAGTAACTGTTTGAGAACGAATTTGGGAATGTCTTTTAAGTTGATTTAATTGCTGTGAGATGTTATTGTTGATGCAACTATAGAGATGGTGGTGCTGAGTTAGTGAAGTTGATGGTATTGTATGCAAAGTAGCTGAGGTTGATTAAGAGGAAGCTACAGTTTATATAACTGGTGGAGTTGATATTGAACTGAATATGAAAAGGATGAAGGTTTTTTTGTTGTTGTAAAGCTGAGAAGTTATTGTGGTAAGAGTTCTGTTTGGAGAGGAAGATGGGGTATGGACTGAATTGCTTAGATGGCAGTCTGGAGGTGGTGGTTGAGTTAAATGCAAAGAGATAGGCTGCAGGAAAGGTATTGATGCTGTGTTGTTGCTGTTTTGAAATCTGACTTGGACAACAAAGAGCTAAAATTGATGATTATGCTAGAAGTAAATGATGTTGATGGATTCTAGAATTGGGGCTAGCCATTAGAGGATAAGAGAATATGGCAAGTACATGTGGTATACTCAGGTTTAGGGGTTGCTGGAGCTATAACTATGATTAGTGGGCTGAGTATGATCTCAACTGAAGTTGCAAGTGATGTGTATAAGAATTAGAGTTAGAGATGGAAATATGGTGTTTGAACTGAATCAAGGAAGAAATGGTCTAGATTTGTATTTTTTTTGTAAAGAGAGTTAGAAATGCATTTGATCTTGTCATGTTTTATGTTGCATCATGAGTTTAAACCTGTTTGTCATCCCAGTCAGTTTAGCTGACTCAATTTGTTTGTCTGACTCAGTTTATCTGACTGAGTTGAACCAGTTTGACCGAGTTAACCCTTTGATCAGACTTGACCTTGACCAATTGACTTTGACCATTTGACCTTGGACGTTGATTGTTAATTGACCCCCGACCGTTATTTTGACTGTTAGAGACTGTTAGTTGACCCATATGGACCAGGCCTTGTGTGTTGGCTTCTTTAGCGGGCTTAGGATTAATGCTATGTTTTCTTAGTTTGATACTTTGGACCTTTATGGTCTGAACTGACGTTTGGTTCCTTCTACAAAGTTGTAGATATTCTTTAGAATTATTAATGGGCTTAGAACCATTAGATAGTCCACTTAGCCTATAACTATAGAATTGTATGAAATTATGTTATGAGCCTTGTATGATCCTTTTGGCTAATATTTAGAGTGCTTGTGTGATTAACAGTTAGTCGTTATTAACAACGATCGATTCAAAGGATGATCCAGTAGATTGAACATCTCGAGGTAGGCGTGGCTTGTCATCAAAAGAGGTGGGAACTTTATAACCTTCTTATAATCATTGAGTTTATTCCTTTTTCAAGTATGATGTGCTTTTACTATCTATATGAATGTATTTTGTAATTGCATTGAATGATGTTTGTTTTGAATGTAATTGTATGTATGTAATATGCGGTGTGTGATATTCCCGCGAAGAGTGTCTGTGTTTCCCCATGGCTCTTAGCTAAGTCAAGTAGGGCGGTATGCCATCCGTCGACAATAGTATTAGTAGGGCGGTACGCCATCCGTCAGCAATATTATTATACTTTTATGCTTATGATAGTAGGGCGGTATGCCATCCATCGGCAATAGTATTAGTAGGGTGGTACACCATCCGTAGACAATATTATATATACTATTTTATTTAAGGGAAATCACTCGTGTGCATATTATGCTTGGTTGCTAATCCTTGCTTCTTGATGTGTGCATTTCTGAATGTTTCCTTTCACCATTGTCTCTTTTAAAGTACTGTTTTATCTTTAGAACTGTGGAGTATGTTAGTGATTACTTGAGAGTTATTTGTTTACATTGGGCACCCCTTGGGATGATGTGCTCACTTGTTCCAACATCAGTGTTTCAGTAATCTGAAGGGATGGAGCGCTCGAAGATATTAGTTTCATAGTTTAGAGCTCTATTGAATCTAGTGTTGTTGTGCATCGTTTACTTCATGTATTCTTTCTTATTCTGTAAACAACACATTTATATATTCTTATAACTCTAAAGATTTTCATTTATATAATATCAGAGAGTTTGGGTTTTGTTATTTAGCACTTTCTATAGTTTTTATTCTTAAGATCGGTAATCTAGTTTGATGCTTCAATTAGGTTGTAATCCTAACAGATAAGCAGGTTTAGTATTTGGGGCGTCACAGATCTATACTCAAACAAATAGAAATCTGTGAGTCTTTATCAAATACAAGAGATATAAACTTGGATGGTACCAAAGACCAATATCCAAGGATCAATCAATTTCTAATCAACAACCAAAGGTTGGACTTCACAATTGATCGATACAATGCACAACCTGTGATATTTCAATTATATAACAAAATATAATGCGGAATAGAAATAACACAGACACCAGAAATTTTGTTAACCAGGAAACCTCAAATGCATAAAAACCCCGGGACCTAGTCCAGATTGAACACCATATTGTATTAAGCCGCTACAGACACTAGCCTACTACAAACTAACTTCGGTCTGGACTGTAGTTGAACCCTAATCAATATCATACTGATTCAAGGTATAGTTACGCTCTTTATGTCTCTGATCCCAACAGGATACTACATACTTGATTCCCTTAGATGATCTCACCCACAACCAAGAGTTGCTACGACCCAAAGTTGAAGACTTAAATAAACAAATTTGTATCACACAGAAAAGTCTATGATAATAGATAAATCTATCTCCCACAGGTAAACCTATGAGTTTGTTCCGTCTTTTGATAGAAATCAAAGTGAACATGACCTAATTGATAACCCATACTTATATTTCCGAAGTACAACCTAGAATTATCAATCACCTAATAATAATCTTAATCGTATGGTAGCGAAACAATATATTGCGGAATCACAAACGATGAGACGAAGGTGTTTGTGATTTCTTTTTATCTTGCCCTATCGGAGATATAATTTTAAGCCAATTATTCAATTAAACTCGTACGATAGAAAATGCCAAGATCAGATCGCTCAACTACAAGAGAAGTAGTTTCCTCTGGATTCACAATCCCAATGAAGTCTTTAAGTCGTTAACCTACAGGGTCTCGAGAAGAAACCTAAGGTTAAAGGAGAATTGACTCTAGAAAAACCAACTAGTATCACACAGGAGGTGTGGGGATTAGTTTTTCCATTTGATAGAGTTCCCCTTATATAGTTTTCAAATCAGGGTTTGCAATCTAAGTTACCTTGGTAACAAAGCATTCAATATTCACCGTTAGATGAAAAACCTGATTCAGCCAAGCTAATATCTTTCAACCGTTAGATCGAAACTTAGCTTGTCACACAAAAATGAAACGTATTCATTTAGGTTTGAGTAATCATACCTAAACGTGTACACTTAGTTGGTTCACAAATAATTAACCAATGGTTAGCCATATGAGCACTCTCATATTAACTGTATTCATCTTTCTCATAACTAGTTCAAATGACTCAAAAGAACTAGTTAAAGAGTTGTTCAATTGCTTAGGTCTTTATGCATAGACACAATTGAAACAAAATCGGTTTGATTTGTTTGAATCAATTCATAAACAATATAGCCACGGTTTGCAAAGATTGCATTCCTTATAATTTATTGTTTTAAGTCCATGGACTACCGATTTGAGAAATAACCAGCTTGGGTACGCGTACGGGTATGCGTACCTCAGCTACCGGATTTTGAGTTGGTTTTAGTTTCCAAACTCAGCAGAACTTTTCAGGTAGAAACTTTTCTCCAGTACGCGTACCTAAGGTGACTGGTTTATGAGTTCGTAAACTCCAAACTCAGCAGAATTTTCCGGGAGGAAAGTTTCGCCAGTACGCGTACCCAACCTGTCTCTTTCACCAATACCGTATGCACACATATGCACGCACTTGGTTTCCGGTACATGGATTAACACACTAATGTGGGAACATACTATATGTGCTTATATCCATAGGTGGTAATCTCAACTCTACATTTCAATCATTGAAACATTCTTCTATAATGTTATAACAATCGTTATTCACGACTATCGTCATCAAAGCTATTTTCAAAATTGAAACGTCATGGGTAAAGATGAAAATGGTTAAAGCAAAAGCTTACCAACACATATTTCGAGAAAATGATAGGCGAGTAAACTCGGCTCGAAATAGCAAATATGTATGTATGAAAACTATCATACTTATACGACTTTTGTCTCAAGAGTAGGAGATAGAGTAGACTTTTGAGTGATAGATGAGTTCAAGTATCCACATACCTTTTAGTCGGATGAATTTACACTAGTTCCTTAAGTAGTTCTTTGCCTTTGTAAGATAATCTCCATGGAGTCTAGAGCTCAACTATACCTAACTGTCATAGACTGAGACTAAGCTATAAGTAGACTAGAAATCAAAACATTAGTTTTGATCACTAATATTGACAAACATGCTTGAGATAGAAACGCATGCAAGTTCGACCGAGAAATGCTCTAACACAATTGATAAACCAGACTTATATTCCCGACAAACAACCTAGTATTATCAATCACCTCATAATAATCTTAATCGACTAGCGAAACAATATATTATGGAATCACAAACGATGAGACGACGATGTTTGTGATTACTTTTATCTTGCGTATCAGTGAAATTAATCTCGAGTCAATTATTTCAATTGTATTCAATACGATAGAATTAGTCAAGATCAGAACATGCAACTACAAAGAAAATAGTTGGGTATGGCTTCACAATCCCAATGAAGTCTTTGAAGTCGTTAACCTACAGGGTCTCGATAGAAACCTAAGGTTAAAGGAGAATCGACTCTAGTTGATGCAACTAGTAACACACGGGAGGTGTGGGGATTAGGTTTCCCAGTTGCTATAGTTCTCCTTTATATAGTTTTCAAATCAGGGTTTGCAATCCAAGTTACTTTGGTAACAAAGTAATCAATATTCACCGTTAGATGAAAAACCTGATTCAACCAAGCTAATATCTTTCAACCGTTAGATCGAACTTAGCTTATCACACACAAATGAAATGGACCCTCATTTAGGTTATGTAACCGTACCCAAATGTGTACACCATGTTGGCTCACAAATAGTTAACTGAAATTAGCCATATGATTACTCTCATATCAACCTTATTCATCTTAACCATAACTATTTCAAATTACTCAAATGAAACTAGTTAAAGAGCCGTTCAATTGCTATATTCTCATAGAAGTATACAAGAACACAATTAAATAAAAATCGATTTGATTCACTCGAATCAATACTTGAACATTATAGCCACGGTTTGCAAAGATTGCATTTTTTTTAATAAATGTTTAAGTTCATGTACACAACCGATTTTAGAAAGTAACCAACTCAAGTATGCAAACGGGTACGCATACTTAAGTAGCCAGACAGAGTTTGGTTACGCCAGTATGCATAGGGTGCGCATACCTATTCACACTTCCAAACTCCAGCAGAAATTCACGGACATGAGACTTCCGCCAGTATGCGTACGGGTACGCATACTTTCCCAGACATCCAACAACCGCCAGTACGTGTATGGGTACGCATACTTCAGGTTCCCGATTTTGGACTTATACACAAATATGATAACACACTATGTTTATATCCAAACATGTTACATGATTCTAAGCTCTTTATTTAAATCATTTAAACTTTCTTAGAGGATGACAATAGCCGTTTTCACACACTATTAGCATCAAAGAAATTTTCAAAATATTGAATAATCATAACGAAACATTCCAAGACTACACCAAATGATTGTATCACACAAACCATATAAGATGTTACTCGGCAATTTTCACATGATATAAGATGAACTTGGTCGAAGCGAAAGCTTTCCAACACATATTTTGAGAAATATGTAAGCGAGATAAACTCAGCTCGAAATATCAAATGTGTATATAGAAAACTATATCGTAATACAACTTATGTCTCAATATAGGAGATAGAGTATAAATAGACTTTCCAAGTGAAAGATGAGTTTCAGTCTCCATATACCTTTTGCCGATGAAGTTCCACAAGCTCCCTTTAGTAGTTCTTCATCTTCGAATGATGAACGCCGTGAAGTCTAAGCTCAACTACACAATCTATGTCCTAGTCCGAGACATCTATAAATAGGCTATAAATCAAGACTTATAGTTTTGATCACTAATATTGACAAACATGCTTGAGATAGCAACGCATGTGAGTTATACCGAGTAGTGCTCTAATAACAACTAACTTCCCAAATTAATTAGCTTGTGATCTGTTACATCTTGCTTCCAAAAGTAGCTTGTGACCGATTACAACTAACTTACAAATGTAGCTTGTGACCGTTACACCATGCTTCACAAAGTAGCTTGTGACTGATTACAACATGCTACACATTATAGGCTATGACTGGTTATACCTCAATTCTCAACATAAGTTAAGATAGGTTCTACCTTGTCATCTTGCATTTGTCATCCAAAAGATATTCAATAAAGATTTAGACCAATCATGAGTTCCCTTTCGATTATGAAACAAGTTCATACATTTACTTCCTTAAACTAATGTAATAATACATAGTTTTCTAGGATAAAATCACACCTATATCTTACACATAATCAAGTAACTAAATACAAAGATTATATTGATGTCGTATTTATGAAGTTCCAAAAGATAAACGTTTATACTTCATAATTCAATAAATTCCTTGACACTTTGATTATAATGATATGACCAAGTATAACCACTAGAGTATATATATATACAGCTTCGCATGTAATGTTTTCAATATAATCGGACTTGAAAGACATGTTAGGAATGCAAACAAGATCAAATCAATATTACTAACCTCAAGTAGAATGATGATGTCTTCGTTGTAGTCGTTACTTATTCTTATTCTTCGGGTCTTTGGAGTAATACTTGTACGTATCAATATTCCTAGACTTTCTAGTCTAACCTAAATGAAGTTGACTTTAGTATTTAATCAAGCGACTCTAGATGAGTTTTGATACTAAAATATGACAACCAAACTTGACATACCAATGCTTGGTGGGTTCAACCGAGCTATGCTCTAGCACTTCGCATGTTATGTTTTCAATCTAAATGATTTGAAAGTAATAATCTATATAAATATAAACAAGTCAAGTCTTGTATTACTAACCTAAAGTAGAAGGATAATGCCTTCGTTAATGTCGATACATCTTCATAATCTTAAGGTCTTCAGAGTAATACTTGTATGTCTCAACATTTCTAGACTTCCTAGTCTAACCTAATCAAGCGACTTTTGAGTTTTGATACTAAAACATGGAAACCAACCTTTACATACCAGCGCTTGATGGGTTCAACCGAGCAATGCTCTAACACTAAGTACCAAGATACTACCCTTCCTAATTAGATGCACATGCATTTAATTTCACTATTTCATTTCCAAACACAAAGTGATTTGTAACATTTTCTTGTAGGCATTTCTTCAAACATCACATTGGCAAAGAAAATCAAATGAAATACGTAAACAAACTTGGTTGTTTACCATAAATATGGTTTTATCTAGCTACAATGCAACCAAATATGAATATCATACGGCTTTCGCAAAACTGAAGTTGCAAAAGTTCAGCTCATTACCTTAGTAAGATTTATGGAGCCCTAGGTGAAATGTGTTGATACGAAAAAGTTGATCTGTAGAAATCATGATTATCCTGAAGAGGAAAATTACCCCAATTTACCTTTGTCAGTGTTACCATCAACAAATTTATTTGAAGGGAAAATGCCTCCAAGGAGGCCACTTTAATAAACTACCTCAAAGGATGAGGTTTGAAATACAGGATGATGTAGAATCATAATTCCACCACATATTTACAGAATCATGCATGGCATATTAACAAAGAATATGAGCCATACTATTTGCACTATTTGGAACTGACATGAATTTTACATCATCAAAAAGAGAAACAGAATCTCTAATCTCTAGGATAACAGACCTACTGCTCCATGGAATATCCGCAACCTCTCCTAAAATAGCAGAAGAAACATTGGTCTCATCCCCCTCAATGATGATTTTCTTAAAGCCAAATTTATTTCCCAATTCCATTCCAAGTATGCAAGCTACAAATTCAGCCAATAAGGATGATGTTGCGTCAAAGTTTTTGGTTCCACGGACTACAAAACGTCCATTATGGTCATGAGCAATAGCACCCGCTGCAGCATTATTTAGCATGAAAGCCGCGTCCACATTGATTTTGACGTAGGGATATTGAGAAGGATACCAAGAAGGATTGCGATCTGTTAAATAATTCACATTATTAACAATTGCACCATCATCCATACACAAATCAAAGTCATGAGAAGCCCTTTTAAGAACTAAGTCTTCTGAAATATTAAAGTTCGAGAAAACAATGTTATTTCTCAGTTTCCAAAGATTCCACATGATGCATAATCTTTTCACGAAGTCATTGTTGACATCACCCTTCATACATTCAGAAAAAAGAGTAAGAAAGTTGGTCACCGGAGGTAAATAATTAACGCTCAAACCAGCATTTTCAATACTCTTCTCGACCACGGATAGTCAATAAGGAGATGAGCAGTAGATTCCTCGGATTGATGATAGAAAGAACAAGCAATGTTGATACCAGAAACAAATCTGTGGATATTTCTTTTGACTGCGATACCATTGTGGATTACCTTCCAAATAAAAATCTGAATTTTTGGTTGAATATGTTTGAACGACCAGAATTTTTTCCATGGAAAAGCACTTATGCTTGAAGAAGAAGCAGCATTATTAATCAACATATGATAACATGATTTAGTTGAGAACTTTCCTGATGGTGCACAGGACCAGGTAAAAATATCTTCTGAGATGACTTCCGTGCTTAAATAGATTGAACTATTTCCGGAGAGAATAACTTATTAAGAAGATCGATTTTCCACGCCCTTGTGTGTTGATCAATTAAATCATAAACCGTATTTATATTGTCAGGCACTGACGAAGGTCTTATAATAAGATGATCTAATTGTTGGTGCATCCAAGGATCATCCCAAATATGAATTTTCCAACCATCAGAAACCTTCCAGAAAATTTTGTTTTCAAGAATATGACGGACTTCCAATAAACTACTCCAAGTAGCTGAACATCTTTCAGGTTTGTCCACCTTCCAGAAAGAGCTATTCTGAATGTATTTAGCACTTAGAAGTTGAACCCACATAGCTTCTTCATTTTCTAGGAATCTCCAAGCAAGTTTGCATATGAGAGAAATATTCATCAACTCAATATTTTTGATACCAAGACCACCACATTCCTTTCTTAGTTCCATTTTACTCCAATTTATGAAATTGAGTTTTCTATCCTCTGGCAAGTGCCCCCACCAGAAACTCCTTTGAATCTTCTCTATTTGTTGAGTAACCACCTTGGGCAATAAATAGAAACCCATGAAGTATACTAGAATGGCAGAGATAGTAGATTTATAAAATATTGTTCTTCCTACAGAGTTAACATAATGTATTCTCCATCCAGGTAATCTAGACATAATCTTGTCTATAAGAAAATCAAAACTAGAAATTCTATAATCAGACTTTAATGGATAGATACCTAGATATTTATCTTCAGTTTTTATCTCCCTAACTCCCAAGTCTTGTATCGTGGTTTGTTTTCTTAAATCCAGAATGCCTTTGCTGAAGTGTATAGCAGATTTATCATAATTGATTTGTTGACCAGATATATCTTCATACTCCTTAAGCAACTTTATTAAATTTCTGACGTTTATTCTTGTATTTTTACTAAAGAAGAATAAATCGTCAGCAAACATCAAGTGAGTTATAGAAGGCGCACAACCATTTAACTTGTAACCCTTATAAATACCATGGGTTTCATATTGGTGCATAAGAAGAGACAAAACCTGAGAACAAATGATGAACAAAGTTGGAGATAAAGGGAAACCCCGACGAATGCCTCTTTCACTTTTAACAAAGCTTAAGGGGAACCATTTAAATTAATAGAGAATGAGGCAGTAGAAATACAAGCCATAATAAGGGAATGAGCATTACCAGAGACTCCCATAATTCCAAGCATATCTCCCAAGAATTTCCAGTTAACTCTATCATATGCTTTGGCCATGTCTACTTTCAAAACAAAAACTCCATTAACAGCATGTGAATAATTCATGGAATGCATTAACTCCTTGGCAATGATAATGTTATCCAAAATTTGACGCCCTGGCACAAAATAATTTTGGGACCAACAAATAAAATCATTTAGGTAAGGTTTGAGCCTATTTGATAGAATTTTGGTCATTATCTTGTACAGTATGTTACATAGAGATATTAGACGAAAATCAAAAGGAGTACTAGGGTTTTTTATTTTGGAATTAATGTTATATTGGTATGATTAAAAAGATCAGGGAAACAAGCAGTCTGAAATATCTTTTGTATTGATCTAAAAACATCGCAAGAAATAGTAGACCAACATTTTTTATAGAACACCGATGAAAACCAATTTGGCCCCCGTGAAGTGAAGGAGTCCATTTTAGAAACAACTGCCCATATTTCTTCCATTGTTGGAACCTGATCGTTGTCGTATGCGTCAAAAATAATTACACTTTCTTACTACTCAAAATATAAATATAGCAAGGGCAAGAAAGGATCGATCCCACAGAGAGGTCTAGGTTGTCAATATGTTTTGGTTTCCTATATTAAACACCGGGGGTTTTCTGATTTTTGTATAGTAAAAGTAAAATAAAAGAAAATAAAAGAAAAGTAAACAAATAAATCAAGGATGTGAAAATATTGGTTGCAGATTTCATCTTCAATTGTAAACAAGTTTTTGAATATATGAATAGAATTCGTATTTAATCTCTCTATCATCAAAAGCCCTAGAATACCTTATTGCAAGAATACTCCGTAAATTTCCAAAGTCACCAACACACACATTAGAGCTGCGTATGTGAATTCTACCTAAAAAATAACCTAACGCCTTGCGCTAATCAAGTTCAATTCCTAGGAGCATTAAATTCCATAAATAGGCTAATCAATGCAACTATCACACATTGCGTATGACAATTTGGACAAAGGTCAACTTCTACATATGATTACAAGGATGTATCACTACAAACTATAATCATATCATGCTACTCGTATTCAAGGTTATCGCTCGATGAAAACCCTAAAATAGCTATAGATATGGATGTATGTTCAATCAATTCTAGACTCAACCAAACAAACATTCAATCATATTGCAATACATCAATCATGCAATTATTACAACCCAAAGAAAATCAAACGATAATATTGAGAGAAAACTATTTCATAAAATCCATAACTTGGTTTTCAAAATCAAACTACATCTTTAACCAATAATAAAACTCTAGCTCATGTTCATGGAGTTCATAACAAGAAGAAAGAGAAACCCTATCATGTTCTAAACCCTAGAAACAAAAATAGAAGAAGATATAATATCCTTATCCAATTAGGATACTTAACCTCCTCAAAATCCACCAAAAACCCTAATTTTCACGTCTATAGCAAGCCCAAAACGCATCTCTCATTTCTCTTTTCGCGCAGGCCCAATAAGGCCCAACAGAAAACCTAATCCAAATTGGTTTCACCATTTTGCTCATAACTTCTTCATACGAACTCGGAATGACCTCATTCTTTTTGCGTTCTTTTCGCGTTTGAATTATCTTCGAGATGGTGATAAGAATTCCTTGATTGAAATGAGTTAAAATTGGTCTTTGGCCCTTCTTCATCAGTAACACTTTACTTGTTTGCTCCTTTTAGCACTTTGTAGCTCCTAATGGCTAATTTCTCCTTCTTTTGCTCCAAACGACTCCAAAGCACCTAATACACTCAAAAGTAAGCATAGAATACATAATTCACACTAAAACTCGCAAAGAAAGCATAAATACTAGATATAAAATTAGGTGTTTATCACACCTATCAGAACCCTACATAATTCTTCGTTGTCCATGTTGAAAGAAGCATTAAGTTGTAAAGAGACTTGAGGATGGTCTGGAATTTCCGGATATTTGAACAAGGATTGGAAGTGTTGAACAAGAGTACGAGAAATCTCCCCCTGATCTGTAATCCAATTTTGATCATTAATCCTCAGACGGCTGATTGTATTCTTCCTTCTTCTTTGTTGAACAGACAAATGAAAATGTCTTGTATTTTTGTCTCCATCTTTTTCCCACAGCTGCTCCATTCTTTGATACCAATAGGTTCCATGACAATATAGTCATTAAGCTCAGCCGTAATAAGTTTTTCTCTTTGAATATTAGCAGCAGTAGGTCTCCATGACTGGATTCTTAGAATTTTTGCTTTCAGGAGATTAATTTTATGATTTACGCATCCGATTCTCCTACGATTCCATTTAGTCAAAAAAGAACCTAATTTTCGCAGTTTGGATTGAATATCTTCATTCTCATCATCTGACCCGCATTCTCTAACTTTATCAAAGAATTCAGGATGAGATAGACATAAAGCATCAAATTTATAATCCGAAGGTGGCTTTGACATATTTCTACAGGTGTTCAAAAGAATCGGTGCATGATCACTAGAAATTCTTGGTAGGTGAAGTACGTCTTCATTAGAAAAAGCAATACACCATTCTGGGTTGGAAAGAACCGTATCCAAGCGTTAACGAATCAAGCCTTCTATAGAACGACCATTAATCCATGTGTAAGATGGTCCTTTATATCCTAAATCAATAAGATGGTTATGTTGATTAAATTTATTGAAGTAAGATATATTGGAGTTTAGAGCTGGCAAAGCTCCAAACTTTTCGCTATTAGAACAAATAGCATTGAAATCGCCAATTAATCACTACATCCATCAAAGTTCTGAATATACCGTGTCAAGTTTTTCCAAAAGTTTGCTCTTTGAGAAGTAACCAGAGGACCATACAAACAAAATAAATGCCAAGAATTACTAGAATCATTGTGGTTAATTACAGCATGAATAAGATTTAGAGACTGAGAAATAACCTCCACTTGAATATCATCTTTCCAGAGAAGCCATAAACCACCACTTCTTCCTACCGAAGGCACAATACAATGATTATGAAAATCAAATTGGTTAACACTTTGTAAAGAAGTACTTTCTCGACATTTTAGTTTCAGAAAGAAATAGGATTGAAGGACTAGTACCTCTGAGGAATGATTTCAAAGCTCTGATTGTTGAGGGATTCCCTAAACCCCAACAAATCCATGAAAGAATTAACATTTATCCTGCGGCTGTTTAGGATTTGTCGCCTTACCATTAGTAAAATAAGTACCAGAACCCAATTTTCTCTGAGATTTAGGATGCGGAGAATTAGTTCTGACATAACCTTCATCTTGTCTTCTTTTAGGTGTCTTTGGTTCCTTTGACTGTTCAATTGAAAGGGTTGAATATGGTTCCTGGTGTCTTGCCATGCTTTTCCAGTTGGTATTGTGATAACTCGACGGAGGCTTTGAAACCACTTTCTTTCCCTTGTCAGAGCGAAGAAATTTTGAATCTGCCAGCACTTGAGAGTTATGGTTAATAATTTGAGAGTTTTATAACATTTTCTTTCCTTTCTGGTAGGTTTGTTTGAGAAGTTAGAGCCACCATTTTACCCCTCTCTTGAACTTGAGACATTGGGTTGATCCATATTGGATTTAGATAATCAGGATTCTCCCTAACTGATATAGCATCTGCAGGATTTTAACTAGAAGACCATATATCCACTGATCTTGATGAAGATTCTCCATCCTGAAAGTTGTGAGTAACCTTGTTCCGATTAAGATTACAGTTGTTTGCTGATTTAAAGATAAAGTTTGTTCTTGCATGACTCCTTTCAAAGTTAAAAACCTTCATTGATCTTCTCTCCACCCTGAAGATGGAATAACAATTTCAGACCTCAATCTAGATGATCTTAAGTTTTCAGTAGATGACAAATTTTCAGATCCTTGAAGGTTTGACGGTTGGAAAACTGATATTGGTGTAGATATTGATGGAATAAGAACATCATTAGATGATGAAGGGTTATTTGATGATGCATTTGTGTTTGTGTCCTCTCCTACTACATAAATATCTTTGAAAATTGGCAATTCAGAGACTTGAGATTTAGCAAAGGCATTGATTGTAGAAGAATAGTTTGGTTGAATCATTTCCATTTCCTGTTCATGAAAAAACTCTGGATAATTTGCAAAGATATAATCTTTGAGATAGTTCACTTTCGGGCACACTTTCATGGCATGGCCTATGCGACCACAGTATAGACAAAACTTTGGTAGTCTATCATACTTGATGGTAACAACATATCTTGGGTTATAAGGAAGTAGGAAGGCTAAAGTTTGAGGGAGTGGATGTGAATATGTGTTTTGGTTCGAGCGAACTTTCCCCAAGAAGTAGTTTCATACCCTCTAATAGGCCTTTTCCTCCCCAACTAAGAGATGTATTCAAAAACAAACATAGCTGAAAGATTTTCAACTGACAAACCATGGATTTGTAAACCAAATTCAACAGTTTAAAATTTGTAATCTGATGGAGTTTTGTCTAGTAAACATCTTTCTAGTGAAAATAGTTCTTCTTTTATGATCCATGGAGTACCATTCATTATCATGACAAAGTCTGCTTGAGGTTCAAATTTTATGAGAAAAGTATCATCTATAAAAACAGAGATATAGTATGGATGATGAGTTGTCCAGAATTTTAGAAGAATCTCTCGGACTGTATTGATATGGGGTATTTTTGAGGAGATTACTTTGAGAATCAGGAAGTTTTAGTGGTTGAGTTTTGCTCCAGGAAAATTGTTGCTGATGTTAATGGTTGATGAGGATGTTTCCTGAGATAGCAAATTTGAGAAGTGTTGTGAAAGATCACTTTCAGAGTTAATGCGTACTGGATTCATGTTGATAAAGAGGATACTGTTTGAATGAGTTAAGGAGATCCAATAATGGTGATTTAAAAGGTTAAAAATAACAATCAGAGGGAGTTTCCATAAAGTATGAAGGAGCAGTTATTTATGGTTATGCTAGATAAAGTCAAAAACCGTCAAAGAAACTGGAAAGAAGATGAAGTAACTTAAGAAAGTATGGAGATCATGGGGTGATAGGGATAGAATTAACAAATAAAAACACTGATTTTTTTAATAGGAAACCAGGTTTAATTAATGGAATACAGTGAAAGGTTTGGTTCAGAAGAACTGAAACTATAGAATCTTTGAACAAACTTTACGTGATTTAAAATTTGATGAATAAAATAATGGTTGATGATTACATTAAATGATTGAGTGATGATTTAGAAAATCTAAATAGAATAATCTGTATTGATTAATAACGATTATGCTATTGATAAATTGAGTAAAACGATGAACAATTTAGAAAGATCTCATTAGTTGCAGAGCGAGATCTCATTTGTAATACCATCTGAACCTAACTAAATCAGTTGTAGTAAAACATTGATTCCCATTTTTATTATTTCTACTTTGATAGAGTTTGAATTTGGTTTTGATCGATAAAAGCAAAACAATGAAAGCAACATCTCGAACTTGGAATTTGGGACTGAGTTCTTCAATGCAAGCTAGAATTCAGTGGGTCTAATAAAGAAAGAACACTAAATATGAATCTGTCCCTTCTTTTGTAACGAATTTACCACAAACAGAATCGGAAAGATCAGAAAACACATAAGGGTTATTTGGTTATTTCCTGTGCAACCGGAGAAAACACGTATTTTCTTTATGTTACAGTAAAAACTCCATATATTAATAAACTCTATATATTAATAAAAAATCATAGTCCCAACTTGGGCCAGTTAAAAATAGTAATAACCTCCATATTTTAATATTAATAGATTTTTCCAATCCCGCCATAAGGAGTTTACCTCCATATATTAATATAATCGTCATTACAGGAAACTTATAGATCTTGTACATCGATATTTAATATGAAATAAAATACTAATTTATAGTTTTTTGAGAAAATGATGTAAAATGTTGGATTATTATGGCATCTTTTAGTTTGCATATGCGTAAGATCTCAATACTACGGGCACTTTCTTGTTGAAGCCAAAATATTTCCAACTTGTCGATCATGTTTAAAGCTTCTTGGCATGTTTAAACTTTTGGTATATACTACCTGTTGCTCATTTGATTGATTAAGGAAGACATCCATATCCATTCTCTTTTACATACTTTGAATGAGCAAAAAAATTAGTTTTTTTGGTATACCTCCTTATATTAATAAACTCCATATATTTATAATTTCGTAAAGTCCCAAGGCTATTAATATATGGAGTTTTTACTGTAGTTAGATTAGATTCATATACACATTTTATAATGTTGGGTTACTACTGATTCTGAAAAGAAAAAGAAAAAAAATGTGGCATCCAAACTGTTGAATGCATAGCTTTAAGTGTTGTAAGTGTTATAAGGAGGTATTCTGTGTTGCTGGGATACTTCTAAAATTAAGGTGTTAGATTCTTTGGTGGGACATTATTCAATTACAATCTTGTGCCAAATGTATGACACAAATTTCAATTAGATTGTCACTGGGATTTATGCTCCAAATGCAAATAATACTGAGGAAGGAAGATTGTTTTGGAGAGAGCTTGAAGAAGTTATATGTTACTGGGATTTTCCGTGGGTGATAGGTGGAGATTTTAATGAGATAATATTTTTGTATGAAAGGTCTTCTTCTGGAGAAATTACTGCAGGCATGACAAAATTTAACAACTGCATTGCAAGACATGAATTGTTTGACTTTCCATTGAATTGTGCAATATTTACTTGGACCAACAATCAAATTAACAACATTAGAAGCAGATTGGATAGATTTTTGATTTAAGCAGTTTGGGAGCAATATTTTGCAAGAGTAATGCAACAAGCTCTTCCAAGACCATCCTCTGATCATAACCCCATTGCTCTTTTCTGTGATGGTGTGAATGTAGGTACTGAATATCGCAAGATAATAGTTCACGAGTATCATAATAAATAAAGGAGAAAAGAGTTATAAAATGATACGATGATAGAAATAGCGCGGAGAAATATGAAGTTTTGCGAGGATGGAGTAATTTTGCGAGTATGAGTTGCGATACTTCGCAATTCATATACAGCTGTATAAATTTTACTATAAATAGGAGTTCAAATGTAAAATTCGTGAGGTTCTTTTAGTGAGTGTTAGAAAATATCTTAGGAAAGAGAATAGAGAATGTTGTAACTATTCTAGTTCCATTTAGATACTTCTTTGTAATCAATTGAGAACATTAATAAGAAAATTGTTATTCATCATCAAGAACTTCTTGAGTTTTTACTAATTCTACTGAGGGTGTAGTTGTAAGTTATTCTGCAACTACATAATTGGCGCTAGAAGGAGGGGCTTGAGAATTGTGGTAGCCAAAATTTGAGGGAATTGTGGAAAATTTGAAGATCAAATGAAGTTAGTAGATGGAGATTGTAAAAAAGAAGAATGTAATGTGATCACAAAGACAATGATTGATGAATTTCATAGTAATATGAAGGGAAAAATATACAAGCGTGATTGTAGAGGAAGAAAGATCATGGAGAAAGAAAAGATAACAACTTTAGAAGAATGGGAAAAGCAGAAAATCACATTTTCAGTAGCAGAAATTCCAAATGAAGACTTGGACCACACTTCACCATTGGTGATCACAATGCCGATCATGCTAGAAGATAAGAAAGCTGTAGAAAAATGGAAATTAAACCGAATTTTGGTTGATATAGGGAGTTCTGTTAATATCATATTCTATCATGCACTTAAGGGGATGGGAATTAAAGATGAAGAAATCACAAATTCAAAATGTCTTATTCATGGATTAGGAAAATCTACAACAAAATCTAAAGGAGAAATCGCGCTGCGAATATTACTAGGAGAAATCGAAACACATGTAATCTTGTGTGTGATAGATATGGAATCTCCATATAACATGCTGATAGGAAGGCCGTGGATTCATGCGATCAAAGCTGTTGCTTCAACATTACATCAGAAAATCAAATTTCCTACACCAAATGGAATACAAGAAATAAAAGGAGATCTTGATAGTGCAATTTTTTTTAATCAAATTGAAGTAACGCAATGCGGAGGAAGAGCAAGAAAGAAACATCTTCGTAGGAAACTTGCGAAAGAAACAAAAAAGGAAGAGTTCCGAGTGTATACAGTAAGAGCAAAGGAAGGGAGAGGTATACCAAATGAGATTCCAGAAAAAGAAGGGGAACCAGCAAAAATTATCAAAGAACCAACACCTATGGGGGAGCAAAATCCAAGCTATGTTGCAGCTTAACCAACTAAAGAAATAAATATTGGAAGTAAAGAGGAGCCTTAATTCTTGCGAATTGGAACTAAGATGGATGAAGAAGAAGAAAAAAGAACTATTGATCTTTTACGAGAATATAAATATATCTTCGCAGGAAGTGTAGATGAGATATCAGGAATTGATCCATCAGTGGCGTGTCATAGATTGAACATAGATAAAAATGTAAGACCATTCAAACAAAGAATAAGGAAGATATCACAGAATTATCATGTACAGATAGAAGAAGAGTTACAAAAGATGTTGGATGCAGGGATCATAAGGGAAGCAAAATATCCAGAATGGATTGCGAATATGGTCATTGTTCCGAAAAATAATAAAGGAATAAGAATTTGCATAGATTTCACTGATCTAAACAAGGCATGTCCCAAAGACAGTTTTCCATTACCAGATATACCACAAATGGTGGAATCAGCTGCAGGTCATGATAGAGTCACCTCACTTGATGGATATAAAGGGTATAATCAAATATCACTCGCAGAAGAAGATCAAGAACATACTTCCTTTTTTGCTCCAAGTGGTTTGTATTGTTATGTGAAGATGCCATTTGGTTTGCGGAATGCGGGTGATACATATCAACGTATGGTTGAAAAAGTGTTCGCGAAGTGGATACATAAAACTTTGGAGGTATATGTAGATGATATGTTGATAAAAAGCAAGGAAGCTAAAGACCATGTGCAGGATTTGAAGGAAATATTTGAGAAAATGAGAAAGTTCAACATCAAATTAAATCCTGAGAAATGTATAATTGGGGTTTCATCTGGAAAATTCTTGGGATACATAGTATCAAAGGAGGGAATACAAGTTGATCCAGAAAAGGTCCAAGCAGTTCGTGACATGCCAACACCTGCAACGGTAAAAGAAGTACAAAAGCTAAATGGACTCTTAGCTTTACTTGGAAGATTTATTTCGCTAATGTCAGATAAGTGCAAGCATTTTTTCAACATACTTAAAAAGGGAGCAAAATTCAAGTGGACTGATGAATGTGAAAAAGCTTTTCAAGGAATCAAAGAATACCTCGCAAATACATCTATACTACAGAAACCAGAGAGAGGCGAAGAATTATTGGTATACCTCGCAACAACTCCATATGCTCTAAGTGCAGTTCTGTTACGAGCAGATGCAGGAGTAGAGAGGCACATTTACTACATTAGTAAAACCTTTAATGCAGCAGAGAAGAATTATTCTAAAATGGAGAAGTTAATCTTAGCCCTGGTTTATGCATCATTCAAGTTACGAATATACTTTCAAGCACATGTGATAAAAGTGGTAACCAAAGTCCCAATTGAATCAACCATGAAGAACACAAAAAGGTCAGGAAGAATAGAAAGGTGGAATGCACAAGTAAACCATTACAAGATAAAATACGAAGTATTATCACCGCAAAAATCACAAGTTGTCGCAGATTTTTTGACATAATTTTCTTTGGAAGAAGATGAAGCAGTAGAGGAAATGATGGATGTTGAAGAAGAATTTGGAAATCCAAAAGACTTGTTAACAGAACCAGATAGATGGGAAATTCTAGTGGACGGATCATCCAATAGTGAGGGAAATGTAATTGAGTCGTGTTTATTTCACCAGAAGGAGAAAGAACAACATTCTCATTCAGACTAGAATTTGCATCCACGAACAATGAAACAGAGTACGAAGCTGTAGTGCATGCATTAAAGATCGCAATAGAAAAGAAGCTCAAAAGTATAAGGATAACAAGTGATTCGCAGTTAGTGATTTGTCAAATTAAAGGGGAATATACCACAAATGAATCTTCTTTGAAGAAATACAAGAAACTCGTTGAAGAATTATCTGCGAAGATACCAAAATTAAAATGGAGACATATATCTAGAAAATATAACCGTCTCGCAGATGCTTTTGCATTTATTCCAAGTATGATGACAAATCCAAACACAAGAAATATCCAAATACAGACAATTCAACACCCATCAGTGGACAAAGAGAAAGAAATTGAGGAAGCTGTTGCGATGGAAGTAGAAAGAGAGTTATCAAACAACATCGCAGATTGGAGAAAAGAAATTCATGCATATCTCGCAACAAGAGAAATATCCAGGAACAGACTAGAAGCACATAAATTAAAGAGTCGTGCAACAAACTATGAGTTGCGAGAAGGAATTTTATATAGAAAGTCTTTCAATGGACCACCTCTCAGGTGCTTAACTCGCGAAGAAGGAGAAAAAATATTGAAGATGTTACATGGAGGAGAAGATGGAAATCATAGTGGGGGAAGATCTCTAGCATATAGAGCAAAGATACAAGGATATTACTGGCCTTATATGCATACAGACGCAAAATTGTTCGTACGAAGATGCAAGGAATGTCAACGACATGGTAAAAGAATTCATGCACCAGGAGCCACATTAACTTCTTCAACAAGCTTCTGGCCTTTTGGAAAATGGGGTTTGGATATTGTTGGACCATTTATACCTGGATCTGGACAAAGGCGATACTTGATAGTTGCAACAGATTATTTCACGAAGCTCGCAGAAGTAAAAGCAGACAAAGATATTCGTGATAAAGATGTTTTTACATTCATATTTGAGAACCTCATTTGCAGGTACGGGTTCCAAAGACAACTAGTATCCGATAATGGAAAACAATTTGAGGGGCAGAACATAGAGATGTTACTCAGTGCTTTTAGGATAAAATGTGGGAAGTCAACACCGTTATATCCACAAGCTAATGGACAGGCAGAAGCAACAAATAAAACAATCGCAGATACAATCAAAAAGAAATTAAAAGGACATCTCAAAGGGTGGTGCGAGAAAGTACCTAGCGCAGTTTGGGCATACAATACAACTAGAAGAGAAGCAACTGGAATGTCTCCTTATTGTCTAACATATGGAGTAGAAGCAAGATACCTTACAGAGGTTGTAATTCCGACAACAAAGAAAGAAGCTTGGGAAAGAAATTTAAGTGCGGGAGTAATATTAAGAGAATTGGATGATTTGGAAGAAAAAAGAGAGAAAAGGTGTTGCACCATATGAAGATTTATCGTGAACGATTAGCTCGAGAATACAACAAGAGAGTCATTGAACGTGAATATAAACCAGGTGATTTGGTCATGCGAGAAACACCTCGATATCAAAAAGAAAATGGAGGAAAATTAGCACCAAAATGGGATGGACCATATGTTATTAAAGAAGTTGTAGGAAGTGGAGCTTATCGGCTGATGGATTAAGAGAATTGGATGATTTGGAAGAAAAAAGAGAAAAGGTGTTGCACCATATGAAGATTTATCAGGAACGATTAGCTCGAGAATACAACAAGAGAGTCATTGAACGTGAATATAAGCCAGGTGATTTGGTCATGCGAGAAACACCTCGATATCAAAAAGAAAATGGAGGAAAATTAGCACCAAAATGGGATGGACCATATGTTATTAAAGAAGTTGTAGGAAGCGGAGCTTATCGGCTGATGGATCCATAAGGGAGAGACATGGGTTTGAGGCTTGGTAGACCTTGGAACAGACTATATTTGAAAAGGTATTATCCATAAAACTCATGAATTTTTTTACGAATATTGTTTGCTCGCAGGAAATTGGGAAAAGTTACGAGTTTCAAAATTTATATTGCGATTAAACTTTCATTAATTTGCGAATAAAAGACCGCAATCTGTGATCATCCTCCAAAAAATAAAGAGAGCCGCATAAAATTTTATACAGGCAAACCTTTGTGGCGTACACCCTAGTTCGCGAAGCTATATTTAGTAAGAGGCAAAGTCCTAAAGTACGTCATTTAAGGGGGTACCTATAACGTGGATAAGGGTAACCGGAACACCACCAAGGGCCCTTAGTACATGGTAAAAATTTAATGGTACAACCCAATAATGGGGTACCTATCCGGGTTAAACACCTTGGATTATCACCTAATCTAGCGACATTACGCAATATAAAATGCGGTGTAAGAGGATTTAGGTTGGGCGACTAAGGCATACTGTCTTTCCCAAGAAGTGCAGAAAATGATCAAGGCGCCGAGGTACACGGTTGAGTCAAGAGTGCCGGGTGAGGTTGAACCACATCTGCCATTTTTGACAAGTCTTGGCAAATGATGCACTTGGCCCAAAGATACCCCATAGGGTGCAACCTCGTAACTATAAGCCCTATAGGCAAAAAGGATAAGAGGTTGCGATCAAAAGCTGGTTGTTGGCAGAACCGGATGGGAAGAGATAACCTTGTATGGTCGATGTACGCTTCCTTGAAGGGGAAAACAGGGGGAAGATAAAGGGCAGCACCCTCCATTAGGAAGCTGATACGTGCTATAAGACGCAAATGTCACGAGGCTTCTTGTTTGCGAAAACATAAAGGCTTGTCATATTTGTGCAACAAATGAAGTTCTGCGAGCCTTCTAAAAAAAAAAAAAAAAAAAAAAAAGAATAAAGAACTCGCAGAACATAATAAAGAAGTTAAGATGAGATCAATGGGTCACCACATGAAAGTGTAGAGACGTCCTGCGATTTCATCGCAAGACGGCAATGTCATGGGGCTTTATGTTCGCAAGAATATTTAGGCCTTTCATATTGTCGCAACACTTCCTGAAGAGGCTAAAATACTATACAAAGAAGTTAAGATGAGATCAATGGGTTTTTGCATGAAAGTGTAAGAACGTCCTGCGATTTCATCGCAAGACGATAATGTCACGAGGTTGTATGTTCGCAAGAATGTTCAGACTTGTCATATTATCGCAAATACAAAAATTTACTACAAAAGAGGTGGCAAAATAAGACCTTTACTTAGGAAGGCATGATAAGACCACATAAATTAATGAAATTCATTGCATCAATATCATTGAAGAGATTTTACAAGAATATACATCAAGAAATTTTGAAGAGAAGACAGCTCTGCCAATATCATTGAAGAATTTTTACAAGAAGTCCTATCAAAGAAGACAACATCATTGAATAATTTTAATGAAGACTTAACAAAAGATGCGATTTTGATAGCAATCAAATACAGATAAGTTCATATTCGTAAAAGTTTACGAGAATTACATACTTCTTATACTTCTCCATATATTGAATATTTCTCCAAAAGATTGAATACTTCTTATAATTCTTCAAAAATATCTCATATTTATTATACTTCTTTAACGGATATTTCATTTGGTGAAGGTTAAATAATCATTATACTTCGTCATATGTTACGTAATTATTCACAGATTGAATACTTCTTATATTTCTTCAGTTGGTGAATTGAGTACTTCTAATACTTCTTATATTTCTTCATTTGGTGAATTGAGTACTTCTAATACTTTTTATATCTCTTCATTTGGTGGATCGAGTACTTCTAATACTTCTTATATCTCTTCATTTGACGGATTTGGTACTTCTAATACTTCTTCAAAAGTATTGTATATGTAGTATACTTATTAAGGATATTTCATATTTTTTATTTTTTATACTTAAAAGGGAAGATTTCTTATTTACAATCGTAACAAGTTGAAACTTCGTAAGATAAATTGAGGCAAATATTCTAATACTTCAAACAATGTTTAATCATTTAAAGAGAAATAATAGGGGGAAAAGGAGATACTAAGCTTTATCTGTGAGTTATATATTATTTCTCTTCATATGATCAAATGGGGCAAATTTAATTAAAGAAAGGTTAAATTATCTTCGCAAAATATCAGAAAGAAAGGATAAATCATCTTCGCAAAATATCAGATGTACTTCTTAAAAAATAGAATTGTTCGCAAAAATAAAACCAACAGTAACAAAGGGAAGGAATTCAAAAGAAAGGAGGACAGGAGAGTCAATGATAAATTGAAAAAAGAATGTTATCATGCTTCATCAACACTCTGTGCTGGATCTTTAAGATCAGTAGGGTCATTAGCAGCCTTCGACTTTTGCGAGATATCATCCTTGGAAGAATATGCAATAGGAACATCTCCTTGAGGAATAGATTCTTTCTCATCATCAAGATCTTCATTATCACTCTCATAATCGAAATCACTATCAGGCTCACGAGCAACTTCATCGTCAGATATTTTCATAGGAGTAATTTTCACAGGAGACAAGGCTCTTGATAAGAGAATGTTATTCGTAAAGACTTGAGATTTCAGATGACTTTCACGAAGTATAGCTTTTTGATGATTGGTATCTTCGATATCTTTGGAATAAGCAAGATAGTTAAATCTCCGAGTAGCACGGTCACGAGAGTTGATTAAGCGGGTAGAAAGCAAAGCATTTTTCTTACGAAGCTCGGAGCAGGAGGCTTCTAATTCAGCTTTCGCATTACGAAGGTTGTTCTCAGATTCTGCAAATAAAACAAAATTCAAAGGATAAAGTTTGCGAGTATAACAAAATTTAAAGATATACCAGAGGCAGTCAAATTTTAATGACTACCTTCTCTTTGCGAAGCAAGAGATTGAGTTAAAGATAGAAAACAGTTCTTCATCTGATTCATCGCATTATCAAAACCATCACCAACTAATCCTTTAAGTCGAGATTGAAGCTTTTGATCTTTAGAAAGGAGAAAATTTTTATCCTTCGCAAGTTTGGCATTAAGACTTTTTAATGACGAATAATCTTCTTCAAGTTGATTCTTCTTAGCACTCAAGACTATATTCTTATTAATAAGGGAATTCTTCTCAGTAACAAAAGAATTTCTTTCAAAGATCTCAAGACTTCTTTAATTCCTCAAGTTCACCTTTCAACAAAGAAAGAAGATTTTCTTGATCGCAACATTTATTCTGAAGAGTCTTTAATTCTTGCGAAGAAACAATCATTGTATTCAAAAACGAACATTTCTCTTCTGATAAGGTTTTGTTCTCTTCTAATAAGGTTTCTATTCTCAAATTAGCTTTATTTAAGGAAGAAAAAAGTTGAGATATGTCATCATTCAAAAAATTTCGATCATATATTAGTTGAGTATTCTCTTGAAAAAGAGCATCAGAGTTGTCAAGGGCACACGAGTAAAGATTAGATAAATGGGAGAATTGGTTTGAGAGGCTTTCATGCTTGGTTCGATATTCTGTTGCATCTGATTCATGGTGAAGTACCAATCTTCTACATTTCTGGATGGATTCTATAAAGGGGAATGGGTTTTAATGGATGTTTCAAGCATATGAATAATATAAGTAAATAAAAGGGAAAATATGAAGATAAGCAATCATACCTTTCAATTCATCATTTCTTTTGCGAAGAATCGCGCAGTCGAGAGAATCATTTTGAAGACGATAATTTTCTTTACGGAGATCCTCGCATTCTGCTTGAGAAGATTTCAAAGACTGGCGAAGCAATTCAATTTCTTTTTCCAAGGATTGACGTGAAGAAGAAATGTCTGGATTGATGAAATTATTTAGAACTTCGCAAAACTCATATTGCGAACGAACATTAGTAGACTTCGCAGTATTGGTCAAAACCTCAGATAACATTCGGAAAGTTGAATAAATTCCATCTCGAATTTCCTGAGGAAGAGGAGAAGAATTTGAAGGAATAAGAGCAAGTTGCAAATTTTCTGGAGAAATAGCACTCAAAGGATTTGGGGACAAGATAGGTTTTTCAAGAGAAGAAGTTGAAGAAATATTTTGTTGGTTTTCAAGAGAAGAAGTTGAAGAAATATTTTGTGAGGGTTGATCTTGAAGAAGTGTTGATAAATTGACATTGATGGGAGATTGAAAGGTAGGTAATGGAGTAGAGGAAGGAGTGTGTGAAGAAGCATTTTCACGAGGAGGAGAAAAAAATTCCTTATCAATTTCAGGAAGGAAATCATCAATTGGAATTAATGGTGTGGGTTTAGTTATTCGAGATCTCTTACCAGGGTTTGGTTTTTCTCCAACCTACGAATCAAAATGTAGATTAAAAACTGAGGCAACAATATATTGTTCAGGAAAGAAGGCAAAGTATTTTAACTACCTTTTGATTCTCAGATTTTCTTCTTCGTGGATTAGGGCTTGAATTTTTTAGCTGAGATTTCATCTGAGGAGTTATTTTGCTGAAATAAACCAAAAACAGAAAATAAATTATACAGAAATTAAAGAGGAGAACAAATGAAATACGCAGAAGATAGAAGGAAATTACCTTGGAGAACTCATGAAGATATAGTAGAAGAAAAAATTGCAGAGAAAACAGTAATAGAGAGTATGAGAAGAAGATAAAATTGCGGAAATAAGAAGAAGAAAAGGAAGAGAATATAAAGGAGTTATATAAGGGAATAACTAGAAAAGAACGGTTACAAAAGACGTGTCCAAATTCTAAAAGACTAAGTAACGGTTATGTTCTCACGATCATTTCTTCTTCGTAGAACTGACATGAGAAGAGGCAAGATGTAGGTACTGAATATCGCAAGATAATAGTTCACGAGTATCATAATAAATAAAGGAGAAAAGAGTTATAAAATGATACGATGATAGAAATAGCGGAGAAATATGAAGTTTTGCGAGGATGGAGTAATTTTGCGAGTATGAGTTGCGATACTTCGCAATTCATATACAACTGTATAAATTTTACTATAAATAGGAGTTCAAATGTAAAATTCGGGAGGTTCTTTTAGTGAGTGTTAGAAAATATCTTAGGAAAGAGAATAGAGAAAGTTGTAACTATTCTAGTTCCATTTAGATACTTCTTTGTAATCAATTGAGAACATTAATAAGAAAATTGTTATTCATCATCAAGAACTTCTTGAGTTTTTACTAATTCTACTGAGGGTGTAGTTGTAGGTTATTCTGCAACTACAGTGAAGACTGGTCCAGGTTCATTTACATGTGATTATTTCTGGTTTACTCATCCTGATTTTATTTCCTTTATCACTTATTCTTGGTCTTCTTTGTCTGTTACATGGAGTGCTGGTTTTACAATTTGCAAGAAATTGTAACTTTTGAAGCAACTCTTAAGAACCTGGAGCAAGAAAGAATTTGGTGATTTGGACAGAAGAATGGAGGATCTAGAGGATATTTTTGTCCCTCTAGATGCAGAGGAGAATTTACACAATGTACTTTCTTAAGAACAATGGGAGACTAGGCTGAATGCAAGGAAGGAATATTGAAATCTGGCAATTCTTAAAGCTGAGAAATGGAGTGATAGAGCTATAGTGGAGCACATGAAGCTTCAAGATGACAACACTAAATACTTTCACAGTCTGGACACAAATAGAAGAAGAAGAAGCTATATTGGTGCAATCAAAGTAAATTGGGAAATGACTACTACTGAACCAGAGATCAAAGATGGTATTGTGGCTCATTTTCCAAACATTTTTCAACAATAATCAAACATGATTGTCACTATGGAGAATATGAAATTCAACAACATTTCTGAAGAGCAAAAGATTTGGATTGAAAGTGAGATCTCTGAAGAAGAATGTTTGGAAGCTATGAAGAGATTAGGTCAAAACAAGGCCCCATGACCAGATGGATTCCAAATTAGTTTTTATGTGCTTTGCTGGGACATTTTGAAGAAGGATATCATGATGGTTTTCAAAGAACTTCAAGACAGATCTTTTTGGATTGGAGACTAAAAACCACCTTTATAGCTCTAATTCCAAAAAAAGAAACTATATAAGAGATTAAAGATTTAAGACCCATCAGTTGGATTCACGGTGTCTATAAAATATTTTCTAAGGTTCCTGCACATAGATTTAAAGTTACATTGCCAGGAATTATCAGCAAACTTCTTTTATCAAAAAAAGACAAATTTTAAATGAAGTTCTTGTTGTAAATGAACTTATAGACTCAAGAATCAGAAGTGGGAAGGCAGATATTCTTGTAAAGGTTGATTTAGGAAAATCTTATGACCATGTTAGATGGAATTTTATTGAAGAAATTATGAGTCTCATGAGTTTTGGTCAAATGGAGAAGTTGGATAAAATGCTGTCTAGAATATGTAAGATTTTCTATTTTGATCAATGACTCTGCCACAGGTTATTTCAAGTCCAAGAAAGGAATCAGAAAATGGGACCCCTTATCCCCTTTCCTTTTTCTTCTTGTTGATGGAGCTCTCTCATTCATGCTAAAAAATGCTCAACAACAAGGTCTCATTTCTGGATTTCAGGATGTGAAGGATGGTACTTTCATAAGTCATTTCCAGTTTGCAGATGACACTTTAATCTTTTTGGATGCTAACATTGATCAAATCAAGAATCTTAGATTACTTCTTCTTTCTTTTGAGCAACTTACATGGCTAAATATTAATTTTGCAAAAAGTTAAGTTTTTGGAGTTAGTTATTCTGGTGATTTGACTCAATTCTATGAGGTTCTAGGCTGCTACATTGGTGCTCTTCCAACTACTTATCTTGGCTTACCTCTTGGTGACTAAAGTGGCGGAGTGGAAAAATGGGATCTGGTTATCGACAAATTCTTAAAAAGCTGGCTGGCAGAAATCTTTGTTGAGTAGAGAAGGTAAAATCACTTTAATTAAGAGTGTTCTTTCCAGCTTACATGTTTACTATATGTCCTTATTTGTTATGTTGTCTCAGTTGCAAAAAGACTAGAAAGTATTATGAGAAATTTTCTGTGGAATTATAATGAAAATAAGAGAAACCTCAATGTTGTTAAATGGCCAACTTTATATAAAAATAGAAGAGATGGAGGTTTGGGTATTAAATATCTGTTGAATATGAACAAGGTACTACTGACAAAATGGCTATGGAGATATGCAAATGAAAAAGAATCTCTTTGGAGAGAAATTATAGAAGAAAAGTATGGTTCTGAGCTGAATGGTTGGTTCTCTAAAGTTTCAAAGAATTCTTATGGTAGATCTCTTTGGAAGGGCATTATGAAATGTGAAGATACTTTCAAAAGTAATATTTATTTTAAAGCTCATTCTGGTAACAATGTCAGCTTTTGGAAAGATGTTTGGTTGCTTGATATTTCTTTGCAAGAAAAATTCCATAATATTTTTGCAGTCTCCAGACACAAAAACAAAACTGTTGCTGAAATATTTGTGGAAGATTCTAACAGCTGGAATCTGGCAGTTCCAAGAAGAATGAATGCAATAACTAGAAGAGAGTTTGAAGATATTCAAAAAAATCTAGAAAATTTTACTTTTAACAGGGATGCTGCAGATGAAATTAAATGGACTCCAAACATCAAGGGAGATTTTTCAGTCAGAACTGCATATGACAAGCTCAATCATGAAGTTGAAGACCAAAATCAGATGTATTTATTTAATTATATCTGGAGACAAAAAGTACCTCCTAAAATTGATTTTTTTTCTTTGGACTCTGGCTCATAATAGCCTGCCAACAAAGAACATGCTCACAAGAAGAGGTATGATTGTATCTCAAACCTGCAGCTTTTGTGATGAGAATGAAACAGTCAATCATCTCTTTCTTCATTGTTAGTTTGCAAGAAACATTTTGTCTCATTTTCAGAAGAAGTTAAACTGGGAATTCGTTATGCCTGATGACTTATTCACTATGATTTACTCTTGGAATTTGTCACTCAGTTCTTCTCAAAAATCTCAGATATGGAGTATGATTTCAATAGCTAGCATTTGGTGCATTTGGTTGGAAAGAAATTCAACCATGGCAGATAAGGAGTGTAATGAAGTTGGGGTGCAACATAAAATTAAATACACTCTTTTTACTTGGTGTTTGGTGTTTAAGAATTTATAAAATTTAGAGAATCCAACATATAGAGATGCTATGTTGAACTCGCCTAATTTGTATTTTGATTCTCTTCACTAGGAAGTAGTGCTTACTTTCTTTGTTTCCTTTGTTTTTTCTGCCTCCTTGTAACTTTTGAGGGTGGTACAAGCCTTTTTGTACCCTCTCCTTTTTGGATCAATAAACTTCTTTACCGATCAAAAATAAAAGTGTTGTAATTTGAGATTCTTATAATTCTAACTTAAATATTATAGGACAATTTTTCAAAAGAACTCCGATAAGATAGTTTTATATTATTTTATAACATTTTTTCCATAAAGCTACTACCAATTTATTAGAATCATGCCACATTGGTTCAGTCCTAACCAGTATCACTGTGGCACGGGTTATTTCTGGTAACAAATAAAACTTGAAGGATTTTATCCTTATTCGGTCATCATGTTTCATGAATAGCTCCATATAATATGCTTCAAAAAATAAAAAGCTCCATATAATAATCCTATTTTACGTTGCTAATACTGATCATCAATCATCACCAATCAATTTTCAGTCATCCTCTATCTATCTCTCTTCCATTACTTAATTGCCAGTACATGATGAGCACAAACTGTCTTATACACCGCCAACAAATAAACATCATCATCGATTGGTAAATAACCATATAAAAAACACTAAAGACAACCGTATCAACAAGAAATGCAGAAAGAAAATTAATTTGCATTTGTAGTAAACCTCTATTAATTATTACAACTAAATTTTAGGGTTGTTCCCATAAACCGAATCATTTAAGTATATCAAGATTGAATCAAAAACAAAGAGTTTCATTGAATGAGTTTTCATTTAGATAACATGAATACAATTTATTTTATATTTTTGATTACAATGAGAAGTGAATGTATAGAGATTACAAAGGGAAGAAGACAAATATGGTTGGTGGCTATGGAGGCTTCAACAAAGGAGGCTTCAACTATGGAGGCTTCAACAATGGTGGCTATGGAGGCGTCAACAATGGAGGCCATGGAGGCTTCAACAATGGAGGCTATGGAGGCTTCAACTTAACACTCCCCCTCAAGCTGGTGCATATATGTCGCTCATGCCTAGCTTTCCAATAAACTTCAGAAACACCTTACTTGGAACTGCTTTAGTTAAAATATCAGCTACTTGATCTTCCGATCTAATTCTAGGTAACTCCACGATCTCATTGTCCAACTTCTCTTTAATGAAGAACCTATCTATATACACATGTTTTGTGCGATCATGATGAACTGGATTGTGTGCAATATCACACGCCGCTTTGTTATCACAGTACACACGAATTGGTTTCCTAGGAGGATACCCCAATTCAGTTAGCAGACGATTTAACCACATCACTTCGCAGATACCCAGCGCCATACCTCGCCATTCAGCCTCTGCACTTGATCGTGAAACAACTCCTTGTTTTTTGCTTCTCCATGTAACAAGATTACCTCCAACGAAGGTAAAATATCTCGAAGTAGACCTCATATCATCGTATGACCCACCATAGTCAGAATCAGTATATGCGTCCATACTTTTGAAGTCTTGACCTATTTTAAACAAGATTCCTTTCCCCGGAGCAGACTTCAAGTATCTTAGGATTCGCATTACCACATTCATATGTGTTTCTCCAGGATTATGCATGAATTGACTAACAATACTCAAATCATATGCAAGATTAGGTCTTGTATGTTCCAAGTACATTAGTTTACCCACGAGCCTTTGGTATCTTCCTTTATCAACAGGTACTTGGTTGACATCCGAACATAATTTCAAACCTGGCTCTACTGGTGTATCTACAAGTTGACACGCTGTCATACCTGTTTCCTCCAACAAATCAAGGGCATATTTTCTTTGTGACAAGAAGATTCCTTCTGTTGATCGAGATACTTCAATTCCAAGGAAGTATTTTAAAGAAGCAAGATATTTTATTTGAAATTCACTTGATAGATAATTTTGGAGAGCCTTTCTTTATTCTGGATCATCTCCCGTAACTATCATGTCATCTACATATATGATTAGAGCTGTAATCTTACCTCGATTTTTCTTTAAGAATAAAGTATGATCCGAATTTGCCTGACGATAACCAAATTCTCTCATAGACTTGGTAAATCTTCCAAACCACGCTCTCGGAGATTGTTTCAGACCATACAATGCCTTCTTTAACCTGCAAACTTTTCCGTTATGCAAATCTGACTCCATCATTCCTGGTGGAATCTGCATATACACTTCTTCGGACAAATCTCCATGTAAAAATGCGTTCTTGACATCAAACTGTTGCAATGGCCAACCCAAATTTGTAGCAAGAGACAATAAGACTCGCACTATATTCATTTTAGCTACAGGTGCAAATGTCTCATTATAATCTACACCATAAGTCTGGCTATACCCTTTAGCAACCAATCTTGCCTTAAAGCGTTCAATTTCACCATTTGTCTTGTATTTAACTGTAAAAACCCAACGACATCCAACGAATTGCTTTCCTTCTGGACATTCAACCATGTCCCAAGTATTATTTTCTTGTAAGGATTTCATTTCATCGATCATAGCTTCCCTCCATTTTGGATCAGATAATGCTTCTGCACGTTGTTAGGAATAGCTACAGTAGATAATTGATTCACAAATGACTTATTTGATTCGGTCAGACGGTGATTAGAGACATAATTACTCATGGGATATTTAGTTTTTAATGAAATATCAGGTTCATACATGGTTTTAGGGATACCTCTATTGCGACGTTATGGAAATTATTTCTTTGCAGGTTCAAGAACATCTTCAGCGAACGGTTGAATTGGGGTTGGTGATCCATCTGCATTATCTTCTTCAACTTCATCTGCATTATCTTCTGATCCATATGCATTATCTTCTTCAGCTTCATTTATAGCTTCAATTTCACCATCCGCGATAATTTCTTCCTCACTAACTTCATGTTCTTTTGGAATTTCTATCACAACATCTTCAATTATGTCTTCTTCATAGTCAAGAGTCTGAATTTCTTTTTCATACTCCCCCTGAAGTTCAGACTTCGAGTAATACATCACGTGTTCGTGAAACTTAACATCCAATGTGATGTACATTCGTTTAGTTGGAGGGTGGTAGCATCTATATCCTTTCTGACTTGCAGCATATCCTACGAAGACACATCTTAAAGCTCGGGGAGATAACTTGCTCTGTTGGTTCTTGTGTAAGTGCACAAAAACTACACAACCAAATATGCGTGGAGGCAAGTTTGGAACTGTTGGTGAAACTGTTGCCTCACTAAGAGCTTGAAATGGTGTCTGAAAAATGATAGTGCTGGAAGGTGTACGGTTGATCACATATGCTGCAGAGGTAAGAGCTTCACCCCAATAAGTTAACGGCATATGAGTTGATATTAATGAAGCACGCACAACTTCAAGCAAGTGACGGTTTTTCCTTTCATCTACCCCATTCTGTTGAGGAGTATTAGGACAAGTTGTCTGATGAACAATACCACATTCTCTTAAATAATGTTGAAAATCAGTACTTAAATATTCGCCTCCGTTGTCACTTCGAAGAACTTGAATCTTTGTATTGTATTGTGTGTTGACTAATTTGTGAAACCTCTGAAATAAATTATTCACTTCATCTTTTGATTTCATCAAGCAAACCCATGTCATCCTAGTGCAATCATCAATAAAGGTGACGAACCATCGTGCGCTTCCAAGAGTGTTAACTTTAGACGCCCCCCCAAACATCAGAATGAATAATCATGAATGGAATAGGACTTTTATTTAAACTTGATAGAAACGAAGTACGATGGCTTTTATCTAGTTCACATTCTTCACATTGAAAACTAGAAACATCAACCTTTGAAAAAAGACTAGGAAATAGCCTTTTTAAGTAACCAAAAGAAGCATGCCCTAACCGTCTATGCCATAACCAAATTTGTGATTTATCTTTCTCCCCCTGAGTACCATTCACAACTAAAGCATTAGATAACCCCAGATCCAATCGTCCGCCGTGTTCGGATGTCCTTAAACACACAAGAATTAGGCCAAAAGATAACAACACAATGTAAGACTTTAGTAATTTGGGAAACTGATAATAGATTATAATTTAGAGAAGGAACGATTAAAACCGAATCTAGACTCAATGTATCAGTAAGATTTAATGATTGTTCTCCAATTACTGGAGCTAAAGATCCATCTGCTGTGCAGAATGAGTTGTGTATGGAGGTTTTAAGAGGAGAAACCTGTCTGGAATCAAAAGTCATATGGTCTATGCAACCCGAATCAATTATCCATGAGCTATTAGGAACAACTTGCGAAACATTAAAAACCTTACCATTGGTTGTTTCCAAAGAAGAGGTTAGATTGCTAACCACATGTGCTGCTGCAGCGGATTTATTTTTCTTGGGATCGAATTTATCCCACCAATCTGGATACCCGACAATCTCAAAGCATTTGTCTTTGGTATGACCACGTTTATTACAATGAGTGCATGTGGCAGACTTATCTTTAATGTTGTATTGACGATGGGTTGCCATTGCAGAAGTTTCAACACTAGATACAAGGATCCTTCTCCTTGCTCTGATACCATATCAAGATTGAATCAAAAACAAAGAGTTTCATTGAATGAGTTTTCATTTAGATAACATGAATACAATTTATTTTATATTTTCGATTACAATGAGAAGTGAATATATAGAGATTACAAAGGGAAGAAGACAAATATGGTTGGTGGCTATGGAGGCTTCAACTATGGAGCTTCAACAATGGAGGCTATGGAGGCTTCAACAATAGAGTCTATGGAGGCTTCAACTTAACAAAGTACACCCTACTTAATTATCAATTAAACACACACTCAAAGCCTGCTCCTAGAATCAATAACCAAACATGCCAATTAGCCAACACCCGGTTACCAATAAAATAGACAACCGAACTCGATCACCGGCTGCTCCCGCATAATACGGATCAAATTCATACAAATTTCCGGGCTGACCTGTTATATAATAGAAAGGCGGTGGTGGACAGTATGTCTTTGTTGGAGCTTTCGGAGGTGGTGGTGGCGGCGGCGGAGGGATGTTTTGTTGACATGGAACGCACTTTACATCACCTACGTCGGTATTGGGCTGTTTTTCATTACCTGGAACCACCGTGTTTTCGTCTAGCTTCACGGACGCACTCACTTCGTTGCTTTTGTCTACCAATGGATTCGATGCATTTACACCACTACTGCTCGTTGTGATCACTCCAACAATGAATACGAAAATCGCCAACCGGAGTATTAGTGTAAGACCTTCCTCACGATACCTGTGCACAAACATTTTAAAAAACGAACTCTTTATTTTGTTTTGAGATACGTCTCTTTAGTTTGTTTGCAGAACATACAAGTTTCTTTCCTGTATTTTTTCCTCCGTTTTCGAGTGAAGAAATGAAACTTAATAAAAGAGAGGTTGAGGGATGAATACGCAAGTAAAGGAGGAAGATTATGTAATGTCTATGCTCATATTAATATGGTGAGGTTAGCTTTGAAAATGAGTGGCATGTGGAAGTTATAAATTTATGAGCCCACACTAGACCTACTATAGTAAAATAAACTTAGTTTTCTTTCTTTTTTTTCTTTGCCAATTTATGCTCATCATATTCTTTCAATTATTGCCCCTATTCTTTGGTATTGATCAAGAGTTACAGCCACTATTCATTATAAAGTACTAGTAAGGACACATATGCGATGCACATGCTTGAATTTTTACTCATCCAACAATACGGAATTTGAAAATCATGAAAAAAAATTCCTAAAACAAAAATTTACTATTCTCATTTGTACTCGTTACGTAGATGATTTAAAGAGCTTTTCAAATATATAAATTTTAAAAAAATCCGGTGTATATTTCAAAAGATATTAAGTTTTTAAAAAATTTGATCTATTTTTAAAACAATGGTATTTATGTAAATATATAAAAAATAGGGACAACTAAGTAATTTAGGGGTCTCCTACCAAAAAGAGCTCTTTTCTTTATATTAGTAAGATTTATCTGTCTACTCACTACTCAATAGTCTAGAACATGTATTATATTAAGGTATTTACAAAAGGGAGAAGATAATGAAAGGATTTGATTACTTAAAACTTAAAATTCTAATAAGGTATCCATCAAAAAATTGCATGCTTTAAAAAAGAAAAAAAAAATCTAATAAGGTAGCAAGCAGCACATGCCCAAGATTTTCTTATGGCTATTCCGATTAGAGGAGGGAAAAAATATTTGAGAGATGTCTCCTTTGGGAGTGATTGTGATGAGTCTATCCTCAAATAAGAGGTTAATGATCCGCTTTTTCCCTTTGAATCCACCATTGTTGCATCAAAAAGTTGCTTGGATTCATATGGTGAACATTGTTGGAAATGTTTATTGTAAAGTAGACCCTTAGTTATAAATATTTTCCATGATCATGTGAGGGATATTTTGTATGATGTCCGGCATGGAATAGTTTTTTCGGCAAAGGCATTTAGTATTTTGCTTAAATACCTAAAGGAAAAGTACCCGTTGATTTTTTCACTTGACTACCGGCACTGATAGGAAATTATCGGGACCATGTTCCGGATATGGTCTTCATCAATTCCGGCATGTTCTTATTTTTGGATGGGCTAATGGGAAACACACATGTGTTGACCCATGCCAGGTATCTCCTTTGGTAGGAATTGGACATGGCAACCTTTACAAAAATACCGGGTCTTCATATCAACTGCTAAAGGCAAGTTTTTTAGATATCGAAGGAATGAGAAAGCATGTGTTGACAATGGGCATGCTTTCTTCATCAATCCCCTTTGCATTTTGATACTTTTGGCTATTTGGCTCCAAAGTGAGGTGAAGAGAATTGGACTTACTCAAGAGGGTCCAAAAGTCAAATAAGATTAATAAGAAGTGAGATGGAAATGAATGATTTAGATTTTTGATCACGAGATTTTATTTTTAATAGGATAGGTTTTGCTATTCAAAAGGGCTAGTATATTCATAACCAAAAGTCACTTGTCGCACACCATGCCTAGTATGTAATTTTTAACTTTGTAATATAAATATATTTACTGAAATAAAACACAACAAATCATGTACACCAAAAAAAAAAAAAAAAATAAGGTAGCCATCTTTTTTTGTAGGTGTGAATGCATTGATCAATCTAAAGAAGACCACCCCTTAAAAGATGAATGGAATTCATTATTCACAAAATTGGTTAAATAGATAAAAATCAATAATTTTTGGGTGAAAAAGACATGTAAAATTTGATACTGTTTAAATGGACAAAAATGTAAAGATAACCAGGATGTAAACAGTTTCATCCTACTTATTTAAAAATATTTTTTCGTATTTTTAATGTACATAGGATGTATCCAGTTTCATCCTCGTTATTTTTTAAGTTTAAGCCAGGATGAAAGCAGTTTTGTTCTTACAATTTTTTTGGTGTCCGTTTCACCCATATTAATTTTTCCTCGTCCATCGAACCATGTTTTAAAATTATTTGGACAACTGAACCAATTTCAATTCATTATTGGACTGTCAAGAGAATCATTGAAGAATGAATTTGGACCTTTCAATTATAAAAGAATCAGATACTTGATTTATATTTATTTTTTTCCAGAAAGATAAATGATTGTTTTCACTAATGTTTGGCCTTTTTATTCTAAAACATAGTTGGCACTTGGCACTGCACTTTTTAGCACGACAAACTATTCTTTTAACATGGGATGCTTATAATAAGGTTATTACTGTTAACAGGTACCCTGCACGGTTACGCGGCGGTGCTGGGGTTAGGTAGGTATAGAACGAAAATATACTGATAATTTTTTCTGTGTTAGTTGTTTAGGTCATTCATTATGTGCTACTATTGGATTTAGACTAACCGTGATCCGGTATTGTACCGTTAAGTTTCGCTGTACAAATTTTTCCTAGTAAAGGTGAGTTTGGTATTACTGTAATAGCCCGTTCTGTTGGGAGAATCCAATTCCTAGGGAATGCGTCCAATTTCTTGAATCGAACGGGGCAAATGAACTCTATGTAATTGGGAATTTCAATTCATAGGAATCCAATTCCCTCTAAAATGATAGATTTCCATTGCATTGGTCCAATGATGCAATGGAATTGGATTCCGGGGTAATAACAAAGGTAATTGAATCACCTCAACCGAACATGAATTTTTTGGATTGGAATTGAATTCCTTGGAATCCAATTCCAAGAATTGGATTACCCCATAATTGAATTCCTAGGATTCTAATTCTCCCAACCGAACGGGCTATAAGTTTTAGAAAAGCGTTTTTTTTTTTTTTTTTTTTGTGTGTTGCTGTGCCGTGCTGCGAAAATAAAGCGGCATGACGTTTCGTAAACTATAATTTAAAAAGTGGTGTGAAATTGACAAACTGTAAATTCTGTTTGGTAAATGGCATTTTAAAACGACGGTAATGTAGTTAATGACGAAAATAAACTTGTTTTAGTTTTAAATACACTATAATTAAAATGAATTATATTTTCAATTCTAATATATTTAATAAATATATGCAATATTTATTTCATTTTTTATCATTTAATAAATAATTTCACGATTATGATTTGTTTAAAAAAAAAATTTATTCTAGTTATCATTATATTTTTATTTTTATTTATTATTTCAAAAGAGAAAATGAAAAATAGAGGAACAAAATAGAAGTTAGAAATATAACGACAAGTGTACAATATTCAAGGGTAAAATTTGTCTTTATAATAAAATAACAAAATTAAAATAGAGAATCAATTTAATCAAATTATGTGGGCCCACAACTTCTGCTTTTCAGCTTTTAAAAGCTAGTGCTGAGTAGCTTTTAAAGGCTTCACCTATTTGCCACCCTTATCATAATTTCTAAAGTAATTCTACTTTTGAACTCTATTTTTTCCTATTTACCACCTACAAGCAAATTAAATTTTACTATCTGTCACCACCATAATTTGTCTTCTTTTCCAGTAATCTCTAGTTTTATTAAAAACCCATAAAACCCTAGGTTAGAATTTTAATCCCTCCACTCCATTTTACTTGCTTTTTAGGGTTATTTTTATGTTCCAAAATAGATGAATGTTTAAGTTTTTTTTCCCAAATTCTCACTAATTTGCCCTTGCTTTGGAATCATACCATACCATTAATTTTCATTGAAATTAGTAGATGGATAATTATTCTAGTTTTTAAATCCACTCCATGGAGGATAAATACTCTATCCCAAGTAAATTACAACGGGATTCGTAATTTACACCAAATATTGAAACTAAAAACTATGTGATTTAAATTTTTAGGAAGCTATTAATAAGGGCAGATTTGGAAAAAAAAAATACTCTCTATGTTGTTTCTTAATCTGCGTGAAAAACTCTACAACGTCAAGTAAAATGAGACGGAGGGAGTATTTACTTAGTGTTTAAATCCACTGTTTCATTTATCCTTACAATCAAAATAAAATGAAAACTAAAAAATGCTTATTAATGGAGTAAATGGAGATTAACGGTTCCATAAAACATTTCACGAAGATTGTCAATTTCAATTAATATCTAATAGTTTTTGACAACTTTGCCGTTCAAATCTACCTGGATTTCGTTATTATGATTGCTCAACTTACACCGATTATCCATCCAACAAATGGATTTTTTTTTTGAAGCATACAAATTGAACAGAAAACTATGCAGTTAAGCGTGCTCGGGCGGGAGTAATCCGGGGATGGGTGATCTCCCAGGAAGTTTCTGCTGGATTACCGCAGCGAATGCCCGTTAAAAACCCCACACCCCACACTTCCGGATAACAGTAGCGGCTAAGTGGGGATAGTATCGGTGGAGGAACGGGTCATTACAATTTATCTCCATTAAAACCAACATCGATAATAGACTTCAATGTCCTGTTTTTCTGGTCAAGCTAAACCCAAAGCCATATACGGCTAACATCAATAAGTCTGTGTCCATCAGAGCTTCTAAATCAATTCATAGCTATCACCAATTAACCTCTGTACTCAGCCAATGAACCATGGCTAGCAGCTGTACCAAAAGACGCACACCCATTCTTCTCGGCCAAACTAAACCAAACCTTAGCTCTGAATCCTCCCCAAACTCTTCTTATAGACGCACACCCATTCTTCCTTGTCTTGACTTCTGAAATGTCTCATAGGAACCCATTTGATCATTGGAATCAACGGTATCACAGTCACTTCCTTCCCTGATTTCTCAGCCCAAAACTCTATGGAAACTGTACCTTCTTCATCTCGGATTCAAACTGACCTAACCCTTGGCTAACACTACACTTCGGTTCTCTGAAAGCTTCTAAATACTCTTTTATTCTTGGCAATCACCCACAAGAACATGGCTCGCAGTGGCATACAGCTGCGGGCCTAGTTGCTATATATAATATATGTTCTGTGGCTCAAGCATTCTGCCGAACAGTTGCAGTGCATCTGGAAAACCTATATGGCTGCATACTGGATGTATAGTGGAGGTCACACAAAACTCCTTCCCTGCAATTTGAGATGGACTATCACACATTCAATCACAATTAACTATGGCAGCAACTTGTGTTCATGTTATCTTCTCGCTGGAAATTCAAGTTCAAATTGCTGTCAACTTCATTCTAACACAAACCCATATTGTCTTCTTTGTCTCAGTTTTGAGATCCCTGTCCAAATCAAACTCAATTTCAAAACCCAATAATCCTGGTTTATTTGCATTTCGGGAACTTCAGTTAATCCTCCCCATTCGCTACTTGTTATCAATGGAAGAGAGCTCTTTTTCTGTCAAGAACCGAGAAAAAACAAAAGCTCACTTCGTCGTCTTGGAAGTTAACTTGTTTGCCTGAACTTCTATAACTCTTTTAACCCACGGCTTAGCTCTTATCAAGTCTTATGGCTCGCCTGTAGCCAGAACTTAGTCGTGACAGGAAGAACCAAAACTGCTCCAAGATGGATGGATAAATATCTTCTTATACATAGTTGAGAATGTGATGGCCCTTAGCGAGAGATGCCTGTATTTAGTAACTTCTTAATCTGATGGCTACCCCATAACTAATTCAGGCCATGTCTTTAGTAACTATCCACTTAGACACAATAAAGGTTTGTGTTCTTTCTGTGCTTCGACTGTGACAACGCCTAAGGTCCCAAGTAGAAAATTGAACCTCTCTTTTTTTCCATTTTTCTTGTTGCATGACTCCGAAGTACCTATAAAATGGAAACAAAGCGTAATATACAAAAATACAAGAAAAATAACTAAGAAAAGCATAAGAAATCGATATACAATTGATGTATTTTAGGCACTTATCAAATTCCGCCCCACTTGATCTTTGCTAGTCCTCGAGCAAACAAAACAAAACTCAAATACAATAACTCCATCTCGTCGAGATTACGGTTACTTTTAGCGAATGTAACAAGCCTTTAAACCCCTAGGTGTCCATAGTGGATGAGTTTTAGTCTCGTGTAGGTTTACAAGAGGCATACCTACAAAACCTTTTACTCCAATTTCCAATTACCTATGAAGATATATGAACAAATCCTAAATGATTACAGGAGGAAGTACCCACATGCGAATCCAATTCAAGAGTATAAATCATAGTTTGGCTAAGTTAGCATGTGTAACTGGTGGTTCAGATTTGTCCCTCCAATAGATAAATCTAGGGCTAATAGAGAAAGGTCGCGCATGTCTTCTATAAACTCCAAACGTGTGGTGTTTGGTATATATATTGTGTACAAAAAAACGTTCGTCATTCCTATTAACTTGGATCAGCTCCTTTCTAGCCTTACCCATTCTCTTCCTTTTCTTTTGGAATTATGTGAGATCAATACATTATCAACAACTCTTTAAATGCTGTAACTATGATGGATCTAACTTGCAGATTTAAAACGCAAAAATGAGATATGTTTGACGGTCTTCTTTTTTGTTGTATGCTTTATTTCAAGGTTTTCATTTTCTCAAATTACATTTGTTCTTTATCGGGTTGTGAATATTTTAGGTTTTAACTTTCTCCACAGATGATCAACACCACCACTAGGTACTTCAGAAGGTAATATAATTTTTTAGTTATAATGGTTTTTGTGATCGATCACAATAAGGGTTTATACAATTTTGGGAATAACCCAATTATTTTGAATTATTAATTTAGAGTCCTTATCTTATTTACGGTTATGGTTCTTCATACAAAATACTATTCTACACAGGGTGAGTTTGCCAAGGAGCCCTCCAAAACAGATAATCCCACTTCAGTTGGAAGAAAATCTTTAGCACATCATCGTGCTGGTGTAACGTCTGATTTTCCATCGTTTCATTTTCAAGGAAACGAAAAGAAACCTCACTGAAACTTTTACATTTCACCATCAGGGAGGACTCCAATCTTTGTTAGGGTTCTTATATTTTCATTCCCAACAAAATTAACAGTTATTGATTTTGTGGTTCGGTTTGTCGTTCAAAATACAATCTATCTATGTTCAAAATGATAATGGTGATACAAGTCAAATTTTAAGATGATTTATAGATAATGGGATTAATTTCTTTTTATGGAGAGAAAGATAGTTTCCAACACTTTTTTCTCCCAGGAGAGGAACGATTTTATGAGGTATAGAAAAAAGAACTTAACCCCAACTTTTTTTCAATTTCAATGGTAGTTCGGTAGATTGAAAATAAGGAATTCAAGTTAATCCATGATAGATCCTTAGAATTTCTTTAGTAATATTTGGTTTTTATCGAATGGAACAAGAGATTGATGATACATGTAAAGACTCAATGAAAATGTATCTTTTGTATTATAAATAATGGTATTTATATTATTTTTGATTTCATTTGACCATGTGATTTTGCGTAATTAGGTAGTGCATGACGTTGATTGGGACATACTGTGGCTTCAATAAGATTTTGTCATGTATGTTTGCAATTTATCTGATACTTGGCGGACATGTCTTGCCTATAATTCTTATTTCAATTAAAATCCTTTACTTCTGTACATGAAAATCGAAAGTAAAATTTTTGTCGTCTCTTCCTATGATATTACTCTACCTGAATTTCGCTTGATGTATATATGTATAAGTCATATTCTGAATTTTTTTTGAAAGATTCATTATTTGTGTTTACTAATTAATGTATAGGTATCAAGGGTATTGGAGTTTGAAAGGAACAATTTAGAGTTTATTTTGATTAAATCTGTGGATTAGCTGGGAACAAAAAGTAAATGTTTATCCCTTACATGTATAATCAGTACTTTATTCAGATTTTTATACTTACATATGGAACGGGCCGATATATAAGATAAGCATAAGAAGATTTTAATATAAAAAGAGAATATAGAAACTGTTTATATTGTTTTTGCATTTTCCCTTTTTTTTTCTAGCTCTGCCACTTTGAATGGAACTACTTAGTAAGATGCACCCAAAAGATCCAATTGATAGTGTAGATTTGGATACAAATGCTTTATTTCCATTTTGGCATCACTAAAAAAGTTCCCGTATTTTGGCAACATGGAATTAAAATAACTTCACGACTCATTCATAGACCTTTATGACGGCAACGAATGTGCTTGATCTTTTTGTACCATAGACTCCACGCATTAAAGAATCCTAAGTAAATATCTATAATTGCAGAGTATGTAGTCTGGAAACCACCAAATTTAGATAAAAAGGTTTTCATTTTTCTTGAACAAACTTCCCCAAGGGTGCTTCTTGTGGTCGAGATGTCTTGCGGGCACAATACCTAGTTGATGCGATGAGTGGGGCGGCGATAGCAGTAGCGGATGACTTATTCTCTTCGATTACAGGGGTTGTCAGGGATTGAGAAAGAGGAGATATGGAAGAAACTATTGGGTGACATGACTATGGTGGTGCTGAGATGCTGATAGTGATGTTGAGTTGCAGAGGCAATGAAAAGAAGCTACAGAAATGGGTTGTGTTCTTGAACTGTTTTTGGTTGCAGTGGTTGGAACTAGGGAAGATATTCAAAGGAGTTGGTGGTAGATGATTAAAGGTTGAAGTGTGTCAATGCATAGAATTATTGGTGGAGCTGACTTGTGGCAGTGAGATGGAGAATGAATGGGAGATTGCAGTTGTTCATAGGCAGAAGGCAATGTGTGCTGCAATGTCGCTTGCGAGTCATGAGCGGTTCGTGAAGCTTGAACTCATGGAAGAAGCTGAGGTGCGGATTGAGCTGTAGATGAGAGGGTTATGTAGGTGGGAACTGGAGCTGCAGTGGTTGCAAAGAATCTACAGCTGCGAGTTACAAAGAGTGGATTGTATGGAATTGAACCAGCAGGGATGGCCAGGTCTGGTGGCTTTGATGGTGCTGGTAAATATGAAGTGGTGGATAAGGCTGAAATGCCTGCCAGGGATTGTGTATGTGAGTTACAGATTGAATCCATGTTTGCAATAAGGAGTTGCATAGCCATCATGGATGGGTGAGTGAATGGTGAAACACAGCACAATTCAAGGCTGTTGCAACAGTTTAGGCCTAGAGGTCACTCAGCCCAGTTGGCTACTAACTCAGCTGAGTTTTCTAACTCATTCCATGACTCAGTGATTCCTCCCTTGAACAAGTTGACTAACAGAAGACCATCAAGTCAACAGTTAATTCTAACAGAATCGTGACGGAATATTCCATCGACGGAGGTGCATTTTCAGGTGGTCGGCGACGATAATTTCCGGTGACCGGATTCCGACAATTTTCCGGCAAAAAAACAGTTTTCCGGCGAGGGTATTTTGGGACATAATTTCTACACGGGTTTCTCTCACTTGTGGGCTTGATGGATTTCTATCTAATGGACTTGAAGACAAAACCAAATTTTGGAAGGAGTATCCTTTATGGAAATGGAGAAACATATAAAAGAGAGGACTTTAATCTTTTATCTATGAATTATCTTATATATTCTACTACTTTGTTCTAGGGTTTAGAAACATGTTAGGGTTTCTCTTTCTTCTTGTTATGAACTCCTTGAATATGAGTACTTGATTTTATTATTGGTTATGGAATAATTGGATTTCACATAATATGGTTTTTGATATGATAAATTAGTTTTGTCTCCATACTTTATCGTTTATGATTCACAATTTATATTGTTATATGATTTGAATGCTTGTTTGATCGAGTCGCGAATCGGTTGAGTTTGTTTTCATCTCTATTGCTAGATTAGGGTTTGTTATACGTAAAAGTGATAGATTTCTGATTGCAAGTAGCATAAATATGATTATAGTTTGTAGTGATATATTCTTATGATCATATGTGAATTATAACCTTTGTTAAATTGAATTAGTGCGCTTTCCACGTTCGATTGCTTTGATTGGCCTGATTTCATAGAACTTAATGCATCTAGGGAATTAAACTTGATTAGTGCTTTTACATATTAGGTTGTTCTTTAAGATAGAATTCATACTCGCATCTTTTAATGTGTTTGTTGATGACAAAAGGAGATTAGCGGGATATTATTGCGATCAAGATATTCTAGGGCTTTTGATAAAAGTTGAGATTAAAATATCAATTCTAGTTATTGTGAAGAAAACATATTTGTGAATGAAGATGAATCCTTAACCAATATTCTCAATACTTTGATTTGTTTACTTTTCTTTGTTTGCTTTTACTTTACTTTTAGTATATAAAAATCAGAAAACCCCCCTGTTTTATATAGGAATCAAACAACTTGACAACCTAGTCCTCTCTGTGGGATCGATCCTTTCTTGCCCTTGCTATATTTATATTTTGAGTAGTAAGAAAGTGTAAATTATTTTTGACGACACGACAACGATCAAATTTTGGCGCCCGTTGTTTGAGGCAACGGTTGTCACTTGTTTTTGGTTTCTTATTTTTGTTTTGTTTTTGTTTTTAGTCTTATTTTTGTTTTTCTTATTTTATGGTTTTTAACCTTGGTTTGAGAATCGTATTTCAGGTACTTATTATGGACGGAGCATATTGGAGCAATCAATACGGCTTTCAACCTCAACAACATGACAACTATCACCCTTATGGGGAGTACAATCAAAACCAATCCTTTGGTTATGATCCATACTCCACGTACCCTATGAGTTATTCTCATACATATCAACCTTCTTATGGTGGTTTTGTAAGTGAGAAACCACAAGGAGGGGAGAATAGTTGTGCTTCTCTTAATATTTCCTCTAGTTTGGTAGATGAGATGCAACGATTTATGGCCAGCATGGAGTCAATTTGTAGACAACCAAGCATGGAACCAGTTTCATCGACCAAATGTGCTAATAGTATGTTTAGCCCAATTTCTGATCGTAGTTATGATCATTCACCCATTCAAAGGGAAGATAATTGGCCTAGAAATACTGAGGTAAGTGATTCTACTTTGTCTATTTCGAGTGAGTTTTACCAACAAATGGAATGCTATTTTCAGAACTTGGATGGATCACTCCAAGAGCTTCAACAAAGTGTTTCATATTTAAGACAAGGCATTGAAGAATACAAATAGGACATGCACAATTCTGCGAAAGACCAAGCTTTGGAAAGTGGTAGCCAATCTTATGACAGTGACGATGACTATAAAAGTACATCGCTTGAACCAATTTATGGTGACATCCCCGAGGAGTCTACAATGGAGTCTCTTTTCAATCAAGGTGAAGTAGAAAAGGACCAACCTTTGGAGATATTGGATGACATTAGTGTAGTTGACTCAATCCTTGATCTTTATAATGATCAAGAACCTATTCAAAAGGCACATGAGTATGATGAAACTAGTGTTTTACAAGATTTTGCAACATGGTTTGAGTCTAATGAAGAGGATTATGTTGAGAATGTGACCGTTATGACCAATATTATGGAAGACCCAATTGAGCTTGCAAAGGATTGTAATGATGATGTTTATGTCGAGACTCCGGTTAAGGCAGAAACGGATGAAGAATGGTTGCAAAGTTTGATAGAGGACCATGATATACAAGAGGTGAATAGTTCACTTGATTTTTTCAAGGATGAAGAGGATTCCGTGTTACAAGAGATTGTGTGAGGTTTGTCTAACCCTTTGCATATTGATTCTTCTCCTTTACCTCTTATTGGTTTGAATGTATGTTCTTCGAGAACATTGTTGAATGATGTTGTTTCTCGATTTCCGCCATTAGAGAAATGTGATTCTCATATTATGCAGGTTTTTGAACAAGAAACCGTGGAAGTACCCGACTCCTATATTCTTTATGCACTTCCAAGTGTGGACAAGAATAAGTGTGGGGGAAGCTTTTATCGGTTCATAGCTTCATTTCTGTTTTATATTACTAATATTTGTATGGAGATATTGTTTGCAAAACAGGTACTACGGATGGATCCCCAAATTTTCAGATTGCTAATATATGGGGAATGAATCTTTCAAGAATCTAAGTCGGGCCGTCGATTTTAAAACAAGCGCTTAGTGGGAGGCAACCCACCGGTTTTGTATTTCTTATCCTTTTGCTTTTTTATTTTATTTTTGTTTATTTATTATTTATTTTTTTCATATTTGCATCCCCATGTTTAATTTCATTAAGTCCATAATCTATCTTAGAAGAGCATTATGATGAATACCTTTTCGTCAGAAAATTTCAGACTGCGTGTAGTTCAGTCCAGAAACCATAACTGTCAGAAAGTTTATCAAAACACTGTGAAATTTTGACACTGTGTAGAAAACACGTAGGTGAACAACTTTTGTGAAATGGAGTTTTTCCAAATTCCTTACCAATTTTCACAGTTTTTGCGTTTTATCTGCTATTACGTCAGAATTCAGAACTTTCGGTTTTACACATTGAGGACAAAGTGAAGTTTAAGTGTGGGGGAGCATTTATATGTTTATATAGTTTGTTTTATGCCTTTAGTAAAAAAAAAAACAGAAAAAATGTGTGCTTTTTAAACTCCGAAATCTAGAAACTTGTGCCTTTAGGATGACACCATTAGTGGATGAAACCATTTTGAATGCAGGAGTTGAGGAACCAATTAACTAAAAGAGACGAAAATAGCTCAGAATATCATAAATATCATGATAGTTGTTACCATATCTCGGAATATCACCATATCATGTTCTACTTTTATTTTTCCATATTTATCTATTGTTCTCTAAGTGCTTTGGTGGGTCACTAAAAATAGAGTTGTTATTACTGCTAGGATGAAATAGAGTGATTGAGTTGCTAAAAAAAAAAAAAAAAAAAAAAAAAAAAAAAGACCGACCAATTAGACCAAAACGGAATAAAATGACACTTGGGAATAGCAGTATGTGTGAAACGTTGTCCCTGTCTCCGTCGCCTAAACAAGCGTGGAATGCAGGATCCAAGGAAACTATCACGTACTTGCTGACAAGAAGCATGCGCTTGGATCCAAAATATTTAATCATGATGTCTATTAAAAAAAAAAGTGAAAAAAAAAAGAAAAAAAGAAAAAATATTATTTTGGTTGAATAAAGTCACTCCTGGTTCCCTTGTAGAATTCAAACCAAGTAGCTCAATCCAATAGGGCATAGGTTCATCTTGGCAGTGACCTTCAGACAGATATGGGAAACATCGATCACTTGTGAACATTCGCCAACATCTACATCTATATCCATCTTCTTAATCTTTTCATTGTGATTGTGGTTTGTTAGTTTCCGATTATTGTGGCTTGTTCGACTATCTAATTAGAGCTTTATTTACTAATATATGAATTGAATTTGCACAAGGTACCTCCTCCTGTAGTCGATTTTGGATTCGTTCATTGATTTGTCACAAATAGACGGAGTTGGAAATATAGGTTTTGTAGGTAGACCTCTTGTAAACCTTCACGAGACTATAACTCGTCCACTAGGGACACCTAGGGGTTTAAAGGCTTGTTATTTATGCTAAAAGTGACTATAGCCTCGACGACACGGAGTTGTTGTATTTTATTTTTGTTTGATTTTCTCGAGGACTAGCAAAGTCTAAGTGTGGGGGAATATGATAGGTGTCTAAAACACCTTATTTTATATTTAGTATTTATGCTTTCTTTGCTATTTTTCTTGTAAATTATGTATCTTATGTTTTGTTTTTGAGTATTTAGGTACTTTGGAGTCGTTTGGAGCAAAAGAAGAAGAAACAAGGCAAAATGTGCAAATGTTATTGGGAGGAGATTACTTCTCATATTTGCTTTTATTTCTTCATCCCTATCTGAAAAGTTTGTCGGCTTTAGTGATGCGAATTTGTCTGAAAAGCACGACAACTTTAGTGATGACTCTCATTGAAGAGTATAAGTGAATATGAGAAATAAGGGACGGTTGCTGTTAGCGGAGGAACTCGAAAGAGGGAGAAAGCGTTCAATTGGAGCATAAAAGGGAAAAGCTGTCAATTCATAGGCAATTACTATTGGGAGCCGAGCTAAGGATAAGGGGCTGGAAACTTTGGTGAACCCTTATCAAGAAGTAACCACCCCTTATAAGCACTCCATTTTGGGGTGGTTTCCATTACTGAGGTGTACTAATCCACCCCAATTATTCCCAACCCTAAATGAAGAAACTCTCCTCTCAATTATCTATTCGTTCACTGAAATTGAGAATGGAGAAGCAGCCGGTGTTCACTGCTGAGATCGAGAAATACAAGATGGTGGTTAATGGAGAAATCAGAGAAAGAAGGTGATGAGTTCTGTGAAATCATGAATCTGAAATGAAGAAAGGAACTATGGGTTTGTTCGAATCTATTGCCCAGCAAGTGAGGATGAAGAATTTCTGTTGTTCAATCGAAGAAGAGTAAGAGATGGAATTGAAGAAATCAGGGAGAGAAGATGGTGAATCTAGGGTTCAATTCGAAATGGGTTTTGGATGATTTCGTGATTAAATGAAGTTGAGATATCGAGCAAGGTTAAATTGATGATGCTCTGTTGATTCAGTAGAAGAAGATTTAAGGGTGTGAATTTGATTTGTTCATGAGCCGAAGTAAATGGGTTTCTGGTGGAAGATGTGGCAAACAATTGAGTTCTGAGATTGATTGAGAAGAACTGGTACTATTGCTGCTGTAGTTCAAATGATGTGACATTGTGGTATGGAGCATGGGTCTGTTAATTGAGAGAAACGTGATTTGATGGGGATGAGGTCAAATTCAGGGATTGAGAAAGAGGAGATATGGAAGAAACTATTGGGTGACATGACTATGGTGGTGTTGAGATGCTGATAGTGATGTTGAGTTGCAGAGGCAATGAAAAGAAGCTACAAAAATGGGTTGTGTGCTTGAACTGTTTTTGGTTGCAGTGGTTGGAACTAGGGAAGATATTCAAAGGAGTTGGTGGTAGATGATTAAAGGTTGAAGTATGTCAATGCATATAATTATTGGTGGAGCTGACTTGTGGCAGTGAGATGGAGAATGAATGGGAGATTGCAGTTGTTCATAGGCAGAAGGCAATGTGTGCTGCAATGTCGCTTGCGAGTCATGAGCAGTTCGTGAAGCTTGAACTCATGGAAGAAGCTGAGGTGCGGATTGAGCTGTAGATTAGAGGGTTCTGTAGGTGGGAACTGGAGCTGCAGTGGTTGCAAAGAAGCTACAGCTGCGAGTTACAAAGAGTGGATTGTATGGAATTGAACCAACAGGGATGGCCAGGTCTGGTGGCTTTGATGGTGCTAGTAAATATGAAGTGGTGGATAAGGCTGAAATTCCTACCAGGGATTGTGTATGTGAGTTATAGATTGAAGCCAAGTTTGCAATAAGGAGTTGCATAGCCATCATGGCTGGGTGAGTTAATGGTGCAACACAGCACAATTCAAGGCCTAGAGGTCACTCAGCCCAGTTGGCTACTGACTCAGCTGAGTTGTCTGACTCATTCCATGACTCAGTGATTCCTCCCTTGACCAAGTTGACTAACAGAAGACCGTTAAGTCAACAGTTAATTCTAACAGAATCGTGACGGAATATTCCATCGACAGAGGTGCATTTTCAGGTGGTCGGCGACGATAATTTCCGGCGACCGGATTTCGGCAATTTTCCGGCAAAAAAACCAGTTTTCCGGCGAGGGTATTTTGGGACATAATTTTTACACGGGTTTCTCTCACTTGTGGGCTTGGTGGATTTCTTTCTAATGGACTTGAAGACAAAACCTAATTTTGGAAGGAGTATCCTTTATGGAAATGGAGAAACATATAAAAGAGAGGACTTTAATATTTTATCTATGAATTATCTTATATATTCTACTACTTTGTTCTAGGGTTTAGAAACATGTTAGGGTTTCTCTTTCTTCTTGTTATGAACTCCTTGAATATGAGTACTTAATTTTATTATTGGTTATGGAATAATTGGATTTCACATAATATGGTTTTTGATATGATAAATTAGTTTTGTCTCCATACTTTATCGTTTATGATTCACAATTTATATTGTTATATGATTTGAATGCTTGTTTGATCGAGTCGCGAATCGGTTGAGTTTGTTTTCATCTCTATTGCTAGATTATGGTTTGTTATACGTAAAAGTGATAGATTTCTGATTGCAAGTAGCATAAATATGATTATAGTTTATAGTGATATATTCTTATGATCACATGTGAATTATAACCTTTGTTAAATTGAATTAGTGCGCTTTCCACGTTCGATTGCATTGATTGGCCTGATTTCATAGAACTTAATGCATCTAGGGAATTAAACTTGATTAGTGCTTTTACACGTTAGGTTGTTCTTTAAGATAGAATTCATACTCGCATTTTTTAATGTGTTTGTTGATGACAAAAGGAGATTAGCGGGATATTCTTGCGATCAAGATATTCTAGGGCTTTTGATAAAAGTTGAGATTAAAATATCAATTCTAGTTATTGTGAAGAAAACATATTTGTGAATGAAGATGAATCCTTAACCAATATTCTCAATACTTTTCTTTGTTTGCTTTTACTTTACTTTTAGTATATAAAAATCAGAAAACCCCCGGTGTTTTATATAGGAATCCGAAACAACTTGACAACCTAGTCCTCTCTGTGGGATAGATCCTTTCTTGCCATTGATATATTTATATTTTGAGTAGTAATAAAGTGTAAATTATTTTTTACGCATACGACATCGATCATCTACTTTATGGGAACTTGGGGATGATACTTTATGTTTTTTTAAGCGTCTGAAGAATTATTTAGCTAGCAGGGATGTTAGTAGTGGTTTTGGTAGTTTTATTTTTCATATATTAGGCATTGCTATTCAAAAAGGTGTTGGTGCCGCCCAGCTTGTTTCTAGGCTTCCCACCACGAGTTTGTAATTGATAACATAAACGATCATGGAAATATTTTTTTTGAACAAGTGGGTAAACTTTTCTATTATTATTAGTAGTTGAAAATATTGATTCTCTCTTTATTAAAGCAATTTTACAACATATTTTTATATGAACTTTGGAATGAGATTAAATGAAACCATAAAAGACTCTTATATATACTTTATTGAGGTTGCATTGTTCATATGCATCTTTGCCAAGGCAGTGTTCAAGAACAAGAATGGGCAGCAAAAGGTGTGGTGAATTTCATTTTTCCATATTTTATCAAACTTTCTTATACGAGTTTTTATTATATCTATTTAATGAAAATTTAGTGTCAAGAAGATATATGAGCAGCAGTTGTAGGAAACTGAAAACTTCACTTTTCTGAAGTTTTTATGGAAAAAGAATGTCCCTGCCAAGGTCAGTTTCTTACTATGGGCTTATATGCATAATTCTATACCTACTCTAGCTATGCTTAGACACAGGGGTGTTGATGTTGCATCAGATAGATGCCATTTATGTTAGAATGAGGTGGAGGAAGCGATCATATTTTTGTGACTTGTAAGTATGCTCATGAGATATGGATGCACTTCTTGAAGGAATTCAAAGTACAATGGATAATTCCTGATACTCTTACCAGTTTATTTGAGATTTGGAGCCAGTGTAATCTCAGAGGTAGGTGTAGGGATGTCTGGGAGAAATACATTATGTTATTATTTGGCATCTATGGAAACAAAGAAATGATATGGCTTTTGGTGCTAGACACAAGACTGTGTCTGAATTAGTTCTGTTAATCAAGCAAGATATTGTTCTTTGGCTTCATGAGAAGACTACTTTTAGATATGTTTCTGTAAGGTCTATTTTATTTAATAGGGAAACGATTCTGCACTCTTGATATAAGTGTTTGAATTCTTCTCTGGGTTGTACATATCTTTTTTTTTTAATATAACCTTTTCTCTTCAAATAAAAAAAAATTTAGTCATTGTGGCTGGACATGTTACTTTTCTGAGGGAGACGAAGACATGAGTTTAGGTATTTTGCTATTTGGTTATAAGAGATTCCCAAGTGGGCTATGTCAATTCAACAATGTTAGACTTATTTGAGCCTAAATTGACTATAGAACCTGTTTTATGACCTACTTTACCCTATCTCTGCAGTGCATTTTGAGGTTTACACAACGTGGATATATTTTTGTTGGATTCAACGAGACTGAGATTGTGCAAGATGTTTTTATTCGAGACAGAAAGGTACATTTGTTACGACTGTCGATGTACTTAATGTTTCAATTTAGATCTTACTATTTGAGGTCATAATCTTGGTTAGTAAAAAAGGCCAAGTAAGGAAATTAAGTTGAAACTTTAGTTGTCCAATCAATTATCCATCAGCTTAACATAATTGGTAAATATAATATTTTTGAGCTTTGCTTAATTGTTGTATATCAATTATTTTTGGAAAACGAGTTTGGCATCAGTGTATATATTCAAGTATGTACTAATTATTGTTTTGGTGTCCATGGCAGCAGTTAGTGGGGCAAACGCATGTCTATTGACAATATGAAGTGGACTTAGTAGCTATGAATTTGTCTATAGTGGTAAAAAAAAAATCATTAGTAGTGAAGAACCAAGTTGGTAGAGGAGTGTGTCTCAAATTTAATCTGCTTATACTGTTTGTCATTGCAGCCTCTTGGGATGGGAAGGTACAAAATGTCAATTGCTTATAAGGCGAAATTTGGCATTTTAGCCATGGACTTCGCCAACAATAAATTAGTTCCATGCACAAAAATTGATGATAGATTGATGATAGCGGATGTGTCATAAGAATTAAAGTTAATGCCCTAAGATGAATAGTTTAACCACGTGTATTTATGCTTTGAACTTTTTCCAGATTGTAAAGAGGGTTTTGTTATCTTGTGCACCCATGCACAGGATAAGATCCAATCATTGGCCTTGGAAATGATAAAAAACAATAAAAAATTATGATAGATAATGTATTTTGCATTGGAAAAAGCAAATTTTCATAGATTTTTTTAATTTTTCTTCATAGAAGTGCAAACTTTACCTTCTCCAATGCAAAATACATTATCTCTCATAATGTTTTATTATTTTTTATCATTTTCAAGGTCAATGATAGGCTCTTATCTTGTGCATGGGTGCACAAGATAACAAAACCCAAAGTAAAGAAGAGAGAGACTATCAAAACGGGTAAAAACTCATTTACCAAAGTTATTTTCTGGATCACTGAATTGCTTCTTTACTTACCCAACATAGATGTGGTCGAAATAGTTTTTTTTTTGAGTTCTTTACCTCCTTAGTTGAAGTCGTGTTTTTGTTGCACACAAAAAATGGTAAAAGGAGAAACAAATCATCCCGAACGTCAATTGCATGTTGAGCACGGATGGTACCATGTTTATTCCAAGTTAAAAGGTTTTAAAGTATCAGATGACACTAATTAATGTGAGGGTTGGTACTGTACTTCTAGGTTTCTAAGATATCATTATTTGTATGTGTGCTTTTGTTCACTAGTTTCCGAAAATTGTTGCATGTGTTAGAAAACTCAGGTGTGTCGATAACCAAGGAGTCTCATAAGAAATTCAAAAGTTCCATTTAGTTTTCATTATTCAGGTCTGATATTTGAATTTGTCTGATGGTTTAGTTCAAGATCATATATATACTTGACTTTTTCAAAATAAAACAAGTTAGCGAAAAAATCCCGCATCATTAGGAGGAGAGTTTGATGAAATATCCGGACATATTTTCATGCCTGTGCCGTTACGGCACGGGTTAAGCCCTAGTTTATATATAAGTAACAAACATCTACTCAGAAAGTTGAACAAAACCACAATACTCGGAATCTAACAAACCACAATCACACATGAATAGATTAAGAAGATGGATATAGAGATAGATGGTTGCGAATGTTGACTAAAGTGAACGGTGTTTCCCATATCTGTCTGAAGGTCACCGCCAAGATGAACCTATGACCTAATGGATTAAGATACTGGTTCGAATTCTAATATCAACTCAACTGTCATATACATGGGAACTAGTGATCGATAATCCTAATTCTAGATCAACTCAGCTGGCATATACAAGGGAACCAGTAGTCAATTTATTAATTGAACAATGTTAATAAATTTATTTATTTTTCCACTTTTTTTTCTTTTCTAATTGACAACATGATTAGATCTTTTGGATCCAATCGCATGCTTCTTGTCAGCAGATTACATGGTAATTACCATGGATCTTACGTTCCACGCTTGTTTAGGCAACGAAGACAGGGAGAACACACATATATTGCTATCCAAGTGTCATTTTTTTATATACACCGGTTGGTCTAATTGGTCTGGTCTTTTTTGTTTTTTTTAGTAACTCAATCACTCTATTACATCCTAGCAGTAATAAAAATTCGATGTCAATGAGCCACCAAATCACTTAGAGAAACAAAAAATTTGCGAAAATAAAATTAGAAAGTGATATGGTAACAACTATCATGTTATCTGTAATTCCTGAGCTATGTTGTTAACAGACGGAGAAATTTAATTTGGATTGTGGTCTCGAGTCCAACCTACGCATTTGTTGCTGGGATCGTGCAATGTGGGTGCATGAATCCTAATGTTGTCGTGCCTTGCATTTGGAATGCGAGGTGAGTACCCCTAAATTTTTCAATGGGTGTTTTTAACTAAATAAGCTACCCCTTAGTGGTAATAAGGTTCTTGGATAGTAGATGTATATGGAACACTCTAGATACCGTGAGCATGGTTCACACATGTTTAGCATGAGGGAAACTAAATGTGTTTTGGACATTTTTATTTCAACCAAAATTTGAGAAGACCAAAACTCTTTTTATGATTCTAATTTTTTTTTTAGAAAACAACATGAACTCTTCCAATTTTCTTTGCTCTGAAAATCTTATTTGAATACGGAATAAGAAAACTGTTCATTCTTCCTTGAATATTTTGCTAACCGTGCCTTGGATTTCGCTTGATTCGAATCGGCAGTCGAGGTAGGGGGTTTTATTTCCTTTGATTTACTATCATCTTTGTGGTAATCAACTGATTTTAATCGATGATTGACCTAAATCTTTCTTGTTACTTATGATTCATGAATTTTAGTTAAATGGATATTGTGTAATCATCAGGCCTTAGATGTTCCAACAATTTACTTTGTGCATGTCTTGAATTCCTTCATACTTGATATGAAATCTGTTTAAAATGAAAAATCAGGGTTTCATTATTTGTTTTGGTTTCCTTCCCATCTTGTGTTAACTCTTTAATTCATGTGATTATATCCTTTGGGTTTTCAGTTATGGATGTTCACGAGAATGATATCACATTTTGATACTTAACTGGTTGTATGCTTTATCGATTCTTCAGAATGTCGCAATTGCTGCCAATGCTTGTATTGAAGTAAGTTTTCAGTTATGGATGTTCACGAGGTTCTACTGAACTTGGTTTTGATATTTCCTTTGCGGGAATTCGATTTGGAAACTAGTGGACTCTACTTTAGGAACGTCGGGCCTAAGTGGCACCCCACCACCTCGGTGGCAACCCGGAAGATCGTTGCGACAACGATGGCTGGTAACCAGAACTACCCTGACGGTGGCACTAGCCATGAGAATAGTATAGTAATTTTATCTGCATTTAAATGAATGGAAACTTACAAATGTTTATGAACAAATGCTTCACATTTACTTATGAATTCCAGATTCTAGTTTTATGCCTACTGATGCTTTAAGCTTTTGACAGTAGGACCAGAATATCGCTACATCTATTCTCTGCGATATTACCAACACTTCCCAGCGAGCATCACCGCAAGATTTTCAACATCACTTCACGAGTGTCACAAAAGCCTTCAAAAGAGTGACGTAATAACCGACGATTGAAGAAAACTTGAGAAAAGCATGTTTGTTCTGCGATGGTTACAAAACTTGCGAGATTTAACATTGTAACTATCGCGGTACAATCGCAGAATCAACCTGAAATAAGAGGAAAACTTAGATGTCATCTACTATGTAACTACCCTATAAATATAGACCCAATGTGTCCAGAAAAGGATGTTGTATTTTTGAGAGTTAAGAAAGTCTTGAGGAGAGAGAAACTTCAAGAGAATAGTTGTAATCTTGAATTCTTCCATTTCTGTAAACATTTCTGAGAACAAAATAAAAAGTGTCGTTTTTAATCTTCAATTGTGAGTTGATTATAACAAGATCTTAACAAGGGTGTAGTGTGGGAAATCCTGCAACTACATTTTGGCGCCCGAAACAGGGAGAATCAAGCTAAAAAAAATAATCTCTAATTACAATTTGAAGATTTGAAGAAATTGTTAGAGTTGAAGAAATGGCTAGAAGAAGAAGAAATATATCATAGCCACCAACAACTGTAAGGAGGAGTAAAAGACTTGCAGGAGAAGAAACAAATGAATTAGGAGAATCTTCAAGGATAAGAACAAGAAGAAATAGAACAAGTATTGAAGGAGAAGATCAAATTCCACAACCGAATCAACAAACACCGATAAAAAATAGAAATGTGGATTATGATAGAGTGAGTGTGCATACTTGGAGATCGGATTCGATGGAAGATGTAGAAGATCAACAATAAGAAACGGAAGAAGAGAAGAAATAAATCAAGGAGTGGTTGAAGAATTAATTCATGGAGAAGGCGAAAATGAAATAACATATGATCCAAGACAAAGAATACAAGAGGAAAGAAGATTAGAGGCGGAAGAGCGTGCAAATTTAACAAGACAAAATCACGAGTTGAGAATGGAGAATTTGAGGTTACAAAATAGAAGATCAAGAAGTACTATTAGATCGAATTCAAGATCATTAAGAGAAGAATTAAGGAAAAATTCTCTAATAAGAAATGCTAGAGGAAATATCCAAGAGGAAATGCAAAATCCAAATGAAGAACAACGTCATAGAGAAGAAGAGGTAATAGAAGATCGCCATGATCCGCGTGGCGAAAATTTGGATAATAGACTTAACAACAGAAATCAAGAGGGAAGAGACAACCAAAATGATGAAGATAATCCAGAAGAAGGTAGGAGGATATTACATGGGCGAGAGATCCATAGAAATCGAAGAATAATTGAGGAAGAAATTGAGAGACATTATGCTGAACAAGCACGACTAGCTTGCGAGAGAGAAAGATTAAGGGTAGAAGTAGAAGAACAAGAATTCCAAGAGGCAGTACGACAGAATAACCATGAAAATCGAGAAAGGAGACAGACGCAAATTGTTATAATAATAATATTCAGGAAGAGTATGATAGAATACAAAGGAGAATAGAAAGACAACGAAGAGAAATGATGAGAAATGAAGAAATTCCCAGAGAAGTACAGCTGCGATTGCAAGAAGAAGGTGAAATAGAAGATCGCAGAAGAAGGAATATGGATGTAGATGAAGATACACAAAATATCGCAAGACAAGAAGTACATGAACGCATGAGAAGGGAAGCAGCATTGAAAAGACCAATGGAACCAAATTCAGCTGCGAATGAGCAAATTTTAAGAGAGTTAGCAGAGATGAGGGGAATAATAAATAACAGAAGAGAAGGATGTAGAAGGCAACTTGATAAAGCTATTGAAGAAGCTGCGAGAACTCCATTCACTCAAGAAGTACATTTAATAGGAATACCTCCAAAGTGCAATTTACCAGCATTAACCAGCATTTTTGATGGAACTACCTGTTCCATACAACATGTTAAGGCTTATGTTAGATGTATGTTGCAATGGGAGAATCATGATGCTGTATTGTGCAGTATTTTGCATCTAGCTTAACTGGCGAGGCGCTAAAATAGTTTGAGGGATTGACAAAAAATACTATAACTTCTTTTGATCATTTACAAGCTATATTTCTGGGAGCATATATAAGAAACAATTCATCGCGGCCAGGTATTGAAGATGTGTTTGGGTTAAAACAGAGGGTTGGCGAAAGTCTGAAACATTTAACCATAAGATGGAAGACAATGTGCAGTGAGATGGCAGGAAGAGTAGACGAGAGATATCTTATCTTGTATTTTATCAATGCAATGTTCGCGACCAATCTGCTGTACATACAAATTTTCAGAGTCAAGAATACAATCACTATGACTGAACTACGAGAACTACAATAAGAGTACATTGCTTTAGAGGAGAAACAAAATGAGATGGAATCATATCCAATCGCGAATACCAATTCATTATCAACAAATGGGAGTTTACTTCCTAAAATAATTAACAATGTGGCGAGCAGCTCGCAAGCACAACAAGAGAAAGTAGAGATTGATAACCAGCAGAAGTTGGTAGCTATGGGCAGTCGAAAGGGAGAAGAATTATTACAATCGCGGTGGGAATAATAAGATTCAAAGGCTTGATCAGCCGCAAGAAACTTATGGTGGACAGAGGCAAAACAATTTCAGGATCCAAGGTAATCAGAAGATAATATGGGAAGAAATTAAGATGCCACCTCTAAATGCTAGTATAGAAAAAATCTGGGAAGCTATCATTTTGATGGAAAATATACCATCACCATGGAACATGGGAAAAGAACCACATCCTAATAATCGTAGTCAAGAATTTTGTCCTTACCATCACTTTCATGGTCACACAGTAAATGATTGCATAAATGTAAAGAGAATAATTTTAAGGATGATTGACCAAGGAAATCTAAACCACTTTTTAGTAGGATATCCACAATCTCAGCGATTGCCTCCGGCACCATAAATTCGCAGGGTAAATACTGTAAAAGGAGCAGAATCATTCGTAATAGAAGTTGGGGCTAAAACAAAGAATTTTTTTTGTAATTCCATTGTACATTCACACAGAACTGTTGAGTATTTCCATGATATGGTTCTAAGCAGAATCTTCGCGAGATACACAAATGGAAGAGAGATAATGAATATCGCGAGAGCCTCACCGTTAGAAGAATGGCAAAAGAAAACTATATCTTTCACTTCACAAGAAGTACCAGAGCCTGGCGAGCAGCATGATAACCCATTGGTAGTGAGATTAGAGATAAATCCAAAGCAAGTAGAAGAAGAAGATGAAGAAAATGATAATGAAAATGAAGATTCCTGGGCTATCAATAGAGTTCTAATAGACACAGGCAGTTCAATTGACATATTATTTTATCATACCTACAAGACCATGGGTGGAAGAGACGAAGATCTAATACCATCAACATATAAAATCTATGGTTTTAATGGTACTGCCAATAAACCCAAAGGGGAAATTGAAATGCGAATTCCATTAAAGGGGATAACTTCCAAGATCTTGTTCTGTGTTGTTGACATTGAATCACCTTACAATGCCCTGATTGGTCGACCTTGGTTACATGGGATATTAGGTGTAGCATCTACTTTCCACCAGTGTGTTAAATTTCCTCATCTTAATGGTATTGGAGTTATTAAGGGAGATTGGGGAGAAAGCAAGAAATGTTATGAAATTGATATAAAATCTTGCGAGGAAAGAGCTGAGAAGAAGACCAATTGGAAGTACAACATCAAGCAACGACAGAGATGTGAAAGATTGATGATTGATTCAATAGAGTAGCGAGATGAAGATGATGACGAGCGGCTCGCAGATAAATAAAAAATAGCAAAACGTAACAAAAAAGCAGAACCAGAAAATAGTAAGTATAAAGGTAAAATGATGAAATTTAAAGAAGCTTACACAGAATTTGTTTGAAGAAAATGCAATTGAAAAGAGTACTCTGTTTGAAAGAATTGCAAAATTTTACAAGAAAATCAAAGAAATGAAATTTTATCAGAGTTACAATACTCGCGAGAAACGCAAATAAAATTTCGCAGAGATTAATAGAATGGAACGAACCTTTATGGCGTGCACCTTAGTTCGCGGATACAATTACATGACTCAGGGATAAGGTTATACCGCTGCTGGAACCTGAGTCATGAAGATGTTGGGGTTAAAGAAAACCTATCCAGGAGAGAGATATTAGATTTACAACTATATAAGGTTATACCCTGGTTGGACGACTGAGAATCTTTTCTAAGAAGTGCAAAGTATGACCAAGGCGCCGAGGTACACGGTTGAGCCAAGGGTCCCCGGGGCGTACGAAACTACCCTGGACATTCTTGGTAAGTCTTGGCTATGATGCACTTGGCCTGAAGAAAACCCCACTTAGGGTGCAGTCTTGTAACTATAAGCCATATAGGCATAAAGGACAAGAGGCTGCGAAAACAGATGGTTGTTGGCAAATCTGGATGGGAGGAGCTAGTCTTGTATGGCCGATGTGCCCTCCTTGAAGGGGCAACCAGGGGAAAGATAAGGGCGGCACCCACCATTAGGGAGCTGATAAGTGTCTAAAGACGGCAATGTCATGGGGATTTATGATCGCAAGAACATTTAGGCCTGTCATATTGTCGCGTGAAGAAAGTTATACAAAGGCAACAATCCAAAAGAGAAAGGTTAAGATGAGATCAATAGGTTTTTACATTTAACAAGTGTAAAGACGTCATGCAATTTCATCGCAAGACGGCTATGTCATAAGGTTTAATTCTTGCAAGAGAGTTTATACTTATCATATTGTCGCAGAGATGTTGAAAAAATATTGATAAGACAAGATCAATGGGTAAATACATGCAAATGTAAAGACGTCCTGCGATTTTGTTGCAGAAAGAAAAAATGTGGCAAAATAAGACCTTTAATTAGGAAGGCATAATAAGACCATAAGATTATTGCGATAATGCTTGCATAATTTATGAGATTTGCGATTCTACGCATAAATCATAAAGTTATGCAATTATTGCTAGCGATAACATCACCGATATTGAGGCAAATTTAATTTGATTCACAACTAATATCTAATCTCTACTCAATTTTTTAATATTGCAGATGAATAATAGAGGCAAGTATGGGAATGCATAGAATGATGAAATTATTATTCATCCATCATATGATAATATTGCATAGATGATACATCTATACAAATAATTAAAGGATAATAATTATGATTGATTGATTATGTTGCAGAAAAAGAATTATTTTTTAATTCATACAGATAAGAGCAAAAGAAGTTTACACATCAAGTTGGAGAAGCTCACAACAATGTTACGAGAAGCAGAAAATAAATGTACAAAATTTACAAGGAAAATAAAAGGAAGAAAAAGAATTATTTGGATCCTTCACTTTCTTCATCAAATTACTTGTCATCGCCAGATTCCTCTTCTTCATCGTTATCATTATTAACTTCATCTTCATAAGATTTCTTTTCATCACAAGACTTTTCTTCATTGCCACTATTATTGCCGTCTTCACCATCGCTAGATTCCTCAGCTTCGCTATCAGAGATAACTAGATTTGGGGTATCAGCTGGAATTTCCTTTGCAAGATCGGGATATGTAGAATGAGGAATACCATGATCATCGCAGACTAGTTTAACAACGCTATTACGAACACGGATAAGGGCGTTACTAAAATTCGAAGATGAGATTTTCAATGTTTCCTTCAATATAGAATACTTTTCATTACGAGAAGATAGATTTCCAGCGAGGTGGCTTTTCTCTTCTTCTAACTCATCAAATCTTTTACGATAGTTCTTTTCGGATGCTGCGAGAAAATGATAACAAAGTTAATACATATAAGGATGATTCAATTAGGAAATAATTCAGTGAAATCATAAGAGTGATAACCTTCTCTTTCAGAAATCATGTCTTTAATTAAAGCCACTTGATCAGCATGAAGACTAACATCTACACCTAAATTAGTTCTGGCGTTGTCAAGAACTTTCGCATCCCAAGAAAATTCCACGTCATTATTTATAAGAAGACGGGAACGAATTTGGTTTTCCCTTTCAATAAAACCTTCCTTCTCGCGGATAAGCCCATCCCTTTCAATTTGAACTTCAAGAATGGTCTTATGGAAACTCGCTAAGGTTTCAGCTCCTTGCCTAGATATACGGTCTTTGTCTTTTGAGATATCTTTGTTTTTGGCTTTTAAAGTTTTAATCTCAACTTTGGAATTATGATATAGTTGTTTGAGTCTGTGAGATATATCTAAGCAAGTTCTGTAGTCAATTTCTAAGAGGCGAAACTTAGATCCGAGTTCATCTATAGAAAGGGAATTAAAGTTGGAAGGGTTATTTAAAGAATTATTAAGAAGTTCTAGAAGGGTATCGTTGTCTATTGGTTCAAGGAAAGAGCGAATGGTTAAAGCCTCATCAGTGAGACCAAAAATGTCTGCGAGAATGATAAATCAAGTAAGAAAGAATAGTTAAACGTAAAGTTACGAAGGAAAAGAAGAAGGTTATTATACCTAAGAGTTGTTTGTTAACAATATCAAGATTGGATACTTTGGCTGATTGATGAGAAAGATTGTTCTCAAGTTCTTTATTCCTCTCGCGAAGACTAGCGAGTTTAGCTTCTATTTGTTCATTCTTCTCGCGAAGAGTAGAAGATTCAGATTTCAGTTCTTCATTCTTTTGGAAAAGAATAACATTCTTCTGTTGAGAAAATTCACGCATATTATCTAAATCAGAAGCAACAACAAAAGCAGCTCTACCAACCTGCGATAGAACTATATAAGTCAAAATGTGGCAAAAATATCAATAGATACATAAAAAGGAGGAACAAATAAAAGCATACCAGACTGCCAAGTGAATTTAAGAGACTTGGAGTCAGCGATATTGAAACCCCGCGAAGGTAATCACTGTCAGCTAATATGGGAGCATCGCAAACTTTGGCGAGGGACCGGGATATTTCATTAATAGCTTCATCTCCATAATCATTAGGGATACCAAATATATTCTTGCCAAAAAATTTAGAAAAATGAGCCATTGAAGAATCAGAAGAAGAAGAATCCTTAATAGATGGGAAGCATTTATCATTATTGTTAAAATCCTCATCATTATTATCCTTGTCAAAATCAACACTTGGATTTTTTGGAATGGGTTGAGGAGTTGAAGAAGAAGAAGGTCGAGTTTTCCTTTTCTTCAAGGGAGGATCGCTAGATTCTTCACCGCGAGGGGCAATAGACTTCCCTTTGGGAGGAATAGTAGATTTATCCTTTAAAGATTTCTCCTTAGTTCTCGTGGGTTTCATTGGTTCTAGTTCTTCAATCTCCTGTGAACATAGATAAAGATAAGAAATAGGGGCTACAATATATTGTTAAAGCTAATAAAACAATATTTCTTACTTCATCTGTGAAGGATTTAAGAGCTAAGAAAGTGATGGGTTTCCTCAAAGCCTGATAGCTGAGTTTCATTCTGTCAATCTGGAAAAGATTGAAGTAATTAGCGAAAATATAAAAAGGTGGGGAAGATAGTGAATAATGATTATACCAAAGATTGGAGAGAACATACCTCTTTAGTTCTTTCAGGCCAGTTGAAAACCCAAGGTTGATATTCTGAAAGATTCGCGGGTAATACGCAAGAACCAGAAATATAAGGACCCTCAAGATATAATGGAAAAATGAACCACTTGTCATCGCTGGAATGGCGAGGGATGTATATGCCAATCAATATCTAACATAAGAGCTTTATCATCAGCGATCTTTTCTTTCTTCAAGCGAACACCCCAGCAAGTGCTATCCCTCTTCAGAGGGACTATTTTATAATTTTCAAAGAAGTTATCCACAATATAATCTGCAGAGACAATGTGAACATCTTTAAATTGAGGATTCTTCGCAGCTTCAGGGTAGCGAGATCCTTTGTCAGCACCGCGAGAAGCATATTCAAGCAGCAATCGAATACAATCTCCACCCAATTGATATATCGCTCGCGAGAATCTCTCGTCAAAAATTATTTCATAGAATAGTGGAAGTTCTGGATCATAGAGAGGAATGGGAAGACCAGCTTCAAGTTGACCTAGCGATACTATAATTTTCTCGCGAGAGCATTGATAATCTGAGAGAAAGTTCGGATTTAGGGATCTGATTTGGAATTGTAGACAAAGTGAAACCTTTGTTTTTGAGTTTTTCTTGCATCTCACCAAAAGAAATCAAATTTTTAGCACCAGCGGCAACCATTTTCAAGTATGGGAATGAAAGAGAAGGTTGGAAAATAAGAAAAGAATCACATCGATAACAGACGCGCAATTTACGGAAGAACAGTAAACTTTTAGAGAAATTACGGAGAGAAAGAAGAAGAAAGTAAAAGAGGAAAAGAAAAGAATGAAAGAAGTATTTATAGAAGAAGAAATTTCTCGAAGAAGTTGAATGCAATAAATGCTAAGAAAAGACATGAACGGTCAGATTGCAGCGGTTAGAGAGGACGTGTCGCAAATTCATTAGAAGAGAGAATGCGTGAAAACAGCTGGCGAAGGATACATAAACGTGTCAGAACAGAGATTAATGAAAAGATAAGTAGTTGCGGCATTTTAAAAGTTCTCATGATCTTCTCTTCTTCGCAGAAAAGACATGAGAGGAGGCAAGATGTAGGACCAGAATATTTCTACATCTATTCTCTGCGAGATTAACAACACTTCCCAGTGAGCATCACCGCAAGATTTTCAACAACACTTCACGAGTGTCACAAAAGCCTTCAAAAGAGTGACGTAATAACCGACGATTGAAGAAAACATGAGAAAAGCATGTTTGTTCTGCGATGGTTACAAAACTTGCGAGATTTAACATTGTAGCTATCGCGGTACAATCGCAGAATCAACACGAAATAAGAGGAAAACTTAGATGTCATCTACTATGTAACTACCCTATAAATATATACCCAATGTGTCCAGAAAAGGATGATGTATTTTTGAGAGTTAAGAAAGTCTTGAGGAGAGAGAAACTTCAAGAGAATAGTTGTAATCTTGAATTCTTCCATTTCTGTAAACATTTCTGAGAACAAAATAATAAAGTGTCGTTTTTAATCTTCAATTGTGAGTTGATTATAACAAGATATTAACAAGGGTGTAGTGTGGGAAATCCTGCAACTACAATGGCACTGTATTATCGGGATTGTGTTGGGATGTGGGTAAATAGTTTGATTAATTCTCCCATGTTTAATTGCTTAAATACTTTTGTAAGTTGCAGTTAGTTTTGTACAAAAATTTATATCATATGAACAAAAATCATTGAAGTAATTTCAGTCCATCCAGATCTTGGTAGTCTAATATCTTCATTTCTTTTCATTTATTTTTTTATGATTGAAAACCCACTTAAGCAAGTTCTGTTAGATTTTTATGGACAAGATGTACATTTTTTTTCCTCTATATATAAATTCAGGCTCTACAATTGTTTTCTTTTTGTATTGAATCCTTTCCGTTTGATGTACCATTTTATACGTATTATCATTTTAGACTTTCGAGTGACGGGACGGGGGTTTCGCCTTGCTGGACGGGTTGAAATCCACCCCGTTGGAAGGAAAAATTCACTAGTCCGTCACATATGTCCTTTTAGTTAATGGCTTCCTCAACTCCTGCAACCAAGATGGTTCCATCCACTTATATTGTCTAGTGTCATCCTGAATGCAAAAGTTTCTAGATTTTGAAGTTTATCATGCAATTTTATTTTTATTTTTTAACTAAAGGCATCAAACTCTACAAATTATATACAAATTACATAAACTGATATTCCAACTCATAGTTACTTCTGAACAATAAAGGATAAACACTAAACAAGCTATTTAGTTGGCATATATTCCCGACTTTGTTGAAATATACCCATCGTCAAGAAAAAATTCCATCTACTTAGAAAGGCGTGTTTATTCTAAATTGTTCAAAAATCTCTAAAAGTTAGAGTTTTGTATACATCAATTTTCGTTTTTATTATACCCTGCCCCCACACTTAAATCAAACATTGTCCTCAATGTTTCAAACCATTGCAAAAACAATAACAGGAATACTTGAAAAAGACAAGGAAGTAAGAATGGGAATTGTTCACCTGATTGACGCATACGAGAAACATTCAAAATAGACTCCCCATATATCCACAATCTGAATTTGAGGATCCACCCACAAAAAAATCTGCATATATAGAAAAAGCTTCATAAGAATATTAGCATATTGTGGGAAAAGTGAAATTATCATCCCACGAGAGTCACTCCCACAATTAGTCTTTTCTACACTTGGAAGTGTATACAAAACATAAGTGGAAGGTACTTTTAATCGTTCCTCTTGGCAAACCTGCATGGTTTTAGACTCAAACACATATGGTGGATATTTGGAAGCAAGAAATTCAGAAAGAACTTTAGAAGCACATAATTCCATCCCCAAATGAGGTATTTTCCTAAAAGTCGGGTTAACAACTCTATGAGAAACTACTTCAAGTTTGGAAGGATCATCATTAGATAGAGATTCATGTAAAGGGTTAGACAAACCTTACAAAACTTCTTATATTACGGGATCATCGGCACTTCTAGACACTTCCCTTCTCACATCACAAGTATTATCATTCTCACTCGCACTCTTGTTAAGACATTCATTGGTTTCTTCTATAACCAAGTCCTCCTCATCGGAAAAGAAATCAGGATCTTCTCCAAGCAAATCATCGTAATCCTTACGTTCTTTACAAGTTGACTTCTCATTCAAAGTATCGACTATCTCTGAATTTTGGGTAGGGTGCACAAAGAAGTCATAATCATCATCGCTCTCATACACAACATAAATCATACCATCAATAATTATAGTGTTTCTATACTCTACTTCTTCCTTTTGAATAGGAGAATGATCATTATGATCATGAGTTGAGCTAGTAGCACCGTCATTATCAACATTTCCCAAAGATTCATCATCCTCGAAATCTTCTTCTTGGGGATCTTCTCCATTATTCTCTAGACCATGTATCTTCCCTTTGAATGGGTGAAGGATCATAAGTACGACCCGAAACTGGTCTAAATACACTATCATATGTTTCAATTGGTACGAAACTCTGCACGTTGGGAATTGAGTTAATCTGGTTCCATGTACGTCGCAAATCCTTGAATTCTTCAAACATCTGCATGAAACTAGATTGGAACGTATGAGAAGTATAACTGTCCCTGCATCCTTGTGATTGTCCACTTACATAACCACCGTAACGTTGCTGAGATGTAAGGGAATAATCACAAGGTCTTGTAGAATAGTCATCATAGCCAAAAGATTGGTTTTTATTATATACCACATATGGTTGGAAGTTATTGTAAGAATGAGATTGAAAATCAGAATTATTACCAGAGTGCTTGGTCATGTGAACCATATATATTTTTCCCAAAAGGATACATCTTGAAACATTATGCATACAACTCGTTAAGAGACTTACCTCTTGTTCCCAATTGTGCACATGCAAAACAAGTGATTTATTGTACCTGGAAATAAGATTCTAAGAAAACAAATTAATAAAAGATAATAATGAAAACCAAATGCAAAGCAGAAAATTAAATAACAACTCAAACTACCGACTGCTCCTCGACAGCGGCGCCAATTTTGACGAGGTGTTGAACCCGGAAAAATAAACTCCTTACTTCTATTATACTAACTAGTAGTACAATGACAATCATGTTCGTTCCTAAGGGAGAGTTGAGCCCAAGTTGACGATTCAATTTCTGAATACTAATGAAAATATGAGGATGAGAATGATCAAGGACTCTTTCTCAATCACAAAACATGAATCTTAGTGAAATAGCTATGTTTCTGCAAAATACCCATTACTAATAACCCTAGAATATTTAGTACGTCAAATACTCCGCAATCTCACACGGAAGCGCTCAAAGTACGCTCTCTAGGTGTGACTTAAACAAATGCATTAAGTTACGTGAGATAGGCTATTCCTAGTGAAAAACACAAAGGCTCGATTCCTCTACTAGTGTCATACAATACATATGGATATTTAACAAAATCCCATCGTCAATATTCATATAACGCTACTTGTATTAAGAATCTCTAGACAATTACGGTTCCTCGAGAAGCTGGGGATGGTTGTATGGCGACCATTGATAAGTGGGGTGAGAAGTGGACTTGTGATATGCTGATGGGAGGTGGAGCAATGACAGCTGTTGAGTTGGTAGTATTGTGAACTAGTGGTGAGATATCTGCGAACAGGTGGTGATGGATGTACGCAGTGGATGAAAGAGATGATGCTGGTGGTGGTATGTTGATATAGATGCAGATGGTAATGGAATGGAGATCCTGGTAGCTGTTCAGCGAGCTTTGCTCGCTGAAACCTAGGGTTGCGGCAGTTGAAAGAGGTATGAGATATGAGATTCTGTAGCTTTCTTCCCTTTTTATAACTCTCAAACACATGTGAATTCGAATCGGTTTGAAACCCTACTCCTACTTCTTTGTAGCTTCTAAAAATACTTCTCAATTTATGCCATTTATCTCCATTAAAACCAACGGCTATAACAGATTTCAATGTCCTATTTTTCTGGTCAAGCTAAACCCAAATCCATATACGGCTAACACCGATAAGTCTGTGTCCATCAGAGCTTCTAAATCAAGTCATAGCTATCGCCAATTAACCCCTGTACTCAGCTAATGAGCCATGGCTAACAGCTACACCAAAAGACGCGCACCCATTCTTCTCGGACAAACTAAACTAAACCTTAGCTCTGAATCCTCCTCAAACTCTTCTTATAGACGCACACCCATTCTTCCTTGTCTTGAATTCTGAAATATCTCATAGGAACCCATTTGATCATCAGAATCAATGGTATCACAGTCACTTCCTCCCCTGACTTCTCAGCCCAAAACTCTATGGAAACTGTACCTTTTTCATCTCGGCTTCAAACTGGCCTAACCCTTGGCTAAAACTACACTTCGGTTCCCTGAAAGCTTCTAAATACTCTCTTATTCTTAGAAATCACCCCCAAACCATGGCTCGCGGTGGCATATAGATGCGGACCTGGTTGCTATATATAGGATATGTTTTGTGGATCAAGCATTTTGTCGAACAGTTACAGTGCATCTGGAAAACCGATATGGCTGCATACTGGCTATATAATGGAGGTCACACAAAACTCATTCCCTGCAATTCGAGATGGATTATCACATATTCAATCACAAAGAACTATGGAAACAACTTGTCTTCATGTTGTCTTCTCGCAGGAAATTCAAGTCCAAATTGCTGTCAACTTCATTCTAACACAAACCTGAAAATGCGGGGGTATAACAACCTCACCCAATATTTCGATTACCAATCTATATGGACAACTCTGAGTTGTTTTCTAGAGAATCAACAAGACTCAATCAATAGAAAATACTCAAGGAGTTATTATCTCAATATCTCGATTTGATTTACTCAAGCAAATATGATTTGCGAGCCTAATCAAAGAGAGATAACTTGAATGGTACCAAAGACCAATATCCAAGTGTCAATCGATTTAAATCAACAACTAATAAGGTCGAATATTCTAATCGATTGAACAACGCACAACTTGTATTATTTGAATTATATAAAAATATAATGCGGAAAAGAAATAACACAGACAACAGAATTTTGTTAACGAGGAAAACGCAAATGCAGAAAAACCCCAGGACCTAGTCCAGATTAAACATACATTGTATTAAGCCGATACAGACACTAGCCTACTCCAAATTAACTTCGGTCTGGACTGTAGTTGAACCCCAACCAATCTCACACTAATCCAAGGTATAGTTATGCTCCTACGCCTATGATCCCAGCAGGATACTACGCACTTGATTCCCTTAGCTGATTTCACCCACAACCAAGAGTTTCTACGACCCAAAGTAGAAGACTTTAGCAAACAAATCTGTCTCACACAGAAAAGTCTACAGGTAATAGATAAATTCGTCTCCCACGAATAAACTTATTAGTTTTGTTCCATCTTTTGATAAATCAAGGTGAACAGGAACCAATCGATAAAACCATACTTATATTCCCGAATAACAACTCAGTTTCATCAATCACCTCACAATAAAATTAATCGACGCATCGAAGAATATTATTGAAGAATCACAAACAATGAGATGAAGATGTTTGTGACTACTTTAATCTTGCCTATCGGAGATAGAAATCTCAAGACAATTATTACAATTGTACTCGTATGATAAAAATAGCAAGATCAGATCACACAACTACAAGAAAAGTAGTATCGGTCTGGCTTCACAATCCCAATGAAGTCTTTAAGTCATTAACCTGAATTCAGAGAGAAAACTTAAGGGTTAATAGAGATCTACTCTGGATTAGAGAAAAACTAGTATCACACAAGAAAGTTGTGTGAGGATTAGTTTTTCCAATAGCTAAAGTTCCCCTTATATAGTCTTTCAAATCAGTTTTTGCAATCAATGTTAGATTAGTAACAAAGCATTCAATATTCACCGTTAGATGAAAACCTGATTAGATACAAGCTAATATCTCTCAACCGTTAGATCAAAAACTTAGCTTTCCATACACACATGTACTTGACGTTTTTGGGTTTGTGTAACCGTACCCAAACGTGTACAGTGGTTGATTCAATATTAGTCAACCAAATGGTTAGCCAAATGATAACTTTCACATCAACCATATTCTTCTTCACCATAACTAGTCCAAATGACTCAAATGAACTAGTTAGAGAGTTGTTCAATTTCTATGAGATCTCAAGTACTATAAGAGACACAATTGAATCAAAAACGATGTGATTCACTCGAATCATTAATCATGAACTATAAAGCCACGGTTTGCAAAAGCATCCATTAGTAATTTAAGAATATGTTCATGAGAAACGTTTTCAAACATAACCTCTTGAGTTCGCGGACTCAAGCTAACCGGTTGAAGTTAATAAACTCCAGCAGAATTTCTCGGGATGAGAACTTCCGTCAGTTCGCGGACTGCACCTGAGCTTCAACTTCAGCAGATATTCTCGGGTTCAATCATTTTGGAAATCGCTCTGACGAAAAATAATTTGTGAATAACAACTATATAACGCCCTCTGAGAATGTTTCAATGATTGAAATGAGAGTTTAGACTATATAACCATTGGAGGATATAAGCATTGTTATGGAAACACATATATGTATAAGTCCTTATTTTTTGAACCGAAGTTTGCAAACTTTGTTGATCAAGTGAAACCGGAGCAGTACGTGAACTTCAGTCCGCGAACTGGCATAGTTATCGAACTCGAGAATTTCTGCTGGAGTTTGGGAACTCCGTCCGGGAGCTTAAGTCCGCGAACTTGAGTAGGTTATGTCTAAAAACGATGTTTGTGAACTTATCTTAATAAACTAAGGAATGCTATTGCAAACCGTGGCTTTATAGTTCATGAATCGATTCAAGTGAATCACATCGTTTTTGCTTCGATTGTGTCTTGTGTAGTACATGAGATTTCCTTGCAATTGAACAACTCTCTAACTAGTTATTTTGAGTCATTTTAACTAGTTATGGTGAAGAATAATATGGTTGATATGAAAGTTATCATATAGCTAAACATTTGGTTAACTATTGTTGAACCAACTAATGTACAAGTTTGGGTACGGTGACACAAGCCTATAAATGTGCATTACATGTGTGTGTAACAAGTTATGTTTTCAATCTAACAGTTGATAAATACTAGCTTGAATCTAATTAGGTTTTCATCTAACGGTGAATATTAAATACTTTATTAGTAAGCTAACATTGATTGCAAACCCTGATTTGAAGACTATATAAGGGAGAACTCTAGAAACTGGGAAACCTAATCCCCACACATTCTGTGTGATACTAGTTTGCTAAGATAGATTCGATTCTCCTTTAACCTTTGGTTTTCTTCTTCTATAACCAGGTTAACGACTTAAAGACTTCAGTGGGATTCTGAAGCCAGACCGGTACTACTTTTCTTAAAGTTGTGTGATATGATCTTGTTGTTTCTATCGTACGAGTACAATTGTAATAATTGGCTTGAGATTTCTATATCCAATAGGCAAGATATAAAAGTAGTCACAAACACTTCGTCTCATCGTTTGTGATTCCACAATATCTTTTTTCGCTACGTCGATTAAGACTATTGTGAGGTGATTGATAAAACTGAACTCTTCTTCTTGAATATAAGTCTGGTTTTATCAATTGGTTCCTATTCACCTTGATTTATCAAAAGACGGAACAAAACTCGTAGGTTTATTCGTGGGAAACGATTTATCTATTACTGTAGACTTTTCTGTATGATATAGATTTGTTTATTAAAGTCTTCTACTTTGGGTCGTATCTACTCTTGGTTGTGGGTGAGATCAGCTAAGGGAATCAAGTGCCCAGTATCATGCTGGGATCATAGGTGTAGGAGCATAATTGTACCTTTGATCGGGGTGAGATTGATTGGGGTTCAACTACAGTCCAGACCGAAGTTAGCTTAGAGCAGGATAGTGTCTGTAGCGGATTAATATAATGTATATTTAATCTGGACTAGGTCCCGAGGTTTTTCTGAATTTGCGATTTCCTCGTTAACAAAATTCTGGTGTCTGTGTTATTTCTTTTCCACATTATATTTTGTCATATAATTGAAATAATATAGGTTGTGCATTGTTCAATCAATTAGAATATCCGACCTCTTTGGTAGTTGATTTAAATTGATTGATACTTGGAAATTGGTCTTTGGTACCATCCAAGTTATCTCTCTTTGATAAAGACTCGCAGATTTCTATTTTATTGAGTATAGATCAAATTGAGAGATTGAGATAATAAACTTCTTGAGATATTTTCTATTGATTGAGTCTGACTGTCTAGTTGATTCTCTAGAAAGTAACTCGGAGTTGTCTATACAGATTGCTAAGGGTGTGGTTGTTAGACCCCCACTTTTTCAATTGGTATCAGAGCAGGAAAATACGTTCAAGACCTTACAAGTCTGTGTTTGTAGCGATCTGACTCTATGGACATATGTGCTATCTCAATCAACGTACCACCAGTCTTTGATGGCTCTAATTACTTATGGTGGAAAATTGTTATGCGAGATTTTCTTCAAGCACGTGATTTTCAATCATAGGTATATGTTGTTAATGTCTATGATGCTCCCGTTGAGGCAGTTGGAGATTTAAACTTTCCAAAGAATATTGGTGAATACACCCCTGCCGAGATTCTTGCTGCAAAGCAAAACTCTGACGGTTTGAATGCCATCATACATGCCATTGCCCCAAATCTTCAGCACCATGTGTCTAATTGCACTAAGTCGCAAGAAGATTGGGATATATTAGCAACCGTATTTGAAGGTAATACCAGTGAAAAGGAAGCTTGGCTTCAAACTGAAATTGTTAATGCATCTTTTGTATTGGGTAAGACTATTCCTGAAAAGGACATTGTAATGAAAATTTTCAGATCGCTGCCATCTAGATACGATTCTAAGAAGCATGCCATCATTGAGGGAAATAACCTTGATACTCTCTTCATAAATACGCTGGTTGGAAAGCTTAAGATCTTTGATCATGAGCATTCGTCCAAATCTAAAGATGTTGCGTTCAAAGCACTAAAGGACACTAAATTACTTGATAAAAGTAAAAAAGTGTATATACCTGAAGATGATCACTCTGAGACAGATTCATCAGATGAAGATCTTGACAAATCAGTCTCGATGATCACAAGACAGTTTAGGGATCTTCTGCTGAAGAGAAGTAAACGGTTCACCAGAGATAAGTTTAAGGCATCAGTCAAACCTCATAACCGTGTTCCTCCTAAAAATAGGGATATTGATGAAACTGAAGATGAGGATATGCCTCAGTGATTTAAGTGTAAGGGATTTGGTCATTTTGGAAACGAGTGTCCAAATCATAGAAAATACATTGGGAACAAAGGTCTTGCTGCAACTCTTGATGAAATGTCTGACGACTATGATTCTAATGAAGGCAAGAAATCAAGTGTTGCACTTCTTGGTGAAAATATTAAGTTTGATAATTGTAGCATTACATACATCGATCTTGATATTCTTTCAGAAGATAATCCAACTATTCTGGAAGACAAAGTTGACCCATTCTTTGGAAACTCTGTTTATAATATTTTAGGTTCAACTATGTGCTTAGCTTCTTGCACATCTCAGAAGCCTGATTTTTATCCAAGATTGACGTGCTCATATTGTTCATTGAAGTGTCATGAACTTGCAAAGTGTTATAAATTCAAACACCAACAAAGATGCGTCAAAAAACTTCAACGAATAGCAAATCATTTAGCAAGAAAGCTTAAACTTGCTCAAGAGACCGCCGAGGTATGTAATATTTTATCTTCGTCTAAGAAGTAGTTTCCAAGGATAAACTACGACCAGTAGAAAAGAAAACATGGTCAAATTTTCTTGATAGACAAAGGTCTGTAGATTCTTCCCAAGAGGAAAATGGTGGAAAAATTGTTTTTCACCACAATACAACTTGATTGTGTTGTCTTTGAAATCTTGTCTCATGTGCCTGATCAAAAGAGACAATGATTTTTTATCTCACAGGCTTTAAAACAAGTTTATTTTCTTCTTTTCTTAGTTTTTGTTTTTTTTATGTCTATCAAACATAAAGAAAGGGTACTTTCGACAATTATACTCTTCATAGGCTAAGAGTTGGTCATTTGCGAACCTGTTTAAAGGTTTCAAACGCTACATTCCTTTTCCTTCTCAAAAACCTCTTTTTATCTCAAGACTACTTGTTGAGTTAATTGTGTGTTCCTCTCACAAACCCATACATTCATGGAAACTCCAAGTATGATGTCTTCTAATGGAAAGGACGGTAATATGACTGTGTTAGAGCACTGCTCGGTCAAACTCGCATGCGTTGCTATCTCAAGCATGATTTTCAATCTTAGTGATCAAAACTATAAAGTCATGATTTCTAGTCTACTATAGCTAAGGTCTCGGACTAGTATAGAAAGTGTAGTTGAGCTCAAGAACTCCATGGCGATCATCATACAAGACGGAGGACTACTCAAGTAACCATTGGATCTTCATCGACTAAAATGTATGTGGAGACTTGAACTTATCTATCACTCAAAAGTCTATCTACTCTATCTCCTATCTTGAGACAAAAGTCGTTTTACTATATAGACTAAGAATATGCACATGTGACATTTCGAGCTGAGTGTATATTGATTATTTATTTCTCGAAATGGGTGTTGGTGAAGCTTTCACTTTAGCCAAGTTCATCTTTGCCTAGTGACGAAAGTCATGTTATGTTTCAATCACTTTGGAAATCGCTCTGACGAAAAATAATTTGTGAATAACAACTATATAACGCCCTCTGAGAATGTTTCAATGATTAAAATGAGAGTTTAGACTATATAACCATTGTGGGATATAAATATTGTTGTGGAAACACATATATATGTATAAGTCCTTAGCACTTGAACCGAAGTTTGCGACCTTTGTTGATCAAGTGGAACCGGAACGTGAGCAGTCAACTCAGTACGCGAACCCAGTCCGCCAACTGGCGTAAGTTTTCGAACCCGAGAATATCTGCTGAAGTTGAAGCTCAGGTGCAGTTCACGAACTGACGGAAGTTCTCGACCCGAGAAATTATGCTGGAGTTTATTAACTTCAACCGGTTAGCTTGAGTTCGCGAACTCAAGAGGTTATGTCTGAAAACGTTATTCGTGAACTTATCTTAAATTACTAAGGAATGCTTTCGCAAACCATGGATTTATAGTTCATGAAATGATTCGAGTGAATCACATCGTTTTTGATTCAATTGTGTCTTGTGTAGTACATGAGATCTCATAGCAATTGAACAACTCTCTAACTAGTTCATTTGGACTAGTTATGGTTAAGAAGAATATGGTGGATATGAAAGTTATCATTTGGATAACCATTTGGTTGACTAATATTAAACCAACCTTGTACACGTTTGGGTACGGTTACACAAACCCAAAATTTCAAGTACATGTGTGTATGGCAAGCTAAGTTTTCGATCTAACGGTTGAGAGATATTAGCTTGTATCTAATCAGGTTTTCATCTAACGGTGAATATTGAATGCTTTGTTAGTAAGCTAACATTGATTGCAAACCCTGATTTGAAGGACTATATAATGGAGAACTATAGCAACATTTAATCCCCACATATTCTGTGTGATGCCAGTTTGCTAAAGATAGAGTCGATTCTCCTTGAACCTTTGGTTTTCTTCTTTTAAAACCAGGTTAATGACTTAAATACTTCATTGGGATTGTGAAGCCAGACTGATACTACTTTTCTTGTCGTTGTGTGATCTGATCTTGCTGTTTCTGTCGTACGAGTACAATTGTAATAATTGTCTTGAGATTTCTATCTCCGATAGGCAAGATAAAAGTAGTCACAAACATCTCGTCTCATTGTTTGTGATTCCTCAATAATCTTCTTCGCTGCGTCTATTAAGTTTATTGTGAGGTGATTGATGAAACTGAGCTGTTCTTCGGGAATATAAGTCTGGTTTTATCGATTTGTTCCTATTCACCTTTATTTATCAAAAGATGGAACAAAAATTATAGGTTTATTCGTGGAAGACGAATTTATCTATTACCTGTAGACTTTTATGTGTGTGACAGATTTGTTTATTAAAGTCTTCGACTTTGGGTCATAGCAACTCTTGGTTGTGGGTGAGATCAGCTAAGGGAATCAAGTGCACAGTATCCTGCTGGGATCAGAGGCGTAGGAGCATAACTATACCTTAGATCAGTGTGAGATTGGTTGGGGTTAAACTACAGTCTAGACCGAAGTTAATTTGGAGTAGGCTAGTGTCTATAGCGGCTTAATACAGTGTATATTTGATCTGGACTAGGTCCCGAGGTTTTTCTGAATTTGCGGTTTCCTCGTTAACAAAATTTATGGTGTCTGTGTTATTTCTTTTTCGCATTATATTTTTATATAATTGAAATAATACAGGTTGTGCGTTGTTCAATTAATTTCAATATCCGACCATTTTGGTTGTTGATTTAAATTGATTGACACTTGGATATTGGTCTTTGGTACCATCTAAGTTATCTCTCTTTGATTAGACTCGTGAATCATATTTGCTTGAGTAAATCAAATCGAGAGATTGAGATAATAACTTCTTGAGTATTTTATATTGATTGAGTCTAACTGTCTAGTTGATTCTCTAGAAAACAACTTGGAATTGTCCATACAGATTTCTAATCGAAATATTAGGTGGTATTGTCAGACCCCCGCTTTTTCAATTGGTATCAGAGCAGGCAACCATGTTTAAGACCTTACAAGTCTGTGTTTGTAGCGATCTGACTTTATGGACGAGTCTATCTCTAATAACGTACCAGTTCAAAAATCACCAGATGATTTTCAAAGTTTGGATTCATCTGAGAGAACTGTCACATCTGGATCATTAAATAAACATTCTCTTAATGTAGAACCTGTTGAAATCTGGGAATACGCCTAGAAGAACAGTTGGATGAACTTTCTGATGAAGGTGATTCAGATATTGATAGATATGTTGATGAGGAAGTCTCATAGTATGTTAAGGTTTTAAATTCATTGGAAAAGAAGAAGATGACAACTTCTCATGTCACACCTCTTCTGACTCCTCTCTATCTAGAAAACAAGAAATTGAGAAGATGTTACGCAGGTGTTTATGTTTCGAATCGTTCTAACGAATCGATCCTCAAGGATTCTGAGGAAAACCTACGTAGGAAGTCAATTGAATGTGATAATGTTTATCAAAAATATTTCTTGTTGGAATAGAAACTTGCAGAACAGTAAGCAAGTTTTGATGACAGAGAAAGCGCTTATCTCGCTCGAGTAAAACGCCTTGAGGCTGATTTAGCTGCTGCTCTTGATAAAATCAAGATGTTGTAAGATGAGTTGAAAAAATTTAACACTAGTTAAAGCAAATTAACCACTATGCTAGGAGCAAGTAAAAATCATCATGATACACAAGGATCGGGGTATAAGGGAATAAATGCTCCAAGTATTATCAAAGAGGTAAAATTTGTCAAGGCTATTGATTCTTCTCAACAAAAGGTTTCCACTGATGGAAAAAGTGAAATACCTCCACCTGCAGTAAAATTTCAAAAGAGAAATGTATATCAACCTCCAAAACCAACACATACAGATCGAGGTAAGAACATTCCTTATGTTTTCCACTATTGCGGAAATAAAGGTCATATGGAAAGGAGATGTCTTTTTCGTATAAGGAATGAGAAACTTCATGATGTTCTTGTTTGGGCATCACAAGAAGTTGTGAAACCAAGATCATATGTTAAGACTAATCTCCTTAACATAATAGGTTTTAACTGTCCAACCTTTAGGCAAAGGAATCAGTATTGTGATCAACCTAGATTTGCCTATAAAAGTCATATGAAACCTTTTCACAATCGTAATGGTTATCAAAAGGATAACTTCGTAAAGACGAAGACAAGATCTGATGCTCCCAATTGGAGAAAGATTAACTTGAAAAAGAATAGTCAATCCAATTCTCTTTCGAGAAATCTAGAAGAGAGTAATGGGAAGAAAGTTCCGGTTGTTCCTAAACGAACTCAAAAGTGGGTACCAAATAAATCCAATGATGCTTTGAGTGTGAAAAGAAATGATCTTCCAGAAAATTCCATGACTATGGAGAAGGCAGTATCCATGATGTTGGAACTTAACAAGTTTTTTTGGAAAAATGGAACTGGATGTGAAAGGTTCTAAAAGCGATCTCTTTTATGATAATCCAAAGGTCACTTGTGGTGAGCAAGACATTGTTCACCCCAACACAACTTAGTTGTGTTGTAAGTGCATCCTCACCAAGGAATGCCCTTCTATGAATACGTGAGGAAAGCACGATAATTGGGGCACATAGATTATGTTTGATAATTCGATTGGATTCTTCTAAAAAGGTATGTCTATAAACTTGAGCAATATTTGTATTTTTATTTGCTTAGAGCAACCGCAGTGGGCGACTAAGACCAAATATTTGGGTTGAGAACGAGACGTAGGGGGACGTACTATCGATCAAATCCTAGACTAAACCTAAATCCCAGAGTATATTTGGTCCGCGACTAAGAACAAACCCAAATTTACTCGAGCGTACGTAAAGTTAAATCCCCACGCCAGGCGTTAATAAAGTCCCCACCCCACAACAAGCATACGTAAGGTTAACGGCCCACGCCAGGCGTTAATAAAGTCTCCGCCCCATTTTATTTTATTTTTTCTCTTTAGTGGGGCGAGGACCTCCGCCCCATTTTTTTTTTTTTTTTAGTAGGGCGTGGTTTATACCTCCACCCCATTTTTTTTGTTTTTTGGAATCTCATCGGGCGAACGTATAGTTTACGCCCCACACCAGGCGAACTTATACTTCATGCTCGACCAAATTTAGTCTTCTCCCCGTAGCGTCACACACCAAACTAAACTCAAATTTGGTCATTTTTCTTGGTCTTTAATCTTTGGTTATACTCATACCACTGTAGTCGCTCTTAGAGTAGTTATAATGATCCATGTACCTTGATTCTCATTCATTTCTACCTGACTTGATCTGTGTTTAAGGTTCATAAATGTTTAGGTTTGAAAATAGTATTTCGGGATGTTTGGACTTCATGGTACACATACCAAGTATGCATAACATATTTTAAAACCAAAATCCAAGAGTTTAAGTTCGCAGACTTGAAAATTCGTGTGCAAACCCGTAAGTTCGTGGACTTGCCTGTAGACGTCGATATTCGGTCAACTTGTTTTGGTCGTCACTTCTTCGTCCGAACTCGGAATGAACTCATTCTTTTTTAAAACTCTTCCTATTTTAATTTCTCTTCAAAATGAAGATGAGAAGCCTTGAATTTGGATGAGTTAAGATTGGTATTTGTCCTATCTCTTGTTTTTGAGTATTTTCCTCCGTTTCATTGCACTTGTTCCACTTCTCTTGAACTTGGGCACTTGGATTCTTGGAGTAATACTATTCTAAGATAATTTGTAGCTTTTACAAGAATGTTGTTGGAAAATCTTTTTATACGCCTTTGGTAGCTATTATTGGTATAAATCCGTGCGAAAAAGATTGATTCTACCCTATAAGGACAAATCATCTTATATGTGCATTACGAGTTTGTCTTGGTGCCTAGGAAACTTCTTATGAGAATTTATTCTTGTTTTTGAGAAGGATTACTAGAGTTTGGAATAGCAATTATTGTGATTTCACATAGCTATGTCCAAAGTATTCATCTTCAATGCTTTTAGATTTATTCATTTAAATTCTAAAGTTTATTTGGAAGATGATTTTTGCAGTATTAATCTTTATGATTCTATATATTGCAATATTTTGATGGGATACGTTTGTTTACGTCCGTGAACTTGATTGTCCTATATTTTGTCAAAATTAAAGTCGTTCGTGAATTGATATGTAAATATTGATAAAAGGATGAATAGACTTTTGACAAACACAAAAGTTAAGCCTATATTGTCAATCTTTGATGTAAGATAGGTTAAAATCTTTTGTGATTCAAGGATAAAGTATATTATGTCACTTCGTGATGGAAAAATAGAATAGGTCCTTGTTTTGTAATCCACGATTTAGAGCTTAATTGTTCCATATTATTATGTATTACTGTGAAGGTTCCATCTTGTATCTTATGTTGAGCACTATACGACTAAGTCGATTTCTTATTGGCATGCTTGGTTATTCCATAAAGATGAAATATGTTGAGCATTAAGAACTAAATTAATCAACTTGTGTGGTTATTTAGTTTATATTCCATGAGTTATCTTATGTTGAGTACATGGACGGTTAAGGTTGTCATTTTCTATGATAATCTTAGTCGGGGTTCCATAATCTATTATGTTGAGCCCAAATGAACTAAATCAATCATCTAGTGTGATTATTTAGTTAGCACTCCATAGATTTTTCTCATGTCAAGTGTGGACAATTGAATTGATTACTTTGTGATTAGTTTAATTATGCAATCATGTTAGAGTATTTATGGGTTCTCTTGTGAATAATCTAATCGATGTATTAAGTCTCCATAAGTTTACTTGTGTTGAGCATATTTAGTCAAATTAATCTTGGTTGACTTTGGTTAATATGATTGAATATTTTGGATTCCAAATTCATACTTGTATGTAATTTGTTGAGTCTAAAGAAATCCTTATTTTTTCTTGAAAATAAGGTCACTTTTGTTGTTCCCTTGGGAATGACATCTTATGGGGGAGAGTTCTTTTGAACTTGCGCTTAATTTCCAAATCTTTGTGGGGAGTGCGGCTGTGGAATTTTTAGGGGTTATCTTGTATATTTATAAACTCCTTGATGAATGCATTTATCCTCGGCTTTATGATTGCATCTAACAAGATGATAAAACATTTACCTTTGGTCATGAGATGTCTCTTACAGAAATTTCATTAGGATCCCGTTCTTGTACCTTTGCCAATTTTATTGACAAAAAGTAGGAGAAATAATTGTAATTCATAGTACAAATACATATGGTTTTCGGATCATTATGTAAGGGGGAGTGGTTTCCATGTGAGATGGAGTATTGACTAAGGGGGAGTGAAGTATCACCATAGTATTGTTGTTGAAGTTGTGATACAATTGGACTTTGACGTTGTGTAATAATACTATGATACTGTATAACAATGATTGAGAACTGATGCTTTTCTCATTGTTAAAGCTACGGATTTTCAATAACGATGATGCTAAATTATAACCTTTGGGACCATTGGACTACTTGGAAGTGACGAAGATTTCGAGTATTATTGAAGATTAGGCATGTGGAATAGGAGATACAAAGTTTAATTATATAATTTTTGTATTCCATATGTAATATAGTTTTTCCACTAAAATTGACAAAGGGGGAGATTGTTAGAGCACTGCTCAGTCAAACTCACATGTGTTGCTATCTCAAGCATGTTTTACAATCTTAGTGATCAAAATTATAAAGTCTTGATTTCTAGTCTACTATAGCTAAGGTCTCGGACTAGGATAGAAAGTGTAGTTGAGCTCAAGAACTCTATGTCCATCATCATACAAGACGAAGCACTACCCAAGGAAACAGTGGATCTTCATCGACTAAAAGGTATGTGGAGACTTGAACTTATCTATCACTCAAAAATCTATCTACTCTATCTCCTATCTTGAGACAAAAGTCATTTTACTATATAGACTAAGAATATGCACATGTGACATTTCAATCTAAGTATATCTTGCTTATCTATTTCTCGAAATGGGTATTGGTAAAGCTTTCTCTTTAGCCAAGTTCATCTTTGCCTAGTGACGAAAGTCATGTTATGTTTCAATCACTTTGGAAATCACTCTGACGAAAAATAGTTTGTGAATAACAACTATATAACGCCCTCTGAGAATGTTTCAATGATTGAAATGAGAGTTTAGACTATATAACTATTGTGGGATATAAACATTATTGTGGAAAAACATATATGTATAAGTCCTTAGCACTTAAACCGAAGTTTGCGAACTTTGTTGATCAAGTGGAACCGGAACGTGAGTAGTCAACTCAGTCCGCGAACTGGCGTAAGTTCTCGAACCCGGGAATATTTGCTGAAGTTGAAGCTCAGGTGCAGTCCGCGAATTGACAGAAGTTCGCGACCCAAGAAATTCTGCTAGAGTTTATTAACTTCAACCGGTTATCTTGAGTCCGCGAACTCAAGAGGTTATGTCTGAAAACGTTATTCGTGAACTTATCTTAAATTACTAAGGAATTCTTTTGCAAACCGTGGCTTTATAGTTCATGAAATGATTCGAGTGAATCACATCGTTTTTGATTCAGTTGTGTCTTTTGTAGTACATGAGATCTCATAGCAATTGAATAACTCTCTAACTAGTTCATTTGAGTCATTTGGACTAGTTATGGTGAAGAGGAATATGGTGGATATGAAAGTTATCATTTGGCTAGCCATTTGGTTGACTAATATTGAACCAACCTTGTACACGTTTGGGTACGGTTACACAAACCCAAAACGTTGGAAAGCTAAGTTTTTGATCTAACTGTTGAGAGATATTATCTTGTATCTAATCAGGTTTTCATCTAACGGTGAATATTGAATGTTTTGTTAGTAAGCTAATTTTGATTGCAAACCCTGATTTGAAAGACTATATAAAGGAGAACTCTAGAAACCGGGAAACCTAATCCCCACACTTTCTGTGTGATACTAGTTTGCTAAAGCTAGAGTCGATTCTCCTTTAACCTTTGGTTTTCTTCTTCTAAAACCAGGTTAACGACTTAAAGACTTCATTGGGATTGTGAAGCTAGACCGGTACTACTTTTCTTATAGTTGTGTGATCTGATCTTGTTGTTTATATCATACGAGTATAATTGTAATAATTGGCTTGAGATTTATATCTCCGATAGGCAAGATAAAAGTAGTCACAAACATCTTCGTCTCATTGTTTGTGATTCCTCAATAATCTTCTTCGCTGGGTCGATTAAGTTTATTGTGAGGTGATTGATGAAACTGAGTTGTTCTTCGGGAATATAGGTCTGGTTTTATCGATAAGTTCATGTTCACCTTGATTTATCAAAAGAAGGAACAAAACTTGTAGGTTTATTCGTGAGAGATGAATTTATCTATTACCTGTAGACTTTTTTATGTGAGACATATTTGTTTATTAAAGTCTTTGACTTTGGGTCGTAGCAACTCTTGGTTGTGGGTGAGATCAGCTAAGGGAATCAAGTGCGGAGTATTCTGCTGGGATCATAGGCGTAGGAGCATAATTGTACCTTGGATCAGTGTGAGATTGGTTGGGGTTCAAATACAGTCTAGACCGAAGTTAATTTGGAGTAGGCCAGTGTCTGTAGCGGCTTAATACAATGTTTGTTTGATCTGGACTAGGTCTCGGGGTTTTTATGCATTTGCGGGTTCCTCGTTAACAAAATTTCTGGTGTTTGTGTTATTTCTTTTTTGCATTATATTTTTATATAATTGAAATAATACAGGTTGTGCATTGTTCAATCAATTAGAATATCTGACCATTTTGTTTGTTGATTTAAATTGATTGACACTTGGATATTGATCTTTGGTACCATCCAAGTTATCTCTCTTTGATTAGACTCGCGAATCATATTTGCTTGAGTAAATCAAATCGAGAGATTGATATAATAACTTCTTGAGTATTTTCTATAGATTGAGTCTAATTGTTTAGTTGATTCTCTAGAAAATAACTCCGAGTTGTCCATATAGATTGCTAATCGAAATATTGGGAGGTGTTGTTAGACCGCCGTTTTTTCAGATTGTTAAGCCATCAATCATGAAGGAAAAAGAAAAATCTCCATTGCCTCCAACATTGAAAAGAAAAAGAAGGAGTGTGAGGAAGCTAAGAGTTGTTCCTTCAAATTCTCAGAAGTTTTCTGATGTTCTTGAAGTGTTGAAGGAGATGCGAAAGGAGATTCAACAAATAAAGGATTTTGTGTATAAGACTCATGTGATTTAGAAGGCCCTGGTTCGACAAAAACAACCAAGAAGGTTTATGGATATAAACTCCTACCTTAATGAACCTTATGTTCCAATGGTTGTTGACGACAAGGAGTTCAGGGACAATAAATAATTCTTCAAAGGTTTTATTGCCTAGTAAATCTTCCATTTTTCTTGTTTTGTTTAGAAGAATAACTAGTTTTTTGGAATAGCCATTATTATGATTACACATAGCTATGTCCAAAGTGTTCATCTTCTTGTTTTTATATTTATTGGTTTAAATTCTAAAACTTGTTTGGAAGATGATTTTTGCAGTATTAATCTTTATGGTTTTATATATTGCAATATTGTTATGGGATATGTGTGTTTACGTCCGTGAACTTGATTTTCCCATACTTTGTCAAAAGTAAAGTCGTTCGTGAATTGATATGCACGTATTGATAAAAGAATGAATATACTTTTGACAAACACAAAATTTAAGGCTATATTGTCAATTTTTGATGTAAGATAGGTTAAAATCTTTTGTGATTCAAGGATTATGTCTATTATATGTCATTGTGAAAATGGTGATGAAAACATAGAATGAATCCTTGTGTATTCCTTAATAATTGGTTTTCCCTAATCCATATTTTTTGTGTATTACTGTGAGGTTCCGTAATGTGTCTTATGTTGAGCACTATTCAACAATAGCCATTATTGTGATTACACATAGCTATGTCCAAAGTGTTCATCTTCTTGTTTTTAGATTTATTGGTTTAAATTCTAAAACTTGTTTGGAAGATGATTTTTGCAGTATTAATCTTTATGGTTCTATATATTGCAATATTGTTATGGCATATGTATGTTTACGTCCGTGAACTTGATTGTCCCATACTTTGTCAAAAGTAAAGTTGTTTGTGAATTGATATGCAAGTATTGATAAAAGAATGAATAGACTTTTGAAAAACACAAAAGTTAAGCCTACATTGTCAATTTTTGATGTAAGATAGGTTAAAATCTTTTGTGATTCAAGGATTATGTCTATTGTATGTCATTGTGCAAATGGTGATGAAAACATAGAATGAATCCTTGTGTATTCCGCAATAAAATTTTTTCCCTGATCCATATTTTTTGTGTATTATTGTGAGGCTCCGTAATGTGTTATATGTTGAGCACTAGACAACCAAGTTGATTATTTTTGTGATTAGCTAGGTTGTGTTCCGTAAGGTACCTTGTGTCGAGCATTTGTGGTTATTTAGTTATGACTCCGTCAGTTTGTCTTATGTTTGAGCAATTTTGACTGGGTTGATTATTTTCATGGTTAACTTAGTCATCGCTCCATAGATTTTCTTATGTGAGTATAAATAATTAAATAGATTCCTTTTGTGATTAGTTTAATTGTGTATTCCGGTTAGATTAATTATGGGTTCTCTTGTGATTAATCTAATCGAGTTACTAAGTCTCCATAAGTTTATTTGTGTTGAGCATATTTGGTTAAACTAATCTTAGGTTCGCTTACGGTTAATTTGATTAAATATTCTTTTTGGAATCCAAATTCATACTTGTATGTGATTTGTTGAGTCCAAAGAAATCCTTCTTTTCTTTTGAAATTAAGGTCGCTCTTATTGTTCCTTTGGGAATGACATTTTATGGGGGAGAGTTCTTTGGAGCTTGTGCTTAATTGCCAAATCTTTGTGGGGAGTGCAGCTGTGGAATATTGTAGGGGTTATCTTGTATCTTTATGAACTCCTGAATGCATTTATCTTCGGATTTATGATTGCATCTAAAAAAGATGATATAAATTTACATACACTCCACCCCGTGGTTATTCGGGTTAGGATTAACTCATTGTTATCATTCTGGACTACAGTAATACCGGATTTCTTGGGAACAACCTGAACGGGGCTGACCCACTTACTGTCTGAAATGGGGTAGATAATGCCTGCATCTAACAGCTTCAGAACCTCGGTTTGAACTACTTCTTTCATATTAGGGTTCAGTCGACATTGCATCTCCCTGGAAGGTTTGGTGTCTTCCTCTAAATAACTCTGATGCATACAAACCGCAGGACTTATACCCTTAATGTATGTTATGGTCCATCCTAAAGCTTCCTTGTTATTCTAAAGGACTGTTACTATCTTACTTTCTTGATCACTATCCAAGTCGGATGCTATAATCACAGGTAAAGTTTCAGATGGGCCTAAAAACACATACTTCAAGGTATCTGGTAATGGTTTAAGGTCCAATTTAGGAGGCTTTTCCAAATAAGGAACTAGGGTAGACTCAAAAATGGGTGGAGGTTCGAACTTAGGTTTTCATCCATTACTAGTGTCTATCAAAGGGGTTGAATCTAATAAGGCATTAATTCACCTCATTAATCACATCATCATCATCAAAATCAATCCCAAAGTGAGCTAGGCATTTCTCTAATGGATCTTCCATCAAAGTGTTTGGTAATGACTCCTCGACTAATGTTCCTATCATGTTCACCTCTTCTATGCTCGAGTCATCTAGTTCAGAGGGTAACTTACTAATATAAAAGACGTTCAGCTCAATAGTCAAATTACCAAAAGACAAATTCATAATACCAGTTCGACAACTAATGATCGCATTGGATGTAGCTAAAAACGGGAGACCTAAAATTACCGGTATATGGTTCTCTGGGTCAGGGACAGGTTGGGTATTTAGAATAACAAAATCCACTGGATAAATAAACTTGTCGACCTCTATAAGAACATCCACGATCACACCACGAGGAATTTTAACAGACCTATTAGCTAACTGAAGAGTCATCTGGGTAGGTTTCATCTCACCAAGTCCTAGCTTAAGGTACACATGGTATGGGAGTAAGTTCACACTGGCTCCTAAGTCAAGCAACACTTTCTCAACATGGTATTTATCTATTTTGCAAGCAATGGTAGGGGACCCTAGGTCTTTGTACTTATGAGTAGTGGTATTCTGAATAATATAACTCACTTGACTAGCTAGGAAGGCTTTCTTTTGAACACTAAGCTTACGCTTTCGTGTGGACAATTCCTTAAGAAACTTGGCATAAGCGGGAATCTGCCTAATCGCATCTAACAATGGGTGGTTGATAGTAACCTGCTTAAAAACCTCCAATATATCATTAAAGTTGGACTCACTCTTAGTTGGAACTAATAGCTGGGGGAACGGGGCTATGGGAACAAAGACTGTCTCAATATGACCCTCATTGGTCTCTTTAGAGACTCTATCAGTCTCCTCATCATTTTCTGGCTCAGAAGGGTGAACTACATCATGTTCACTATCAGGCATGGTTACCTTGTTGTCTACCACTCTACCACTCCTAAGGGTTTTAATAGCATTCACATGTTCTGATGGTCTTCCACCTACTTCATGAACTCCTCTAGGATTGGGTTGAGTTTGACTAGGAAACTTACCTTTTTCCCTCAAATACTCATTTATCTGACTAACCTGGGTTTTTAACTCGGAAATAGCCTGAGAGTTAGCATTACCTATACTCTTACTTTCTTCTATTCCTTGCACAACCATTTGGTTGATCTTTTCAGAGCTTTTAATAAATGAGGCGAGCGTATCCTCTAAAATTGTGATCTTTTTATCTGAATAGTTCTGGAACTGGGGTTGACTTAAAGAGTTCTTAGCATAACCAAAACCTGGGGGAGATTGAAAATTACTAGACTGACCTTGAGTATGGCCCTTAGACCAAGAAAAATTAGGATGGTTTCTCCAACCAGGATTATAGGTCTCTGAGTATGGGTCAAACTTCTGACGGTTCTCAAACCTAGGATTGTTATAGACATCATGAACTTGCTCTTCACTAACCCGACCTTACCAAAATGAGTTATCGGGATCTATTCCATAACTAGAGACTTGAGAGGTTCTATTAGGTTCAACAAGGGACCTATTTTTAGACTGACCCATTTCCAAAGCTTCCAACCTTCTAGACAATGCATCAAACTTAGCATCTGACGAAAAACTCGTATCTACCATATTGGTGCTACTTCTATTAACCAAGAGTCTTTTAGGGGGTTCAACAAAAGACTCCCACTGTTGGGATTTCTCAACAACAACTCCTAAGAAGGTAAAGGCATCCTCAACACTTTTACTAGTGAACTCACCAGCGCACATAGACTCGACCATGGCTTTGGTTGAATAGTCTAAACCATCATAAATAATCTCTATGAGTTTCATCTTATCAAATCCATGGTGAGGACACTGGGATAGGAGATCATTGAATCTCTCTAAAAACCTATAAAGAGACTCTCCCTCTTGTTGCACACTACACTAATTTTCTGCCTAACTGCTACAGTTTTATGCTTAGGGTAGAATTTTATATAGAAAGCAGCAATAAGCTCCTGCCATGTTTCAATGGATTCAAATGGTAGGTTGTTCAGCCATGTCTTGGCTTTATCTCTCAAGGAAAAGGGAAACATCTTAAGTTTCAAGACTTCATCAGTAAGGTCTTTTATTCTAATTGTCCTACAAATTTCCTCAAAGTCCCTAATATGAAAATAAGGGTTCTCGTCATCTTTTCCTAAGAATATAGGGATCATCTGAAGAATACTAGGTTTTATCTCGAAATTAGCCGTATTGGATGGTAATTTAATGCACGAAGCTCGGTTGGTCCTAGTTGGGAATATGTAATCTTTCAAAGTTGCCATCGCTGTCACAGCTAAAGTACTAGGGGTACTTTCCTCACGAAGAGATAGATTTTCAAAGCTGAAGTTTCCAAAAATAGGGATCTCAAAAGAAGAGTCTTCGAGCTCCCCGCCTTCACAAGAAGAACTACTAGGTTTGTCACTAATCAAACGACCTAGAGTTTTTCTTTTCCAATCCCGTTCTCTAATTACCTCGGGAATACACTAGAAAAACAAAAGAAAAATCCTAAAGGAAGGGAAGTTATATACAAACACAAACAAGGCTGACTCCACCACAACAAACCTACTGATTTATAGCAAACAAAAAGCATGATGGCTCCACTGAGATTGTTTCTAGACCAGCTTCTAATCCTTCGAAAGGGAATTCGTTACAATTTAAGCAAACCTCTATGGAATCAATCCGAGTTTAAATAAGTTGAATAGAGGCGAGGGAAGATGCGTGGAGCTTTGATACCTAAGGCCTCACTGTATTACAAAGCGGCGCAGTCACGCATTCAACTTACAGAAATCATCATGAACTTCGAAGTATGCTTAAAGAGTAACCAATATTTTTCGAATGACATTCCTAGTAAGCTCGTTACCCTATCGGTCTCGTTCTATTCCAAATTTTAAGGCTTAGGTTCGCGTTAAGTATCGTTTTCCTAAGGAGGGAAAGATGAGAACGGTGATGAAATCCGAATGCTTATCTTATATGGTCAGTCCTTTCCCTTTACTAGGAAATTAAAGCCGTTGTATTCAAGTCTTCATCATATATGCAAACGAAGGAATACAGTAACTCGCTGACAGGGGATTCGCGAGTGTTTCGACAAACTTACCTCCCATTACAGATGGGGGATGAACCGTTGAAGTCGATTCGGGAAACGAATCCTATGTCATGTACGAACCCGAGGGGTCGAGGAGATATCTTAATCGTCGTCCTTCTCTGCAAATAATTTAATATTTAATACTACCCTTCCGTAGGGTTGTTTATGGGTAATACCTACTTCTGTTAGTTTTGGTAATTTGGGGTGTGTGGATGAGAAATGAATCTAAACCCCAAACAAATGCACTGCACGAGAGTGCTTTTGATTCGAGAGTTCAATCTATACAATTCTGGCCTAAACCAAGAAATGGTCGTTCCAGACTTGTTTCGGTCACAAAGTCAAGGTGATGGGGTTGATCTTAGGGAGGGAAGCGAAGAAGGTGTTGAAATTATGAAGGTGTAGGCTGTTTATGACTTGTAAAAGAAAGGTGAGAAGGCTTATAATTAATGAAAGCAGACTCTGGGTGTTTGAATACGTTTTGTATTAACACTTGGTTTCTGTGTTGTGTTTTGTTTTTGGAAATAGGGAGGAGAACCTATTTATACAAGTCATTTGAGCCTTATTCACGTCTCTCATGGGAAATGGAGAAAGTAGAGTGATGGAGTAGTAGAGTTGTGTGTTAGTGTCACACGATCAGTCTTGCCCACTTATGCCATCCTCACTGATCATCCATGTCTTCCTGACACGTTCCTGTGATGGCGCATTACACGCTACACGAGGTAAACCGCCGGACCAATACCCCATTATGTATCCTCCAGTTTGTGACATGATTGATGTCTCGAGTGTATGGATCGTGGGACCCACAGAAGGTAGCATGTAATGCTAAGTTATTTATGAAGTCGATACTTGTGAAGTATCGTGTGTATTCTATGCAGGTACTGCATCGAATATATTCAACATGCATGAAGCATCGCTATTTTAAGGCTTAACGGAGTAAGTCACGAAATTATGCGTCTTAAAATAGCATCATGTCCATCCTTCTTCGAGTGATCGTTTGGAGGCTATACAAGAAACTCCTAACTTGGTCGATCACTCCATGTGGAAGAGTGGTGGACGGTGATTGTGATGATGCCTCATTGGTAGCCTGACCCATGTCTTAGGCTGTCCATCCAAGCTGGTGAAGTTGGACGGACGATATGACTTGCGACCCACATCTGCGACCGTCGGATTAGGGTTCAGGGGGTGCGCAAGTACCTCCTTTCAGATAGATCGAATCCAAGCATGGGAAGTGTTTTTATGGAGAACCGATCAGGCATGCGTGTAGACGGCATGCTGGTGTCCATTTCCATACTTCACTGTCCCACGAAGGTGCGATCTAGGCCACTCAAGTTTACCGGTAAAGAAGAGTGGCTAAGATTGATTTGCTACAGGAATCCTGTGCCGCAAAATATCCCTAAAGGAGCGTGGCATGCCACCTTCAGGATGCGCGAACCGAGGCGTCGAGCCACAGTTTTTCTTGGTCGGTCGGACATGGAGATAAATGGGCCCACATTTATCATGTTGATACTCTCCGGACCTTCTTAGTCTATTCCTGGACCCTTCATCCAAGATGGAGAAAACGGACGCTCATGATTGATTAGCGACACATGTAATATGCCGCAAACCCTAATTAGAGTTTTGGATCGGCCATGTGTACATGACTTCACCCTAACAATTTGGTAGGCTATGCTCCTCCTTTGGGGAGGCCGACCATGTGGGACCCACATTGGGACCATGGTGATCATGGTGATACCTGACTGATGGTCATGGGTTTGATCCAGGCCATCCAAACATGCCTGAGAAGTTGGATGGTCTTGATCAATTTGAGACCCTTAAAGCATCACGCCGACCAAATTATGGGTGAATGTTTTCTCCTCCTAGGCTAGGTCGTGATATGGGTAGAAAGGGGGCCCACCGTGTGCAGGACAATCCTGTCCAACTGGTCGTGGGATGATCCACGCCGTCCAATCATGCCAGCGAAGTTGGACTACGGTGATGGATTTGAGACTTCCGTAGACAGCCTTAGCTCGTACGAGCTCCTCCAAGCTGCTTCACGACCATCTTTTCAGGATGGCGTTTGGTGGCTTTTGGAGAGGCATGATATGCATGTTACCGGCTAGGGAGAAAACAGGCCCACTGGTGGTCATTACGGTGATAGCCTGCTCCTGATAGGGTTCTTCTAGGTTGGTTAATTCATGCGTCCAACTTTCGTGGTCGTGATTATTTCTGGGACTGATATGGACAGTCCAAATTCAAATATGCTCGATCGGGCTAGTATAACACAACGAAAGATGATTCACTTTGTCAGAGAATGGTATAGCCTATACGAGTATTTCGTGCGTACGTCACTATTGATACTTGGATATTCATGTTACTCTTCTGAGAGTAACAATCAGTCATCATGTCGCACCAACAATGAGAGTTCTGCTGAGAACATCACAGGAAATACAAGGAGTTTTATGCATTAATTAATAATGTTAAAATTCACAAAATACTTGGGGATTGTTGCTACATGATCCATTCTAGGTGAATTAACAAAGCGGAGAAGTATTCATCATTTATCAAATAACCTTATCCTTTGAAGGATGTCGGCACAAAAATTGGTTTTACAACTTTAGCCCTGAACTAAAATCCACCATCAACAGTAAGTCCCCTGCTTAGCATGTAATGGTTACACTATTGTGGGGTAGGCATTAGATGGTGACAAATAAAGATAAAACTTTTGAGACAATATTTAGATGTTACCAGGAGAGATGGGTCGTCCTGTCCTTGGAGCATGTCACATTCAAGAGGCGTCCAGGCGAGCGTTCCCCTAACATGATATCGGTATTTCCTGCTTCGATCGACCTTGTTATGCTTGCTTCGGTCGAGCGTGGGACCTGATGTGAGATGCTTGCTTCGAACATGGGCAGTTGTGCATGCTTTGATCAAACACGGGTCCACCGTGTACATGTTTCAGACGTCGGCCCTGTCATGTGCCTGTTTTGCCCGTACGGTCGATGTTCTTGCTCGAGCGTCATCCTTGCTACTTCAACTAAATACCGACCCTTCTATCTTGACCAAACACCGGCCTTTCAGCCTGCTTCTCTCAAACTTGGGACCCACTGCGTTCTTGCTTTGCTCTAAAATAAACTTTGGTGCTCAAATATGGATGTGGGTCCTGCAGAGAGCTTTGAAGCAGCTTCTGGAGCAAGCAGGTCCCAGAGAGTGTTGAAGCAACTTCTGGAGCGAGAAGGTCCCGAAAAGTGTTGAAGTGTTGGAGCTGAAACGCCTTCTTCTAGAGAGATATCTTTGAAGCGGCTTCTTCTGGAGGGAGTGTTGAAGCGGTTTCTTCTGGAGGGAGCGTTGAAGTGGCTCCTGTTATAGAGAGTGTTGAAGCGGCTTCTTCTAGATGGAGATCTTTGATTGGGGAAGGATGTGTCTGCTTCAACTAATCTGGGGCTGGGATCAAGTAGGACCCGTCGCGTGCCTGACTGAACGTCTACCCTGTGTTTCGACTGAAAATCGGCTCTGCTGCGTGTGCCTATTTTATTCGAATACCAGCCTTGTGACTTTGATCAATACCAGGCTTGAAACTTGAGCAATACCAGACTTGTAACTTGAGCAATACCGGACTTGTGACTTGATCAACACCGGACTTGAAACTTGGGAAATACCGGACTTGTGACTTGATCAACGCCGGACTTGAAACTTGGGTTATACCGGACTTGTGACTTGATCAACCCCGGTGTTTGGACCTAATACCATCCTTGTGTACTCCAACATGAATGTGTTTTATGTCGTGTGTGACTACACATCTCACGCGTTTTTATACAAGTACTGACTCCTGTCTATTATTGTAGAATGAAGAAAAGAACTCTTGTTGATATGTCTTCTGGGGATAATGCTGGTGCCAAGTAAGGAGGTGTTGACATCTTTAAAGATATTCCGAACATTGAGTATGAGTTTTTCACCGCGTCCTTTCAACTATATGAAAATATTCGTTCCACAAGATAACCCTTCTCATATCGACTTCAAGGTTTTTCATGCTCCGCTGGGCCCTCATGAAGGATGGATGAGACGAATGTGGAGCAACGAGTACATCAAAGATAACTTGACCAGAGCACAGATTATTGATGTAGCTTGAGTGTTGAAATGGCTCGAGAGGATGTTAAAATGGATTCTGGTGTGACCGTTGAGGTTGATCCTAGAGAGAGTGTTGAATCTGTATTCTGAAGTGAACTTGGAGCGTTGAGGCGGCTATTGAATAGACCATTTAATCATCTTATGTTGGAGGGAGCGTTGAAATGGATTCCTCTTCAGTTCGATTTACCCTTTCGAATTCCATGCTTGTTGACTGACCATCTCTCTTGTGTTGAAGAAGTCCTTGACTGACGGTGAAGGAACTTCATGCCGAGCCTCAGTCCCCAAGCGTGGTTTACATGGTTTGTTCGTAGTGGTTGTTGTCGAGCTAGATATAGAATTTCTTGGTCGTTATTTCATCATTGTGGGAATCGTGCATGTGGTACTGGAGTTGGGGTTGGAGGACGCGCAGGATGTTGTATCTCAGTGGTTTTCCTCTTACTGCTTCGGGGAACTGCTTACAGAAGGCTGAAGGTTGTATCGCCTGTTGGTGAGACATATGCCCCTACGAACATTATGAGGCTCTTCATTACCGGCATATATTTTTGTAGATGAGCGTTCAACATATCCAAAGGATGACCAAAAGCGCAGATTCTCCAACATAGCATGATAGACATGTATCACTGTTTGATAAAGTGACTCGCCCGGATCTTGCTCGATATGACGCGTGGACATAGTTATCTTCTTGAGGCTTCTCCCTTGAGGTATCGGTGTTTATGGGTGAAAACTATTCCTGCCGGATTTGGTAATTTGGGGTGTGTGGATGAGGAATGAATCTAAACTCTAAACAAATGCACTACGCGGTGAGTGCTTGTAGATTCGAGAAATCAATCTGTGCAAATCCGTCCTAAACCAAGAAATGGTCGTTCCAGACTTGTTTCGGTCACAAAGTGAAGGAGATAGGGTTGATCTTATGGAGGGAAGCAAAGAAGGTGTTGAGATTGTGAAGGTGTTGGCTATGTATGACTTGTATCAGAAAGATGAACTGGCTTGTAGGATGTAAGCTACCAATTCCGGTGTTTGAATACGATTGTATCAACACTTGCCTCTGTTGTCTTGTCTTGTTCGAAAAATAGGGTGGAGAACCTATTTATACAAATCTTTAGCCTAACCCTCGTATCTCGTGGGAAGTGGAGTGATGGAGTAGTGGAGTAGTGTGTTAGTGTCACACGACCAGTCTTTCCCACTTCTCCCATCATCACTAACCGTCCATGACTTCCTGACACGTTCTTGTGATGGCGCGTTAGGCGCTGCACGCTATAAACCGCCAGATCAATACCCTAGTATGTATCCCCCAGTTTGTGACATGATTGATGTCTCGAGCGTGTGGATCGTGGGACCCACAGTAAGTAGCATGTAATGCTTGATTAAATAACGAAGTTATTTATGAAGTTGATACTTGTGAAGTATCATGTGTATTATATGCAGGTACCGCATCGGGTATACTCAGCATGTATGAAGCATCGTTGTTTGAGCTCTCAAAATAGCATCATGTCCATCCTACTTCATGTGATGGTTTGGAGGTTGCGCAAGCAAGTCCTCCCTTGGCCGACCACATGGTGTGGTGGAGTGACGGGTGGTGATCACCATGACGCCTCACTGACCAATTAACTCCTGGCCAGGGCTGCATAACCAAGCCGGTGAAGTTGGACGGACGAGATGATCTTTGAGACACTCACCTGCGACCGTTGGTGGGATTAGGGTTTTGGAGGAGGTGCGCAAGCACCACTCTCCATCCTGGTCGAATCTAAGCTTGGGATACGACTTTGGCTGGCCGATCGTACATGCGTGTAGATGGAATGACGGTGTAGGCGCCCATACCCCATTGTCTCACGAAAGTGTGATCTGGGCCCCTAAATTCATCTGGAGAAGTTGAGTGGTCGAGATCAATTTGCGACAGAAAGATGGTGCCGCAAAAGCCGCACATCGTGCCAACTTCGGGCGCGCGTTCCAAGATGACCAATCTTGGTCGGTCTTGGAAGATTGGTCTAGTGTTTAGGTGGTAGGCAGGTGTTCACGCCTATACCTGACTGTCCCATGAAAACGTGATCTAAGCCACTTAAATTGTCCGGCGAAGTTGAGTGGTCGAGATTAGTTTGCAATTGGGAAGTGTGACCACGCTAGTTTGGGCGTGCGATTTGGAATAACCAGGCATGGTATGCCTTGGACGATCAGGTGAGGGGATAGATGGGTCCACGGTGGTCATATTGGTATGACCAGACCTGCTTAATCTAATCTTGGACCCTTCATTCGTGCCGGAGAAAATAGACGCTCGTGATGTTCAAAACCCTAATTTGGGTTTCACGGCCGTGCGTCATGATATGTTCGTGCGCACGAATTGGGATGACCAAACATGGTTGGTCCTTATCGATAGGTCAGGTATGTAGGCGGGCCCACGGTGATTGTGTTGACATGCTCTGGGCCCTTTGAATCTACATCTACACCCTCCATTTATACATGTGAAGATGGATGGTTGAGACTGTTTTGCGACACATGTAATGTGCCACAAACCCTATTAGGGTTTTCCGTCCTTACTGCTCTAGCTTGGACGTTTTGAAAAGCTATGCCAATCTTTTGGGGAGGCCGACCATGCGGGGCCCGCGTTGGTTCGGTAGTGAATATTCCAATACCTGGTTGGGGTCATGGATCTGATCTGAGCTATCCAATTCATGCTGGTGAAGTTGGATGGTCGTGATCATTTCTGAGACTGACATGGTCAGTCCAGATTTGAATATGCTCAATCGGGCTAGTCTAGCACACTGAGAGTTGCAGCCTGTACGGGTATTTCGTACATGTTTCATTATAATGTTTGGAGGTTCGTGTTGCTCTGCTGATAACAATACTCAGTCGTCATGCCGCACTGATAATGAGTACAAGAAATACAAGGATGGTTATGCATTAATTAATAATAATGTATTTAATTCACAGACTGGGATTGTTGCCACATGCTCCATTCTAGGTGAATTAGTAAAGTGAAGAAGTATTCATCCCTTATTAATGGCTTTATCTTTTACAAGATGTTAGCGCATAATTTTTTAGATTTTACAATTTTAGCCTTAAATGAAAATCTACCATCAACAATCGGCTCCAGTGGAAGATTTCCATAGCATTGATACGTTGCACCAGCATTCTTTAAACCAAATGGCAGTATGGTATAATAAAAATTTCCGATAGGAGTTCGAAAAGATATCTTACTTGCGTCATGCTCGTACATCCTTATCTGGTTGTAGCCGCTACATATATCCATGGAGAAGAACATGCCATGTCCGCTGGTTGCATCTACTAACATGTCGATGTTAGGTAGAGGAGGACCGTTTTTGGAGCAGCACCTTTTCAAGTCTCTGAAGTATATGAAGCACCTGATCTATCCATTTTTCTCGTGTCTGAACTGCAACTGTTTAACCGACTTGGATCCAGGTATGACATGTAGATGATGGGTGACCAATTTTCATTGAAATCCGACATTTCTTCATATCTCCAAGCTAATATGTCCTGGTACTCATTGAGAAGTTCCACGAGCTTCGTGCATTTATCCGTACATAAAGTTGAGCTTATGGAGATAGGCCTAGGAGATTCCTCAACGATTTCAATCTCATCAGTTGTGGAGTTGGTGCCATCTTGCAGCTGTTGTGGGGCATATAGCACTTGTACTTGTGGCTCGTTGCTGTTGTAGAATTCCATTGGGTGGAGATACTGGGTAACAGTCTCCCCTGCTAATTGATAATGGCAGCGTCGGTATACCGTTTTCCCTTTCTGGTCACAACTCGTCACAAAAGTTCGTTACCGTTTTCCCTTTCTGGTCACGAATCGTCACAAAAGTTCATTCCCTCTTCGTGTGAACGTGGGTCGTGGCTTCACAGGATGGAGAAGAATACTTCATCAAAAAATATGCATAGTGGGTTTTAGCCCTCAATGATGCAAGCCGGTCTTCTTCCTGAATTGACGCCCACATGGGGAGTGGGACGCAACGAACTTGTTTGATTCTTTCTGCGGAGGAGCGTCGATAAGGGCCGTCTTGAACTCTGTATCTTTGATGCCTGCGGTAATATGTAGGGAATGGTTGTGACCTTCATCTATTTGATTGCAGAAAAATATCTCTGCCCGCTGATTCTTCGAGAGGTGTAAAAGTTCGCATCAATTTTCCACTAGAGAAAACACTTCCTGATCCACTGACATCTGGCTCATAGTGCTATTGAATTGAGGAAGATCATTGTGAGGACCAGTCCCTAGTGTAGGAATCTCCATGACAGGACCGCTCATATCTGATGTCGCTTCTTTGATCGGGTCCATGTAGGTTTGCGCCGCTGAAGTACCTTATCTAGTGCATTGAATGCATTCCTTGTTGGCTCCAGGGTCTGTCGTGGCTCTTGTGGCAATCGATCAGTTAATGTCTTAAGAAGAGTGAGTACCTATTTTAGAGTTGCGGCCATATCCGTTTGAGTATTAGCAAGAACTTCCTGCTTGTTTATCAAGTCTGCAATGGTAATGGGATATGTCCTCCTCTCGTCCCTCCGGCCCCTCGTCCTGATGAAGGAGTGAAAGTTGTTTCTCTGGTGACCACCGGAGGCGTTACACTTGAGGAGATGTCGGGATTTGCGGCTTCTCTAGCTCTGGTGATGGGAGGCATTACACCTACTAGAATATCTCCTGCTCCGCTAGTGTTGGTGATAGAAGTGACGACTCCACAAGATGTATTGACCACGGTAGCTCCACTGATAGGTACATTGATACCGGTAGTGTTATCCACACTAGCTCCATCAGAATTGATTGCAGATCCAGACCTGAGTCCCACCATCTTGAAATGAATTGCTGATTGAATTTGTTCTAAGATCTATCCCCTTGAAATTTCGAAAATTGAATCGGGTACTGAAAGATGAAATTGGGAATTGGAAATTGATATTGCAACCGAGAGATTAATCTCCCACTGTGGTCGCCAATTTTTTATGGGTAAAAACTACTTCTGCTGGTTTTGGTAATTTGGGGTGTGTGGATGAGAAATTAATCTAAACCCTAAATAAATGCACTGCACGGGAGTGCTTTTGATTCGAGAGATCAATCTATACAATTCTGGCCTAAACCAAGAAACGACCGTTCCAGACTTGTTTCGGGTCACAAAGTGAAGGCGATGGGGTTGATCTTAGGGAGGGAAGCAAAGAAGGTGTTGAGATTGTGAAGGTGTAGGCTATTTATGACTTGTAACAGAAAGGTGAGCAAGCTTACAATTAATGCAAGCAGACTCTGGGTGTTTGAATATGTTTTGTAAATAGGGAGGATAACCTATTTATACAAGTTATTTGAGCCTTATTCACGTCTCTCATGGGAAGTGGAGAAAGTAGAGTGATAAAGTAGTAAAATTGTGTGTTAGTGTCACACGATCAGTCTTTCCCACTTCTCCCATCATCATTAACCGTCCATGTCTTCCTGACACATTCATGTGATGGCGCGTTGCGCGCTGCACGCGGTAAACCTCCAGACCAATACCCCAATATGTATCCCCCAGTTTGTGACATGATTGATGTCTCGAGTGTGTGGATCGTGGGACCCACATAAGGTAGCATGTAATGCTAAGTTATTTAGGAAGTCGATACTTGTGAAGTATCATGTGTATTATATGCAGGTACTGCATCGAATATATTTAGCATGTATGAAGCATCACTATTTTAAGGCTTAATGGAGTAAGTCACGAATTTATGCGTCTTAAAATAGCATCACGTCCAGCCTTCTTCGATTGATCGTTTGGAGGATATACAAGCAACTCCTGACTTGGTCAATCACTCCATGTGGAAGAGTGGTGGATGGTGATTGTGATGATGCCTCATTGGTAGCCTGACCCATGTCTTAGGCTGTCCGTCCAAGATGGTGAAGTTGGACGGACGAGATGACTTGCGACCCACATCTACGACCGTCGGATTAGGGTTCAGGGGGTACGCAAGTACATCCTTTCAGCTTGATCGAATCCTAGCATGGGAAGTGTTTTTATGGAGAACTGATCAGGCATGCATGTAGACGGCATGCTGGTGGCCACTCAAGTTTACCGGTAAAGAAGAGTGGATGAGATTGATTTGAGACATGAATCTTGTGCCGGAAAGGATTGCTAAAGGGGCATGGCATGCCACCTTCAGGGGGCGCGAACCGAGGCGTCGAGCCACAGTTTGTCTGGGTCGGTCGGACATGGAGATAAATGGGCCCACATTGATCATGTTGATACTCTCTGGACCTGCTTAGTATATTCCTGGACCCTTCATCCAAGCTGGCGAAAACGGACGCTCATGATCGATTAGAGACACATGTAATATGCCGCAAACCCTAATTAGGGTTTTGGATCGGCCGTGTGTACATGACTTCACCCTAACGATTTGGTAGGCCATGCTCCTCCTGTGGGGAGACCGACCATGTGGGACCCACGTTGGGACCGTAGTGATCATGGTGATAATTGACTGACGGTCATGGGTTTGATCTAGGCCATCCAAACATGCCGGTGAAGTTGAATGGTCGTGATCAATTTGAGACCCTTAGCGCCCCTTAAAGCATCACGTCGGCCAAATTATGGGTGAACGTTTGCTCCTTCCTGGCTAGGCCGTGAAATGGTCGGCTATGCAGGTAGAAAGGGGGCCCACCGGTGTGCAACACAAGCCTGTCCGACCGGTCGCGGGATGATCCACGCCGTCCAATCACACTAGCGAAGTTGGACGACGGTGATGGATTTGATACTTTCGTAGGAAGCCTTTGCTCGTACGAGCTCCTCCAAGCTGCTTCACGACCATCTTTTTAGGCTGGCGTTTGGTGGCTTTTGGAGAGGCATGATATGTATTCGACCGGCTAGGAAAAAAACGGGCCCGCTGGTGGTCATTATGGTGATAGCCTGCTCCTTCTAGGGTTCGTCTAGGCCAGTTATATCATGCGACCAACTTGCGTGGTCGCTATTATTTCTGAGACTGATATGGACAGTCCAGATTCAAATATGCTCGATCGGGCTAGTATAACACACCGAGAGATGATTCTCTTTGTCAGAGAATGGTGTAGCATGTATGGGTATTTCGTGCGTGCCTCACTATTGATACTTGGATATTCATGTTACTCTGATGAGAGTAACAATCAGTCATCATGCCGCATCAACAATGAGAGTTCTGCTGAGAACATCACAGGAAATACAAGACGTTTTATGCATTAATTAATAATGCTGAAATTCACAGAATACTTGGGGATTGTTGCTACATGCTTCATTATAGGTGAATTAACAAAGCGGAGAAGTATTCATCATTTATCAAATAGCATTATCCTTTGCAGGATGTCGGCACAAAAATTGGTTTTACAACTTTAGCCCTGAACTAAAATCCACCATCAACAAGGGTTTAAAAATAAAAGAATGTCCAAATGTCCAAGTCCAAAGTCCAAAGAGTAAAGTGCAAAAGAAAAAGAAAATTACAAGAATAGAGAAATCCTAATACAATCTAAAAAAAATAAACTCTCTTTTTTTTCTCTCTCTTTTTTATAATAATAATAACACAATCTTCTTCTTTCGCTCCTTTCGCTTTGCCTTTTACTCCAAGTCTTTAAGTATTCACCAAAAGCTTTGGAAAATTTTCCTTTTGCTCCAAATTCCAAAATCTGTAATGCAAAGACAAAAACCAAAAACATAAAGTAGAACAAATAAAATAAAAACAAAAACCTAAAAATAAATAAATCTAAAAACTCTAGCCTAAAGACAAGTCCGTGTCGACGGCGCCAAAAATTGATGTGATCTCAATAATGTTGTAGTAATAATAGGTTCGTTGAGACTTGTGAAAGCAATAGATTTTAGACTTAATAAAACTTCAAAATAAAGAAAACTTAATTCAAGATTGATTTCAAAATATTAAAAATAACCAAGACACTGATTCCACTACTACACATGAATGAATGATAGTAATAATCCAAAACTCTAATTATCTTTTGAGTCCCTTATTTCTTAATTCACAAATAATCAGGCAAATTCTCAAAAATTAATTGTATCCCCTAAGCATAGATTATCTTAATACAAAGTATAACCTATCTAATTGAATCACTTCTAATGAAGGAAATTATGCAAACAATTTAAAACTCTACAAAAGCAGTGATCGAGTGATCAAGTGAATTATTAATTATAAATTAGAGAAAATAAATAATTACCAATTATTCATGCGTAAATAGCTTCCTCATTTCCTTGGTTGTGGGAGAATTAGCTCATCATCATGTTGAAAACCCTCTTAAAGAATGTATTTATGCTCAACAATGGTTTACAAATGATGAAAAGTGTGAAAAATGGTGAAAATCGGGTTTGTAACACTTATAATAGTTACAAACCAGCTGTTAAGGAAAACGATACAACTGAAATGTCACTGACACTGTAGCAACAACGACAGTTTTTAGGAGTCTTATGTTCTTCGTTCCTTCTTCAGCAGCAACAAACTCAGTTCTCTGCAACTTGATTTTTCTTAGCTCGGTAGTGTTCTAAACTCTCCCCAAAACCTCTCTAACCTTCTTCCTGACTCCCATAAGTCCTTAAATACTCAATTTCCCCGAGAATAAGCCCTCATAACTCCATATAATCTCGCCATAACTCGGAATATTCTTCACTCCCATTTTAAGGAAATATTTCCTTATTCTTCTCTTGTACGCGTCTGTAGCTGTCCAAATGAGTCGAACTTGTTAAATAGATGTCCTAGATTATGTTAAACATGCTCTGCCTCTCTCAAAATCCCATCGACACGTACAATCCCGTGAACATATCCTCCCATGCACGTGTTTCCCTGATTTCTTCTCGCGAGTTATCTATCCAATTTTAACCGAAACAATCAACCATACCATCCATGTTACGATCAATCAAGTCATCCCAATGAATATCAGCCATTGAATCTCACTACAACAAGCTCAAAATTCAAGCCCTAATTCTGTTCCATGAATATACAGTTTTCCCGCCAAAAAGTGAAATTCAAAATGTAGAGGATGAAGTGCCCTGATCCAAAACACGGGCGCCTTTAACAGCCGGGGTGCCCCGAGGTGCCCCTTATCCAAATTAAGGGTGCCTTTAGTAATTTTCTCTGGGGGTCCAAATAGCAATTTTTTGAGCAACTTTTTCCGCACAAGTGTATTTCTCCAAAAACACCTACACAAACATAAAAACACCAAAATAAGTACGAAAATCAAGCACTAACAATAGAGACATTGAGGACAATTCAGACACAAAAATGTTTCTATCAAATATCCCCAAACTTATTATTTGCTAGTCCTCGAGCAAATCTAATCTATAAAATAAAATGACTATACTTAGCATGTGCATCAAGCCGTTAAACCGCTAGGTGGCCCTAGCGGCGAAGTGTTGTCTCCGGAGGGTTTAGCAGAGGTGTACCCACAAAACCTGTACTTCTAATTGGTCACAATTATCCAAAGATATATGAGGACATACAAATTCTCAACATATCTCCAAGTAACTAGAATGCCAGAGAAATTAAAGGTGTCAGCTCTAAAGCTGAATGAAGAAAAGGGGAGACACATATGCAACACTGCTAGATAAAGAGATATCCGCTACACAGCTAGATAAACATTGTAAGATGCGTCCATTGATTTACAGCTGGATAAGATTAGGAGAGAGAAAAAGATGAGAGGGCATCTGCTACACAGCTGGACTAATTACGTGTAATGAGTTAAACCAGTGCTAGAAAAATCTTGTGCCAGATTGAAAGCGGACTAACAAAGCAACCAAATGTATCTTTCTTCGACTCTCTCATAGTGCTCAGTAGAAACAACGTCTTCTTCGGCTTCAACTGTTGATGATAAACTATTGAACCTCGTAAAACCTTGACAATTAACTCTTCTCTTCGATTCCTCACTTGAAACTTCCTTATAGATTTCTACTTCCCTATGGCCTTATTGAATAAAATTTAAAATTTAAACTTTATATTTTTTTTTCATTTTTTTTGTAGAGTAATAACAAGACAAAAATTTACATGGCCATCACAGTAGGAATTTAACACTTGGATCTTCGCAACTTGTAATGTCTTAGTATCATGAACTTCAACAACTTATATCGTTTGATTTTTCTTGCTCTTATAACTTCTTGTAACCCTTGATTTTGAATTCTGATTTTCTATTGTTGCTTCTAAACCTTAAACGTCTTCCACTTTCTTCATAGATTTTGATGTCGCTCCGTTTGTTGATGATGATAAGTTTCTACTAAGACAGAGTTGTAATCCAGTAACTAAGACTACATTGTGAGGTTGCTTTATCTTTATGTCATTTCCTGACCTACTTGCCTTTCCATCATGGATGGTTAGGTCCATCACGGTTACCCTCTAAAAGGAATAAGTTCTCTCCTGAATTTCAAGGATCTCAATGTCTTTTTCTCTAATGTCTCAATAGGTTGTTATCACTAGCATTCCAATTTCTATATTTTCGGTGAGAAACAGTATGTAAACTTAGCTAACTGGATACCATGTGACGCTAGAAGTTTCAAAAGCGTAACTAAAAATTTCTTCCCCACCGCCACACTTAAATCTAACATTGTCCTCAATGTTTCTAGTGAAAGAACAATACCAAAATTAAAATAACATGAGGAGAAGTTGGAAAGATAGTACCTGGGTGAAGAGAGAGAAAATCAAAACTAATATACAACATACAACTGCCTCGATGGTCAATCAAGGGTAAACAGGGTCCTCCAGAGGGACCTCCTCAACATCACCTGTAGGAAATGGCTCTAAAAAGGGTTTCAATCTCTAATTGTTGACCTTCGAAGAACTACTACCATCCAGTGTCTCAATTTCAACAACTCCATGAGGAAAGACAGTGTGAACAATAAAAAGGACCCGTCCACCGAGAACGTAACTTCCCAGGGAAAAGATGCAAGCGGGTATCATACAGAAGAACTTTTTGACTTGTATAAAATGACTTCCGTAAAATATTTCTATCATGCACAAGTTTCATTTTGTTCTTATACTCCTTCGCACTATCGTAAGCATCTATACGAATCTCTTCCAACTCATTGAGCTGCAGTTTCCTATGGGCTCCTTCCTTGTCAAGTGAAAAATTTAGGTGCTTAACAGCCCAATAAGCTATATGTTCTAACTCAACAGGTAAATGACATGCCTTGCCATACACAAGCCGATAAGCCGACATTTCAATGGGGGTATTAAACGCAGTACGGTAAGCCCATAAGGCATTAGTGAGCCTAGACGACCATTCTTTCCGATTAGGATTAACTATTTTCTCTAATATACGTTTTATCTTCCTATCGGAAACCTATACTTGACCATTAGTCTGTGGATGATACAGGGTGGCTACCTTATGTGTAATACCATATTTATTTATCAGAAGCCTAAAAGGCCTATTACAAAAGTGCGACCCTCCATCACTAATTATAGCTCGCGGTGTACTAAAACGTGTAAGTATATTATTTTTCAAGAACTCAATCACAACCCTATGGTCATTGGTTTTACACGCAACCGCCTCAATCCACTTAGAGACATAGTCTACAACTACAAGGATGTATAGGTTACCAAAATAATTAGGAAAAAAACCCATAAAGTCAATACCCCACACATCAAAGACCTCAACAATTAGAATTGGGTTCAAGGGCATAATGTTCCTACGGGAAATGGTTCCTAATTCCTGGCAACGTTCACAAGTAACACAGTAACTATGAGAGTCTTTAAACAATGAAGGCCAATATAATCCACACTGCAATATCTTAGCAGCAGTCTTCTTAGCACTAAAGTGATCCCCACAAGCATGATCATGACCAAAGGAAATAATACTGGACTGGTCACTCTCAGGTATACATCTTCTAATAATCTGGTCTGAACAATACTTAAAAAAATAAGGATCATCCTAAAAGAAGTGCTTAACCTATGCTAAAAACCTAGAACGCTCTTGTTTACCCCAATGTTGGGGCATTCCACCAGTAACAAGATAGTTCACTATATTCGCATACCAAGGTGATTGGGTAACAAAGAAAAGTTATTCATCAGGAAAACTATCCCTTATAGGAAGGGAATCATCAGCCGAATTAACAACTAGCCTAGAAAAGTGGTATGCTACTACATTTTTGGCACCCTTTTTTGTCTCTAATGTCAGGAGAAAACTCTTGCAACAAAAGGATCCACCTAATAAATCTAGGTTTCGTATCCTTCTTAGACAAAAGATATTTCAAAGCAGCATGATCAGTATATATGATGATCTTAGAACCTAAGAGATAGGGTCTAAACTTGTCTAATGCAAACACAATGGCTAACAGTTCCTTCTCGGTAGTGGTATAGTTCAACTGGGCATCATTCAGAGTTTTGCTAGCATAGTAAATCACATGAAGTAATTTATTTTCTCGCTGCCCTAGCACAACACCAATAGCATAATCTGAAGCATCGCACATGGTATCAAAGGGTAGGTTCTAGTTGGGTGCCTGGACTATGGGGGCGGTAGTGAGTAAAGTCTTAAGCTTTTCAAAAGCCTCTAAAAAAGCATCATCAAAGACAAACTTAACATCTTTTGAAAGCAAATTGCAAAGAGGTCTAGAAATCAAGATAAAATCCTTAATGAATCGACGATAAAAACCAACATGCCATAAGAATGACCTAATATCTTTTACGGTTTTCGGGACTGATTAAGTTTTAATAAGGTCAACTTTGGCTCTATCTACCTCTATACCCTTCGAAGATACGATATGCCCTAGAACGATTCCTGAACGAACCATGAAATGACATTTCTCCCAATTAAGCACTAAATTCTTTTCCTAACACCTAGTCAAAACTAATGACAAATGATGCAAGCACTCATCTAAAGACGAACCAACCACTGAAAAATCATCCATAAAGACCTCTAAGAACCGTTCTACCATGTTAGAAAATATGCTCAACATACAACGCTGAAATATCGCAGGGGCATTACATATCCCAAAAGGCATGCATCTATACGCAAATGTACCAAAGGGACAGGTAAAAGTGGGTTTCTCTTGGTCTTCCAGGGCAATATGAACCTGATTATAACCGCAGTATCCATCTAAAAAGAAATAATGGCTACGTCCAGCTAATCTTTCTAGCATTTGGTCGATGAAGGAAGGGGAAAGTGGTCCTTCCTAGTGACCTTGTTCAATTTTCTATAGTCAACACATACACACCAACCCGTAGTCATTCGTGTTGGTATTAACTCATTGTTATCATTCTGGACTACAGTAATACCGGATTTCTTGAGAACAACCTGAACGGGGCTGACCCACTTACTGTCTAAAATGGGGTAGATAATGCCTTCATCTAACAACTTCAGAACTCGGTTTGAACTACTTCTTTTATATTAGGGTTCAGTCGACGTTGTATCTCCCTAGAAGGTTTGGTGTCTTCCTCTAAATAAATCTGATGCATATAAACCGTAGGACTTATACCCTTAATGTATGTTATGGTCCACCCTAAAGCTTCCTTGTTATTCTGAAGGATTGTCACTAGCCTACTTTCCTGATCACTATCCAAGTCGGATGCTATAATCACAAGTAAAGTTTCAGATGGGCCTAAAAACACATACTTCAAGGTATCTGGTAATGGTTTAAGGTCCAATTTAGGAGGCTTTTCCAACGAAGGAACTAGGGTAGACTCAGAAATGGGTAGAGGTTCGAACTTAGGTGTCCATCCATTACTAGTGTCTATCAAAGGGGTTGAATCTAACAAGGCATTAATTCACCTCATTAATCACATCATCATCATCAAAATCAATCCCAAAGTGAGCTAGTTATTTCTCTAATGGATCTTCCATCAAAGTGTTTGGTAATGACTCCTCGACTAATGTTCCTATCATGTTCACCTCTTCTATGCTCGAGTCATCTAGTTCAGAGGGTAGCTTACTAATATGAAAGACGTTCAGCTCAATAGTCATATTACTAAAAGACAAATTTATAATACCAGTTCCACAGTTAATGATCGCATTGGATGTAGCTAAAAACGGGAGACCTAAAATTACCGGTATCTGGTTCTCTGGGTCAGGGATAGGTTGGGTATTTAGGATAACAAAATCCACTGGATAAAAAACTTGTCGACCTTTATAAGAACATCCTCGATCACACCACGAGGAATTTTAACGGACCTATCAACTAACTGAAGAGTCATATGGGTAGGTTTCATCTCACCAATTCCTAGCTTAAGGTACACATGGTATAGGAGTAAGTTCATACTGGCTCCTAAGTCAACCAACACTTTCTCAACATAGTATTTACCTATTGTGCAAGCAATGGTAGGGGTCCCTTGGCCTTTGTACTTATGAGTAGTGGTATTCTAAATAATAGAACTCACGTAACTAGATATAAAGGATTTATTTTGAACACTAAGCTTACGCTTTCATGTACACAAGTCCTTAAGAAACTTGGCATAAGTGGGAATCTTCTTAATCGCATCTCACAATGGGAGGTTGATAGTAACCTACTTAAAAACCTCCAATATATCATTAAAGTTGGACTCCCTCTTAGTTGGAACTAACAGATGGGGGAACGGGGCTCTGGGAACAAAGCCTGGCTCAATATGGCCATCATTGGTCTCTTTAGAGACTCTATAAGTCTCCTCATCATTTTCTGGCTCAGAAGGGTGAACTACAGCATGTTCACTATCAGGCATGGTTACCTTGTTGTCTACCACTCTACCACTCCTAAGGGTTTTAATAGCATTCACATGTTCTGATGGTCTTCCACCTACTTCATGAACTCCTCTAGGATTGGGTTTAGTTTGACTAGGAAACTTACCCTTTTCCCTCAAAGACTCATTTATCTGACTAACCTAGGGTTTCAACTCGGAAATAGCCTGAGAGTTAGCATAACCTATACTCTTACTTTCTTCTATCCCTTGCACAACCATTTGGTTGATCTTTCAGAGCTTTTAATAAACGAGGCGAGAGTATCCTCTAAACTTGTGATCCTTTTATCCGAATGGTTCTGGAACTGGGGTTGACCTGAAGAGTTCTTAGCATAACCAAAACCCGGGGGAGACTGAAAATTACTAGACTGACCTTGATTCTGGCCCTTAGACCAAGAAAAATTAGGATGTTTTCTCCAACTAGGATTATAGGTCTCTAAGTATGGGTCAAACTTCTGGCGGTTCTTAAACCTAGCATTGTTATAGACATCATGAACTTGCCCTTCACTAACCTTACCTTACCAAAATGTTTTATCGGGCTCTATTCCACAACTAGAGACTTGAGAGGTTCTATTAGGTTCAACAAGGGACCTATTTTTAGACTGACCCATTTCTAAAGTTTCCAACCTTCTAGACAATGCAACAAACTTAGTATCTGACGCAAAACTCGTATCTACCATATTGGTGCTACTTCTATTAACCAAGAGTCTTTTAGGGGTTCAACACAAGACTCCCACTATTGGGATTTCTCAACAACAACTCCTAAGAAGGTAAATGCATCCTTAGCACTTTTACTAGTGAACTCACCAGCGCACATAGACTCGACCATGGCTTTGGTCGAATAGTCTAAACCATCATAAATAATCTCTACGAGTTTCACCTTATCAAATCCATGATGAGGACACTGGGATAGGAGATCATTGAATCTCTCTAAAAACCTATAAATAGACTCTCCCTCTTGTTGCACACTAGCACTAATTTTCTGCCTAACAGCTGCAGTTTTATGCTTAGGGTAGAATTTCATATAGAAAGCAACAATAAGCTCCTTCCTTGTTTCAATGGATTCAGATGGTAGGTTGTTCAGCTAGGTCTTGGATTTATCTCTCAAGGAAAAGGGAAACATCTTAAGTTTCAAGACTTCATCAGTAAGGTCTTTTATTCTAACCGTCCCACAAATTTCCTCAAAGTCCCTAATATGAAAATAAGGGTTCTCGTCATCTTTTCCTAAGAATATAGGGATCATCTGAAGAATACTAGGTTTTATCTCCAAATTATCCATATTGGTTGGTAATTTAATGCACGAATCTCGGTTGGTCCTAGTTGGGAACATGTAATCTTTCAAAGTTTCCATCGCTAGCACAGCTGAAGTACTAGGGGTACTTTCCTCACGAAGAGATAGATTCTCAAAGCTGAAGTTTCCAAAAACGGGGTTCTCAAAAGAAGAGTCTTCGAGCTCCCCGCCTTCACAAGAAGAACTACTAGGTTTGTCACTAATCAAACGACCTAAAGTGTTTCTTTTCCAAGCCCGTTCTCTAATGACCTCGGGAATACACTAGAAAAAAAAAATCCTAAAGGAAGGGAAGTTATATGCAAACACAAACAAGGCTGACACCACCACAGCAAACCTACTGATTTCTAGCAAACAAAAAGCATGATAGCTCCACTTATATTATTTCTTGACCAGCTTCTAATCCTTTGAAAGTGAATTCGTTACAATTTAAGCAAACCCCTCTGGAATCAATCCGAGTTTAAGTAAGTTGAATAGAGGTGAGGGAAGCTTCGTGGATCTTTGATACCCAAGGACTCACCGTATTACAAGGCGGCGCAGTCACGCATTCAACTTACAGAAATCATCATGAACTTCGAAGTATGCTTAAAGAGTAACCAATATTTTTCGAATGACTTTCCTGGTAAGCTCGTTACCCTATCGGTCTCGTTCTATTCCAAATTTTAATGCTTAGGTTCGTGTTAAGTATCGTTTTCCTAAGGCGGGTAAGAAGAGAATGGTGATGAAATCCGAACCCTTATCTTGTATGGTCAGTCCTTTCCCTTACTAGGAAATTAAAGCATCCGTATTCAAGTCCTCAGCATATATGCAAACGAAGGAATACAGTAACTCGCTAATAGGGGATTCGCGAGTGTTTCGACAAACTTACCTCCCGTTCCAGACAGGGGATGAACCGTTGAAGTCGACTCGGGCCACGACTCCTATGTGATGTACGAACCCGAGGGGTCGAGGCTATATCGTAATCGCCGTCCTTCTCTGCAAACAATTTAATATTTAATACTACCCTTCCGTAGGTTTTAAAAATAAAAGAATGTCCAAATGTCCAAGTCCAAAGTCCAAAGAGTAAAGTGCAAAAGAAAAATAAAATTACAAGAATAGAGAAATCCTAATACAATCTAAAAAAAATAAACTCTTTTTTTTTTCTCTCTCTTTTTTATAATAATAATAAAAAAATCTTCTTCTTTCGCTCCTTTCGTTTTGCCTTTTACTCCAAGTCTTTAAGTATTCACCATAAGCTTTGGAAAATTTTCCTTTTGCTCCAAATTCCAAAATCTGTAATGCAAAGACAAAAACCCAAAAACGTAAAGAGGAACAAATAAAATAAAAACAAAAACCTAAAAATAAATAAATCTAAAAACTCTAGCCTAAAGACAAGTCTGTGTCGTCGGCGCCAAAAATTGATGTGATATCAATAATGTTGTAGTAATAATAGGTTCATTGAGACTTGTGAAAGCAATAGATTTTAGACTTAATAAAACTTCAAAATAAAGAAAACTTAATTCAAGATTGATTTCAAAATATTTAAAATAACCAAGACACTGATTCCACTATTACACATGAATGAATGATAGTAATAATCTAAAACTCTAATTATCTTTTGAGTCCCTTATTTCTTAATTCACAAATATTTAGGCAAATTCTCAAAAATTAATTGTATCCCCTAAGCATATATTACCTTAATACAAAGTATAACCTATCTAATTGAATCACAACTAATGAAGAAAATTATGCAAATAATTAAAAACTATGCAAAAGCAGTGATCGAGTGAATTATTAATTATAAATTAGAGAAAATAAATAATTACCAATTATTCTTGCGTAAATAGATTCCTCATTGCCTTGGTTGTGGGAGATGTAGCTCATCATCATCCTGAAAACCCTCTTAAAGAATGTATTTATGCTTAACAATGGTTTACAAATGATGAAAAGAGTGAAAAATGGTGAAAATCGGGTTTGTAACACTTATAATAGTTACAAACTAGCTGTTAAAGAAAACGATACAACCGAGCTGTCACTGACACTGTAGCAACAACGACAGTTTTTAGGAGTCTTATGTTCTTCGTTCCTTCTTCAGCAGCAGCAAACTCAGTTCTCTGCAACTCGATTTTTCTTAGCTCGGTAGCGTTCTAAACTCTCCCCAAAACCTCTCTAACCTTCTTCCTGACTCCCATAAGCCCTTAAATACTCGATTCCCCCGAGAATAAGCCCTCATAACTCCGTATAATCTCGCCATAACTCGGAATATTCTTCACTCCCATTTTAAGGATATATTTCCTTATTTTTCTCTTACACGCGTCTTTAGATGTCCAAATGAGTCAAACTTGTTGAATAGATGTCCCAGATAATGTTAAACATGCTCTGCCTCACTCAAAATCCCATCGAAACGTACAATCCCGTGAACATCTTATCCCATGCACGTGTTGCCCTGATTTCTTCTCGCGAGTTATCTAGCCATTTTTAACCGAAACAATCAACCATACCATCCCTGTTACGATCAATCAAGTCATCCCAATGAATATCAACTATTGAATCTGACTGCAACAAGCTCAAAATTCAATCCCTAATTTTGTTCCGTGAATATCCAGTTTTTCAGCCAAAAGTGAAATTCAAAATGTAGAGGATGAAGTGCCATGATCCAAAATACGGGCGCCTTTAACAGTTGGTGTGCCCTGAGGTGCCCCTTATCCAAATTGAGGGTGCCTTTAGTAATTTTATTTGGGGGGGGGGGGTCCAAATAACACTTTTATGAGTAACTTTTTCCGCACAAGTGTATTTCTCCAAAAACACCTACACAAACATAAAAACACCAAAATAAGTACAAAAATCAAGCACTAACAATAGAGACATTGAGGACAATTCAGACACAAAAATGTGTCTATCAGAGATTTCCTTGCAATTAAACAACTCTCTAACTAGTTCTTTTGAGTCATTTGAACTAGTTGTGGTGAAGAAGAATATGGTTGATATGAAAGTTATCATATGGATAACCATCTGGTTAACTATTGTTGAACCAACTAATGTACAAGTTTGGGTACGGTTACACAAGCCTACAAACGTGCATTACATGTCTATGTAACAAGCTATGTTTTCGATCTAACGGTTGATAAATATTAGCTTGAATCTAATAAGGTTTTCATCTAACGGTAAATATTGAATGCTTTGTTACCAAGCTAACATTGATTGCAAACCCTGATTTGAAAGACTATATAAGGGAGAACTCTAGCAACTGGGAAACCTAATCCCCACACATTATGTGTGATACTAGTTTGCTAAGCTAGAGTCGTTTGTCCTTTAACCTTTGGTTTTATTCTTCTAAAACCATGTTAACGACTTAAAAACTTCATTGGGATTGTAAGCTAACATTGATTGCAAACCCTGATTTGAAGACTATATAATGGTGTTGATGGTGGATTTTCAACAAGGGTAAAATCCATAAAATCATGATACTGCATGTTTCTGATACGGCTTCTGGCATGTGATGATTCATATTTTACGAAGCCATGATGAACATGTCTTTCGAAAAGCCTCCACTAGATGGGCGTTCGATCCCTGTATTTTCATTGTGACCTCTATGTAGAATAATAAAATAGGGTGGTCCTCCTACATAATTGTTTGTTGAGGGGGCTTATCACCTTCAGGACGTCGGTGATACTCATTGTTCCCTGACTATAGGAGAGTGACCTACCTCTACATAAAAGAACGATTGGGCGGTTCTCCGTCAGATTGAGAACAACAACGCCTTCAGTGATACTCATTAATCCTAACTATGTAGAGCGACGTGTATAGACTCGGGTGTTCTCCATAGTATCTGAGAGCACACTCAGGATTAGCCGTCTCCTGACTATGCACATATATTAATTCTTCCGTGACATTCACCACCGAATTCCCAGAATAATCTATTATTGCTCCTATTCCATGGTCGAATCCACGACCTGATCCCATGGAATGGCAATAAAAATTGCTCCGATTCCATGGTCGAATCCACGACCTGATCCCATGGAATAGCAATAACAATTGCTCTGATTCTATGATCGAATCTATGACTTGATCTCATGGAATGGCAATAACAATTTATATTATCTCAATACTCCGATTTCATGATCGAATTCACTGCTAATCTCATGAAATTGTAAAAGATAATTTTATTACTCCGATTCTATGGCCGAATGCCTGTTTTATTATTCTGAATTCATGGTCGAATCCACAGCTGATCCTATGAATTGATAATATATAACTACTTATTTTATTGTTATATTTCATGAATTATTCTACTCTGAATTTCATGAATTAGCAATAAATATTCGACAATGATGCACGACTGAGCACCCGGATGCACGAACGAGCATTCGAAAATATGAACAGATGAGGAATCCTAAGCAAAACAAGATAAAAACAATAAATAATAATAAAATAATAAGATGCGTCCAGGGGTGGGCCCACCGGCTGGCCGGCTATGCCCTAGCCGTGGCCGGTCCCGTGCCTCTTCTGTTATTTTTCCCAATTTTTGTTATTTTTCATGAACTCATGAAAACTCCTTCAATTTAGCAACTTTCCTTGTTTGTGCAAAACTCATGAATCCCTCATAACTTCATGGATTCATGAAATCTGGAATATAAAACAAAGCTTGGACAAGTTAGGCTAGATAAAGAATGGTCCAGATTGATCCTCAAAAAAGATAAATCTATGGTTGTAATTCTTTGTTATAAGTGATGGTTGTGATTGGCATTATAAGTGCATCTAACGGTCAATATTTACTTACCATATCACTAATGTTACATTAATTCTTTATAATAAATATTTTATTAATTTTCCATAATAAATGTTAAATTAAAAATGATAATAAATAAATCATTCTATTAAATAATAATTGAATACATTTTTATGAACTATATTACTTAAGATTATTTTGTTATTGGTGTGAGTTTCAAAAAAATATTTTTCAGATGTGTGTTGTTGTGCCGAGCTATATAAAAAAGCAATTGAACGTCTGGAAAAATATAAACCAAAGTTAAAACTAATTTTATAAGTGATCAAATTGTTATAGAAAATGAAAAATACAAACACATTTCTGAAAAATGTTTTATTTAATTTTACTGTGTTTAAAAACAAGTAAATTTTTACTATTAAATATATATATAATATTAAATTCACCAATTAGTATTATTATTAAAAAACTATTTTTGGTTTCTTAACCACTATATAAAAATCAATAGTTATTTAACAATTCATTTATTTTTATCGTTGATAAATTAGGGAATCTTTCACTGAAATGGCACACAATAAAATATAGTTTGAAAACGAAAAATAATTATCTTTAAAGAATATAAAATAGTGAATGAGTAAAAATTGGTGATATATATATTTAAGGGTAATTTTTGTCATTTATAAAATATAAATGGGATAGAAAAAAAATGAAATTAGGATGGACGATAGCTTTTGGTTTTGAAGCTTTTAAAAGCTCCCTTCTCAACCACTTTTAAAAGTCCGAAGATTTTGGAATTGTTTTACATAGAAAGCACTTTACAATTTTTTTACCAAACATTAGGATGAAAAAATATTATTACAAATATAATTTCAAAGTACTTTTTGAAAGAAAAAAAAGCAGTATCAAACTCAATTAGATTGGCTCACAATTATATGAGTAGACCATAGTGGTGGTGGCAAGTATTGGTGAGCAGTGAGTGATTTCGCATCGGGTCTCACATATTTCTTAATAAATGATTTAACGTTATATTTATTCAATGTTGATGGATAACAGAGTCTATTGTTATTATGTTAAGAGGTTGACCATTTGACTTACTAGCCAATTGTGGATTTATTATTTTTATGCCGCGAATAACCTTATATTTGGAAAGTCAATGCCTTAGAATGTGGTGACCCTACCTCCAAAGATACTGTACCCACTACGGTTATCCGGCAGTGTGGGTTTTTTAATGGGTATCGCTTCGGTCATCCAAGCAGCTCCCTAGGAAGTTACCCATTCCTGGATCACTCTCTCCCAAGCACGTTTAACTATAGATCTTTTTGCCAACTCTGAACCCAATTGTGATAAAAAGGTCTCAGTGTTAGGAATGGACAAACCATTACCTATATTCCATATGGCAAACCTTACCTGCCGAATTATAATAACACCACCTTAAATTGTAGCCTCCCTCGGCTCTAGAATGTATTCAAGCTCATAATTTGACGTTCCATGTCACTTATGAGACCAGTAGTAGGCATAACCCGTCTAACATCCCTTTCACCCTCGACAGGTAACCCGTCATCGGCTATGATACCATTTGTGATGACTTGATAGTCCACTGATATCCTTCTCACTTAGTCAGTCACTGTGGGTATACGACATTACGAGGTTTTCGAAGGGAACTACTGCGGTAATCCTGCAGAATATTTCCAGTATGTAATCCATCTCTTAATCACTCTCTCGCCAGAGCACATTTAACTACAAAGTTTTTTTCCAACTCCGGAGCCAATTGTGCTATAAATAACTTAGTGTTAGGAAAATACAAACCATAACCCTACCCGCCGAATCGGAGTATTACATAGAATGTTTGGGAATTTTGAAGAACTATAACTACATCTTCTGTGAGCAGAATGGGTTGCCATCTAAAATGACTTAACATTTGAAAATATAAGAATTAAGCGAATGAATTAGTTTTTGTTTATGTTATGTTATTGAAGTAGTAAGAACATACAATACGATATGAACTGTTTTGTCCATTCTGAGTTTTAATCTTTTCAGACTATTCTTAAAACGGACAAAATTAACAAGGATCTGAACACAGTTAATACCTAAATAACTATTCTCGAGAAGAATGAGTTCAGGTGATGTAATTTTGTTACATCCAACATAGTTTAATGTTTTTATTTCGTCAGGTCACTAAAATAAGGGAGATACAGAAGGGCTATAACATTTCAAATGATCGATAAGACATCTTTGTCATTAGTATAAAACAAAGCTAGGCTAAGTTTTCCTTTGTTAGTGGTGGTAAGGATTTTTCCAGACAAAGATAAATCAAGGGCCGTGGTTCCTCAGACCACCCCCTACATCTCGCACTTGTGGCGTTCATTACAATATTATGAATGAAAAATGAATACTCAAGTCAAGGTATGGAATTTCAAAAATTATAACGGGGAGGTTCGAACTCATGACCTATTGTGTCATAAGAGTGGCCTCTAACCAGTGTTCCACCTTAGTTGGAATTGATAGAAAAGATAAAGCAACAATGGTGGTTTGTTCAACTTAAATACCATAATTGCTTTATTAATTAGTGTTTCACTAATTGCACATAATAAATAATATATTCATTATAAAGTGTTTTATTAATTAGTGTTTCACTAATTGCTCATAATAAATGACTAATCATTTTTTAATTATAAATGTTTTCCTAATTAATTATAATATTTATTTCTATTAATAAGTAATTTTGATAAATAATATCAATAGACATTTTCTGCGACAATGAGTAGTAGTAGAAGAGGTGGAGGCCGAAAGATTAGTGGTGGTTAACGGCGGAGCCAAGCTCAATTATATTTATTTTTGTTCTTTTATCGTAAAATTGGATACAAAGTCCATTTTTCACATGTATCCAACTTGCCAAGAATTTTCTCTCTCTCTCTCTCTCTCCTCAAAATCCTGGCTCCACCCCTTGTTTGTGGTAGAAGAAGTAGTGACGGTGAATGCTGGTGAGTAGTGATGAACAATATTAATTTTATGTTTTCATTACAACATCGTAGTGTGAAAGATGTAGTTGGTTGTTTTTAACACTTTTGATAAATGAAGGTACCATATATTTCAGGGATGATGTCATACAAGACAATATTTTCATGATCGTAGTTGGATCACCCAAATGGTACCCCTGTTATCTTTGGTACTATATCGTATAAATTATAATTTTTTAATGTTAAAATAAAATCGATTGCAATACAAAAAGAATATATACACGGAAAAATAAATAATGAAACTAATCAATTGACGAAATTTTGCTCAATCTAAACCTCATACATGGCATTTGTGATTGAAAATTAGAATTACGTCCAACAACCTACATGGGATGGACGGCAGTGATGGTGGCAGTGGTGGAGTCAAAAATTGACATTGAGGAGGCCTATTTTATTTTAAAAAGAAACATTTAAACTCGGTAGACTAAACCATAAATATATATGGGAAAAGTACTATTTATAAAATAAACTAATTTGTTTTTATAAATATTAAAATTTTAAGGGGTTAGAGCCAGGTTAGTCAACCCTTGGTTCCGCCACTAGGTGGTGGTGGATTAAAAAAGTGGATTCATATGGTTTTATGGTGGTGGCGGGTATTGGTGAACAAAAACATATTATGCTACTTTCGTAACGCCACAAAATGTGTAACATTATATTATAAAGTATAAAACGTGGTTGATCATTCTAACGTTAAAATAAACTCGGTAAAACACATGTCCATTTTAAAAAATTGGTGCAATCAATTGCCATGTTATGTAATAACTAAACGAACGACACGAATCAAGATCAGAACATATGAAATTATTTATTATCGATTTTTTTATGTAAAGAGTGGTCAGGATTTGTCCTTGGCAAAGATAAATTTACCGTTGGGGTTTGTTCAACTTAACCATTTTAACCATTTTATTAATTAGTGTCTCATTAATTGTTCATAATGATTAATTAAATTTCTATTATAAATCTCGCTTTAATGATCTAATATAAATACATAATTTTATTAATAAATAATTTTACTAAAAACTATATTAATTTTAATGGTGGTAGTGGAAGTAGGGTTAGTAAAAGCGGTGGCGGGTGTCTGTGAATGGTGGAGGCGGTAACATTACTATTGGTGGAAGAAATAGTGGCGGTGGATGATTTTTATGGTGGTGGGTGTTGGTAGTAGTAGTGTATATAATAGTTTTTGCTTTTTAGTGAGTTTTATTGACCAAGTATGTAGGACCAGAATATCGCTACAACTATGTTCACGCGGGATTAACAACACTTCTGCGAGCATCATCGCAAGATCTTTAACAACACTTTGTGAGAGTCAGATGATAATACAAAGATTGACGTAATAGACAACGATAGCATAAAACATGAGAAATATGTGAATATTTTGTAGTTAGAGAGGATGCTCGCGAGCACAAGGCGGGAGCTCGCGAGAGCAAGGCAGGAAATGAAGATTTTGTGGTTATAAAAGAGTCTCGCGAGCACGAAAAAAGAGTCTCGCGAGCACGAAAAAAGAGTCTCGCGAGCACGACAAAAGAGTCTCGCGAGCACGATAGCAGATCTCGCGAGCACGAAAAAAGAGTCTCGCGAGCACGATAGCAGATCTCACGAGCACGATAGCAGAGCCTGCAATGAGCATAGCAGAAATCCTAAAAAAATGGGAAAGATGAGTTGAATGTAAGTTGTCACCCACTATGAAGATACCTATATAAAGAGAAGAGCAGGAGAGAGAAATAAGAGAGACAATTTTAGAAGAGATATAGATATTTTGCAAAGAAATATTAGGAGAGAGAATGTATTTTTCTTTATCATCTTCTTCCCCAAAACTAGATTTAGAACTCCATTAATGGAGATTATCAATGTAAATCAAATGTAAACTTAAACGATTATAGTGAAGAATCATGGATGTAGATCATATTGATCGAACCATGTAAAAAATCTTGGTGTCCGTTTATAATTTTAGCAATTTTACTACCATTTTTATATGTAGATCTAGAAATTAATATCAAGATATGATAAGGGGTGTATTGTAGGATTTCCTGCAACTACAAAGTAAAATAATAATCTTCACAAAACATGCAACATTGTATTGTGAAAGATGTAAATGGTTGTTATTAGCACGATTGATAAGGACAAAAACCAAATATTTCGAGGATGATACCGGAACGTATAAGACAAAATGATCATGACTGTTCGATCACCCGTATTATATAAAGGAAATTGGTGTACCCGCGTAAGAGAACATTGTCGCTCTCTCAAGTACTATTACATTCTTTTTCCTGAAATACCATCAATGTCGAGTTGTTTCGCGACAACTACCTACAAAGACAACAACTTTCACTCAATTCCCGATACAAAACCTTATTGACCGGGAAAATGTATTTGCATTCTAAAATATTTGTTTGAAAATTATGTTTGTTCATCAAAATCATCATAAAAAACTCTAAATCATAAATCTAAATTTCTCCACCGATGTTTATAGAATATTTTTTATATTTTACATTCTCAAATCATGCGACCTCTTGATGAAAAATCAACAATATCAAATTACGGATCAATATGTACATGTTTCATTCACTGGTTAGAAGGTAGAGTAGACACAGATGGGTAGATCACACAAAGCAGAACATGACTGAGAATACTTCAATAATTTGGTCAAGAGATAAGGTCAAAAATTTAAGATTAACTTTCTATAGGACTAATTAGACCGGCTTCGATAGGAGCTGACTAAAATATGGATTAATAATAATTTTCATGTAAGACAGTTGCAAAACATAGTTTGGCTAACTCTGCCTATGTAAAGAGTGGTCAAGATTTTTCCTTCCTCGATTGCTATGTTATGTGAGAAGAAGGTGATATCTAAGATTGAGGTATAATTCAAATCTGTTAGATTTATACCATTTACAACTGGATGCCTTGAAAAAAATTGACGTGTTGTTATTATTATTACAGGCAAGGGATACATTTACATTGTCCATACTTGCACAAATAGCTCACTTCGCAAATGATTGGTGTTTCATGTACTTCCTAGAATGCAATGAGGAATTTGAGGAAACAAGGCACCAGAAGAAGTGTCCGGAGTATTTTGGATATAGTAACTTAAACCCGATGTAATACTTATGTTCTTTTTTTTTTGGTTTTTCCACAATCTATTTATTTAAGAAAAATGAACATTGCAAATACATAACATCAACAAAAATTAGACAAATTGCGTTTGACAATAATGGCTACAGATGGTCCGGAAATAGCAAAAGAAAGGAATTGTTGTATAAGAATTGTTGGGATATACAGGGGATTACTTGATACGAATGAAATAGGTATAACTATTTCGATTCTGAAATCACATAAAGTTCACAGTAGAAGATGACATCAAGTTTAAAGTTAGTAACAAACATAATATGGCTAACTAAAATGTTAAATAAAAACAAGATATATAAACTTAGAAAGCCGTATGACTTGAAGAGGACAATTTTGAAAACTACAATCTTAGAAAGCAACAATCCACAATAGTATAATTATTATTTTAATAAATATTCAACGTAGGATATGTCAACTTTTGGTAAAGGATCTATTGACAACATATTAATTTGAAATAGGATCAGGGAGTACAATATGTGTTCAAGGTTCTTTATGAGGTAATGCATCTCCAGATTGTATTCCAAGTGAAGGTAGGAACATACGGAAGTGACAAAATGTCAAAGACTTAGAAGTTACCAAAGCCTTCATTAAGACGAATTGCTGGGAACAATACTTTGTTGAAGATTTAATGGCAGAGGTTCGCATATCTACAATCCTTTCGAAAAGGTAATGGGTACAAATTTTAAACATTGTCATCTAATGGGTGTTGAAAAATTACAGGAAAATCATGTCACATTGGATAGTTTGTATCATTCGATCGATGCAAAAAAAATACTATTCTCTGCCTATTTGGAGGATCGGCAACATGATCATGATAGATGAGTCAGCTGGAGCAAAATAGGAGCATGTGGAGACTTTTATGGACGACATTGATTAGTTGATTTCACTGAGATGAGCGTTGCTGACGACAAATTTCCAAAAAATATTTAAACTTCCATGTTCATGTAGAGCATTATCTCATTATAAGCAATCAACCTAAATAAAAAAGTGTTCGGAAGTTAAGATTATATTTCTTTCTTTTGAGCAAATATTCGGCGGTAAAATATTAAAGGAAAAAACAAAGAAAAAAAGAGAGGAAAATCCCAACAATTTTTTTATGACAAACACATATTAAATCATAAGGAGTTGATAAGTATTCGGGACACAAATTATATGATATATTAAAAATGAACCAACATCATGGACGGCACGGGTTATGGGATGGTAATATTATAAAATAAGGAAAAGTGCGCGGGACCGGGCAGCCTATCCGGCAGGCCATTCCCAAGCCTTGGCCGGTCCCACACTTTACAATCCTTAGCCTATTATAATAATCATTCCCCAATTTCGTGAAACTCCTCGGTTTCGACAAAATTCATGGATTCTCCATAACTTCACGAATTCATGAAATAATAATATTATAAAATAGGGAAAGGTGTGTGGGACCGGGCATCATAGCCGGTCGGCCATTCCCTAGCAATGGCCTGTCCCACACCTTGCAATCCCTAGATTTTTATAATTATTATTCCCTAAACTCATGAAACTCCTCCGTTTCAACAAAATTCATGGATTATTCATAACATCACGGATTCATGAAAATAATATTATAGAATAGAGAAATGAGTGCGGGACCGGGCAACATGGCCGGCCGGCCATGCCCTAGTCGTGGCCGGTCCCACAACCTGCAATCCCTAGTCTTTTATAATTATTATTTTCCTCGAATTCTTGAAACTCTTTGGTTTGAGCAAAAATCATGATTTCTTCATAATTTCTCAAATTTTGCTCAAATCATGAAAATTCAAGAGCCAACATGGTCACGTGACCGGCTAGCCTCTCACGGAAAATTTAAGTGTTAAAATGTTCTTATTTTAATATTTACAAAATATTGGTCAATTGAGCATACATGCTAGCTCATTCCAACAAAATCAAGAATTTCAGTCAAGATGAAACTCTTCTGAAAATTCACAATGTTGCTCGAACGCACATCAGAAAATACTGAATCTCTCAGTACGGAGACAATGACACCATGGAAACACGTGCATTCCTTAATGACTGACCAGGGTTATTCCTAAGGCTTGCACAAATCCGGTCCCACATATTTTCATAATTTTGACCTAATTTGCTGAATTGCTCGTATTGGGCCCAAACTCTCTCCAACCAACCTGGGGATTGCTCAAACGGACAACAACTGGTCCCGTGATCACAAAGATCTGGTCCCATGCTCTCTGGGTCGGTCCCCTATCTTTCATAATTAGGTTTTGCCTAATGTTGAACCCAGCAGTAATTCAATAAATGATGAAACCGTCACTTAATCATTATTCCTTCACCAACTCTCCAACTGAGAACCCTGGTACACGCTCACTCAAGCAATTGGGCATTACATGGACGTCCATGGTCCCATGAGGTCGGTCCCTTCTTTGCTCACGACCTATTTTCAGTAATTCGTCGTCGAATAATGAGAAATTCATCAAAATTAGGGTTTTCGAACAAACGCTCAACAAATTATTATTCCGAGCAAGTTCAAACACTAAATAAATTTATATATTGATCCACGGATTAATCATATAATATCTGGTAATCTACCAATATTTTTTATTAGGTCACGTCAACAATAAATATTTTCATCGAATTGAGCATCTTTGCTCAATTGCTCAAATATTTATCCAGTTATCAATATTTACTAATTTGTTAGTAATTTTCCGAATTCAGCAACCTTGCTCAATTACACGTTAAATTATTAATTTATCAGTAATTTGTCGAATAGAACAATACTTGCTCAATTACGCGTCAAATTATTAATTATTAGTAATTTGTCGAATTGAACAATACTTGCTCAATTGCACGTCAAATTCTTAATATTAAGTAATTTGTCGAATTGAGCAATACTTGCTCAGTTGCTCGAAACCCAACTATCAATATTTAGTAATTGATACTCCCTCCTTTCTATTTTAATTGATGTTGTAGAGTTTTTCACGCAGATTAAGAAATAACATATAGAGTAATTTTTTTCCAAATTTACCCATATTAATAGCTTTCTAAAAATTTAAAGTACCTAGTTTTCAGTTTCTATATTTAGTGTAAATTTCGAATCTCGTTGTAATTTACTTGGGATAGAATACTTATCCTCCATGGAGTGGATTTAAAAATTAGATTAATTATCCATTTACTGATTTCAATGAAAATTAATGGTATGGTAATGATTCCAAAGCAAGGGTAAATTAGTGAGAATTCGGGAAAAATATCTAAACACTCATCTATTTTGGAACATAAAAAAAAAACCCTAAAACATCAAGTAAAATGGAACGTAGGGAGTAGTATTTTGTCGAATCGAGCAATACCTGCTCAGTTGCTCGAATAATCCACCTATATTCAGTGACTCGTCAATATTCAACAATTCGTTGAATTCAATATTTGCTCAGACGGGCAACATTAATGTTCATGAATCGCTGAGCATTTGTCAAACATGCTCGATTCAACAAATCTAGGCTTATTATCTAACCAGTCAACAACTAATACACTAAATACACGTCTGTCATGCAGACTCCACGATTCGTGAGACATCAATCACGTCAAATTGGGGGATAACAACTAGGGTTTTGGTCTGGCGACCTACAACACGTGGATTCATCCACGAAGAGAAATGTGTGTAAGTTGTGTCAACGGTTGAAGGAGTTAGCAAAGTAGTGGGTGCATGATCCGTCAAGTCTCCACATGACATGGAACTGACTTTACCACGATTTTCCATTTGCCCACTCTTCCACTCATGAAACTAGCACACTTACAGGGATCAAGGTGTTCACAACTCTGACGATATAAATAAGTCTTTGAATCCATGATTGAGGACAACGAAAAACGAATGATCACTAGCTATCAGCAAACGTTTTCAGTCTACATAGAATTTCTCGAGTAACTACTCTCAAGAATTCATCAATCCTTCAGAACTTATCAGTACTCCACAGTTTACCAATTATTGCAGAAACCCACAACACATATAAAATCCTTGATCATCACTGATCCCACACAATTTTCAACTTCCGTCCTACAGATCAACCAATCTCCCTCTTTGCGACCGAATTGACTCTGGAACGACCATTGACTTTGTTTAGGCCGGAGTCCTACAGATTGATCTATCAAGTCTAAGCTCTCCCTTTGCAGTGCATTTGTGTGAGGTTAAGCAGTTTTCCTGGTTAAGGAGTCTCGACAACACGCTCGACTCTTCACTTTCCTAAAAAACCAGTGAACCGTTTTTTCCCTTCTACAGATTTGCGACCACAGTGGGAGATTAATCTCTCGGATGTAATCCCACATTTTCACAAAATGGTTGGTATTAGGTCAAGATCGGTTATAAATCCTAACGCAAACATCGCTAGTACCAGCAACAACGAAAAAATTCCAGAAAGTATTCCTGCTTCCAACAGTGATGGAGACACTACTCCTCCTCATACTAATGTCGAAAATCATCCTATCTTTGGTCGATATCCCGAGGAAATCTGAGAAAATATGCCTACTATTGCTGATCTCATGAAGGTCCAAGAAGTTCTTGCCAAAAATCAGACTGATATGGCTGCGACGCATAATGAGCTATGCAATCACCTGAAGACTCTTACCGACAAGATGTCAGACAAAACTCGAGAGAAGGGAAAAGATAAGGAGACCTCTCCAACTACAGATCCCGAAGTTATTTCGATCCCTGACGATGATGAAACCCGTAAAGCTGCAGAACCTGAACCTGCCAGTTTCATCACTCGAGAAGACCTGAAACGCTTTATGGAGAATTGAGGAAAGGGGCACACATTTTCCGTGCACCATCATCAACCTCCATATTCCTCTGCTGCGCAAAGAATATCTATTTCATAAGGAAACACTTTTCCAGCGTTCACACTCTACAACGGAACGGGGAATGCCCGAGAACACGTCTCTCGATTCCTGGAAGCATTGGGAGAGCATGCACATAAACATGTCGTCCGTTTAAAGCAGTTCTCGAAGTCTATGACAGGTCGAGCATATACTTGGTACAACAACATCGCACCAGGAAGCATAGCCAATTAAGGAAAAATGATTAATGTTTTTTACAGGAAATATTTCTTTGTCTCTGAACAAGTCACTCTCTCCGACCTGAGAAGGATGTCTCAGGAGAATAATGAACATCCGAACGATTACGTAAAGAAGTTCAGACTCCAGGCTCTGGATTGTCAAGATCCAAATGTCACTGAATAACAACTAGTGGACTTGTGTATCAATGGGATGATCCTAGTCTACATAGCCTTGCTAGAAAATATCCAGTTCCAGACCTTTTTAGAACTTCATGAAGCGGCCAAACGATCAGTAACCACTGCTCCTGCATTGCTAGAAAGAAAGAAAATTATCAAGGTAGAGGAATCAAATGACACATAAAGCAACGCTGCTAGGCAAGTAGTCAACAAGCAATACAATGTCGAAACTTCCATGAGTGTTTCTGAAGGGAGCAAAAGAAAAGCTGAAGCACAACCACATAATAATCCCCCTCCGGTGTCCAATCCTTCGAAAGCACCAAGAAAAGATGGTCAAGACAGGAATTCACAATCACCTGCTCAACAACAACAGAACGATCAAGATGCACCTGACTTCCAATTCTCTATTGAGGAGGTAATCGAATTATTGGAGGTCTGGATTCAAGACAGTGCGATCAAGTTACCTCCTGTCAAAAAGGAACCAACTGAAGAAACATATGGAAAATGCACGCTACTGTCATTTCCATAGGTATATCAGTCATCCAACAAGTGACTGCAGAACCCTCAAGCACATATTCAAAGAAAAAGCTGACTTAGGGGAACCGAGTACTGAAGGAGTACACATAAATCCTCTCCCAATCATGACATTCACACTCTCTGAGCAGCCGGTCAAGGAAGCGGTTCAATCCCTGATTGAGCATATCTGTGAGTTACTGTATTTATCAAAAGATCAAAGAAATGATATGTTTACTGCATTAAACCACATTGTATCTGGGAAGCGGTTAGACATTCAGGAGATACCCCCTGAACCTCCAGTAACAGATAAGGAGATGTACGACTGGGGAATTCTCACTACAGTCCACCTCAAGGGAAATGAATTCAAACGAGCGTTAGTCGATGTTGGCACTGCTGTTAACATTAAACCTCTGAAAATTCTCAAGGCTACTGGCATCACTCTTTAAGAAGAAACTCACGCTTCTATCTCAGTCAGGGACCATGAAGGGATCTCCAGAGAAGCTTACGGTTACATCATTCTCAAGGTGAAAACTGACTCAACTTGGACTGAGACCAAGTTTTTCATAATTAGAGAAGATTCGGGATATGATATGGTTCTTGGGTGAGCATGGATTCACGATGGAAAAATCACAACAACATCCTCTTCGATTGCACATTTCTATGTCGAGGAAAGCTCCGAATCGGAAGAAAGCTCCGGTTCAGAAGAGATGAAGGATTCTCCACCGTTTGAACATTTGGGAAAATTCGAAGCCTTTATGGAACTCACACAAAAGCCTGAAGAAAGCGTACATGAATTTGTCAAAAAGTTCCGCACTCAGGCAAGTCTCATTCCCACTCATGCATCTATATTACCAACTTTCAAATATGAAATTGATCTTACTCATGACTCAACTGTTACCAAACGATACGAATGGTTAGTCTCATTTCACTAATTCTTCACCAAGTGGTTAGATGCCGAACGTCTCGAATCTCACCAATACGGTCATTGATAGAATAGTCACCGAGTTTCACAATCAGTACTATGAATGTTTTCCCTTGCACGAGTGTCCATATGTGCCACAGAATTGGAAAACTCCAACAGAGCATCCTGCTGTGAGAAGAATTCCGAACAAACAGAAAATATTCAGAGCACGACCCACCAAGCCTAACAGGTTCCGTGAAGGATATTTGGTTCTCACTAGTGGAAAATCAAAAAAAAAAAGTCTGCCAGAAAAAGCCTTACAATCACTAAAAAAGACTGCTTTTGGGAGCCCTAAATCTGTAGACTTATTTCCCAAAACGACTGCGTCAGGGAGCACTTTAATCTTTTCAGAAACGGCTGCCTTGAGTAGTCTGGATAGTACAGCTGATTGCGGAAGACGTTTATATTGAACTTATTTTTATAAAAAAAAATTGAAAGTGATTCAGCTGTATCAAAAGCTGATTCAACTGAATCTAAATATGGAAGCTGATTCAGCTGAATCTAAATATGGAAGTTGATTCAGCTGAATCTAAATATAGAAGCTGAATCACAATTTAATTAAGAATTACTTCAAAACTGAATTTATCAAAAAAATTACATGGATAATGACTTTAAAAACTGAACTTGTATCAAAAAGTGCTACCAGTTTACAATTTTAAATTTATTAGCAATTCGATTCTCAATCTCAATTTCAAAATGCTTAAATTTATATTACAAGTTTTAACTACCAAAAATCTTCAACACTCAGTTGAAGGCAATACTTCACCATCTCTGCTTTCATTTACTAAAGACACAAGGGAGAAATGATCAACTTTGAAAGCTACCTTCAATTGCAAGCAGGAACCAAAAACAGGTTGCAAGGACGATGAGAAAGTATATTATCAAGGAACATGAAATGTGATAGCCAAAACAGAGGAGAGGCCATCAGGACCAATAGTTTGGCAGGATATCAAAATCATTGTCTGGATAAAATGGCATGCAGCAGCAGACAAGTAAGCATCCTGAAGTTGGTTTTGGAATTACGGTTGGTGATGCAATTTCAAAAGTCGGGCATACACCTTAATTAAGAGACCGACTACCAACCTACATAGCAAAAAAATAAATAAATTCTAGTTCGTTACTGGATTCTAAATAGACAGCGAAAACTGTTTAAACACACATCATATAAAATCATTATATATTAGTTCGCAAACCTCGTAGTTGTGGAGGGCCAGCAAATTGCTCCGGGCACTACCCTTCACAAATAGAATTCATTAGCGCTTTACAATCATTAAGGTCGAGTTCCCTTTCTACAGCATTACCCAACCTACATAATAATTTCACAAAAAGTAAATGAAAAGAAAATAAAGAGCATTACCCACAAAAATAAGCATATAACGTTCTAATACAAGGGAAGGCATCGTCGCTCAATTCTGTGATCAGTGATTTAAGACAACCAAATGCTAGCTTCTAATGGTATCACATGTCATGAGTTTACCCAAATTTGTGTCATATGTCAAGACAGGGATAACAATAAAAATAAAGCGATCATATTAATACTCAGCAAGAGTTTAAGCCAACATACATGTTCATGTATGTGCATGCATGTCCAGATACAGATGACAATCTTCTTGGATATGGATCTTATAAAGGGTTAAATACTTCCCATAATTTCAAGACATAAAGAAAAGATAACCAACCCAAAATTATAAAGAGAAGAAATCCCATGAAATACTGTAAAAAAGGGGGGTGAACCAAACAAGAGCATCACGGGAATGCTAAAAGAATAAATCCAGGAAATTACAGTTTCGCTAGTCTATAATCAAAAAAATGTACGAGATTCATTTGGTGACGAAATTCAACAAACTATGAATTGTTGGAAAGCTGAGAAGTCCCCTTTTCATATAAAAATTATAAAAAAATACAGTAAGGTTTACATCTGTGTCGGGAACACTCATTAAAACAGGACATGAGTCACATTTTTCAGAAAACTGCAGTTTAGAAATTAAACAAACATGATTGCAGACCTTACCAACAATCCACATTTAACATTAGACTTATGAACCTTACCGTCCTCAAGCTGAGGCGAAGTACAATCAATTTTATTAGCACCGGACAATAATCATCACCAGCAGCTTAATCTTTCCATGTAACTTCCTGCGAATAAACAATGATAGTTATTGTTTGAATCTGGAGAATTCAAAAATATTATAGACAAGAAGTAAAACATAGTAATAGGTTCTGATTCAGTTGAACACAAGTTGACAGAGATACTTCAAAAAAAACATTATGTGCATGAAAAGAATCACAAACCCCAACTTTACTTGCTGATGCTTAAGAAAATGAAACAACAAGTCCATCAAAATTCAAAACAAAATCAAAATCGGAAAACACTATGGATAAATCAGGAAAAAACAAATCAGACATAGATCAGCTCAACATACAATTTTTACCCAAATCATTACCTAACCACTTGAGAGATTTCATTCTCTCATTCCGTTCCACTTGAAAATAAGAAAGAAAAGCAGCGCAGCTGCTGTTTAAAACCGAGAAATTCAGATGGAGAGGTTATGAAGAACAGCGGTGCTGCTGTTGAAGTCAGAGGGGATGAAATTGAGATGGGTATGGACTGGAATCTGAATCAGGTTTTGTTTGAGAAGATGCAGATGATGGTCATCTTGAATTCAAGATCGAGAAGCAGTTAGGTGTTGTTTTTGTAAAATTGAGATGAGGAACATGTTGGATCTGAGAGCTGCCGTTAGAAAGGATGAATCAATTGAAGAACGAGAAGGAATATTTGAATGGGTTTTGATCTGTGGTGATGAAGATCGAAGAATTTTTTTTTTTTTTTTGAAGCAAAGATCGAAGAAATTGATTGGGGATATGACAAAATAAAAAAATTCTCTTGTTTATTTTTCTATTTCACCGTTATTGTTGAAGAGGGAGTTCAATTTCTAGTTTCATAGAAGAGATGAAGATGGAGAAAAAGTTGTTGAGAGAGAGAGTTTAGATAACTGATACAAAGAGAGATCGTATAAAAGGGGCAGGTTTATCTCTAGAAGGAACTACGGAAGCTAGTTTCCTCAACAGACTTAGTTAATGTGGGACCACAGAAACTAGTTCCTCTGGCAGTTTTAATAGAAATCCACGTGTAAGTTTTATATATTTCCTAAACTGCCCCTTTACGTTAAGACTGCTATAAGGGCTTGATTTTCTTTTGCTATAAAAATGGCTGCTTTTGGAAGCCCATTATATAAAGAAAGCCTAGGGTAGTCTTATTTATAAAGCCCAATCAGACTTAATAAATCCATTTTCCACTAGTGTCTTAAAGCAACTAGGCGCTACTTGCATTCTGCAAAGGGCTCTAACTGGGAAGGACCTTTTATGATAACTAAGACAGTATCTGGAGGATATTACAAATTGGCTGACATGAAAGGCAAGACAAATTTTCCAGTGATTCATGAGAATTGTCTCAAGATTTTTGACGCATGAAGCATTTGACGATTGGGTGATCTATGTCAGAGACAAAAGCTCAAAACATTTTACGTTTGCATTTTAATATTTTCTTTTACCTGTAATTTCAATACCTCCAAAACGTTTGCAATACTCGCATTCAATATTTGAATTCAGCAATTTATCAAAGTTCTTTTATTTAAGAAAAATATCTATCAAATCCAAAACTCCGAAAGAAAATCCTCAATCACCCAAAAACTCAAAACCTATCAGAATTCAAAATCAAAAATAAAACCTCACATCTCTCAGAAGTCCAATGTTCAAGAGATCATGGAAAGAAAATTAAAGGAAGCCAGCAAAGTAAGACTTTTGCTTCTCTTCATTCTCTAAAACTTGCAAGGCCGCTTTCTCCAACTTCAGCTTTTCAGTCAATTCAACAATCTTAGCCATCTTCTCCACCACAACAGCGCTGGTAAAGGGCACATCATTCACTACTGCATCCTTGATGGTGTCGATCTTCTGATGGATCCACTTCAGATTAAAGCCAAGTCTCTCAGAATTCTCGAAATTGTACTCCCAATCAAAGAGTACATCTCGAGTGACACTACTTCTGGGCCTGGTATGAATATCATTTATGACACGTAATATGTTTCCTAATTGCATTGTCAGGAAGTAACTACGTTCAGGATCCCTTGTGATGACGATATGGCCATACATCTTCCACAACTTCTCTCATACATATTGGCATACCTAGTGGGAACACTGCATCCACCAACAAACACATGGTATGGAAGCGAAGAACCAAATAAAGGATCAAAAACTATCCCTAATATAGAGTATTCATGCACTATTATACGGTTCTCAATCTCAGGATCCACTTCAACAATCATAGGCGCATCCTCTTATAAGATAGCATCTTCTACCCTCGACACGGTTTCTTCTGATTCTGCAGTCACCATTGGTGTTTCAATCACCTCAACAACATCATCAACAACCATCTTACGGCCTTGAAGTTCAGAGATGGTTTTCTCCTTTTCAATGGCGCCAGGATTATTCGAATCATCATTATTGGTCTCATTATTCTCAGTTTCGACATTTTGCACCTAATAAGAAAATTACATGGGATTAGAGCGATTCAAGCATGGAACTCAATTCAATCATAAATTCCAGCATGTAAGTGAACTAACATCATCTAAGTTCTCTAATATGCGTCCAAGACATGAGAAAATAGCATAAGAGTCATGAAACACGTTTTTCAATAAGCCCGTCAGGAAAATTTTATACTACCCTATATATACCGATGAACTGGGAGCAATTGGTAAGGAATCTAAGGGTGAGCCATATACCATTAGATTTTTATGAATGTGATCTACAACATACCAAAATTATATATCAATTGGATGAAAGAGCAGGGAGTTGTGGCCAAAACATTGGACCTCATACCAACTGAAAATTTTCTGGAGGTCTCCTGGAAGTTTGTTGTTTCACCGATTCCGACCCCTAAAGATGCTCAAAATTTAAAAATCTTATTTGAAAAAGCTTGGAAATTTCCTGGTCTTAAAGATGCGTGGGTGGATTATGAAAATATGATGTCGAATGAAGATTCTACAGCATTTTTACTAAAAGCTTGGAGCCTGGATTTTTCTGATGACGTATTTCGGAAAAATTTCTCATATATTTGTTTGGATCCCCATTCATTCATAAAGAAATCAGAAAAATTATACTTCTATGAGGATTAATACAAATTAGATACTTATTTGAGGAGTCTCCAACTCATTTGAGGGGTTAACAGGGTCGGCATCAACATTGGGAGTACCATTATCTTCATTCAGTTGTGATTCTTGAGGAATCTCTTTCTCACTACTATTCGAAGACGAATGAATAGCATGACCATGTCGGCTTTCCACAACAATTTCCTCTTGGAATTATCAACATTAATCATCATTATTTCATTCAAGGAAATTCCTAAATCACTTACACAAAAGGATACTCACATCAACCTCTCCATCGATGATGGATTCCTGAATTGTTTGTATAGAGGAAATATGAAGACCGTCAATAACCGAGGGAGAACAATTCTGAAAAAAATTATTAATACTTTTCTAAGATCCTAATTATATGGACAAGAAAGTTGCAACGATGAGAGAAGTGCTAACAACTTACCAAAGAAGCGGCAGGGGACTGCACTTTATTCGGTATCATTCTATGAGCTGTTTTGCTTCTTCCTTCTCCACCCTGGGGACTTTCTTGAATGTCTAAGAAGTTTACACAGATTTGAGGCCTCACAGCACGGATATCCTACATGGAATCAACGAATGATTAAAAATACTACTATCTTACTCTCAATCGTGAAGAAAAGAGGCTTATCTGTGCACATTCTAGAGATGTCGTCCTCTTGTCACCACGGGAAAGGTACTTCAGCCTTGGTCGAGCATTGATAGAGTCAAGGGAAGGAAAATCTGGCGCTTGGGACTTAACATCCATTATAAAAGCATACAAACGCTCAAGTTTCTGACACCAGAAGTCTATATAACTTGAAGTCACGAAACTGGCACGGTCAGAACACGGGGACAAATACTTATTTCCCTCCACATGAGTTCAATCCAGATTAGCCTTCAAATACTCAACTGATGGTTTGTTCATTCGATGACCTGGGATGCACTGGTCGATGCCCATCTGCCAAGCTGCCCTGTCAATGTTATACTCTTCTACTCTGAACTCTCCATGCATTACTGATACTAGGTGGCCAGGAGTGCAACTTAATATGAAAGATCTCTCTCCATCATTCAAATCAGCACTAGTCTTCAATGTGACATTTGCTTCAGCAGTATTGAAGGTGATCAATTGTGAAAAGAGATCAGGGATCGACACCCAGGGGCGAAAGTTGAACTCAGATTCAATGTCCAAAATATCAGTGATGCATATATTGTACTGCGGATGCTTGGTAGACCACCTCATGATCCTGGAATTGTCTTTCTCGAGGAAAGCATGACGAGTGTCGACATTAGGCCCTTACAAAACACTACGTGGAATCGGAGCATACCTCTCAAGATTCTCCCACATCAAAGCTTGGAGGAACATGGTATTAGCATATGTCTCAATTTTCATGAAACCGTTAGAAACACTGGAGTCAATAACTAAAGAGTCCAAGTTGGAAAACAGCGAACCTAAAAATAGGCCACCAATGGGAAGTTTCTTACCTTTAGCCATCCTAATAGCAAAACGTATTACCAATGGCTTCAACAAATGTCCGTTATCCTCAGGAACATCTATGGAAAGCCACGGGCACAGAAAAGCGGCAATGGATAGGATACCATCAACAGGTTCTTCAGGAATTCTATCTCTTGACCACCAGTATCTCAACCACTGAGCATAGAAAAATTTGGGAGACTCATTGAACTCGTGCATTTTAGTTTCCAAAGTACGAGATATCAGCTTCTCCTCTATCGAGAGTTCTCCAGGGAAATTTCTGGTGACTGGAAGATGTAACAAAGAAACTACATCTTCTAAGGTAATTGTGAACTCTCCCCATCTGTATATGAAGGTGTGAGTAGGAATACACCAACGATCAAGCAAAGCCATTATACTTAGTATATCATGATTAATGATTAAATCACCAGCAGCTTGAATGGCTCTCGTCACCTGCGCAATATCCAGCAAGGCCCTCACATGGCCGTGGCCTAGCATATGCCTTGCCCATCCAGAAAAATGCATCATAGGCTTCCGAGAAAGTTTGAGCTCCACATGGGAAGCCGAATAATGTTTTCCTTCCAAACAAAACTAAATTATTGCTGAAGAAGACACCAACTTATTCTGAGCAGTAGTCCTGGGATTTATGAGCAATTGAAATGAGGAGACTAAAGGATGTTTTTCAGGCCTATACAAGTATTCGAAGAATCTGTATTCGATGCTTGGAATGTTCTTGGGTTTGGGAATTTCTTCCCTCCCCTGAGAAGTTCCAGAATTGTCGTCCTTGGAGCAATCATCACTTCTAGATGCATCTGTGGAAACATCATCTCCATAAGTGTCCCTGGAAACGTCACTTTCAGCATTATTATGGAGTCGAGTCATCTTCGCCAAATCGCTGCAACGTTCCACACAAGTTTCATCAATGCAATGGAATTAAAGCAATCAAATAATTATGATGCTCACAATCAGTGTCTGCAAAAATGGTAATCCTTAACTCTGACCTGTTTACGATTTCACGAACTTAGTGATAACAGCGTAAAACCTCAAAACTTGCTCGTTCTTTCAAACCTGCAAAGCCGAGCAAAAAATTATTATTATTTAAAGTCAACACTGGATTTTCATGAAACTATGAATACTTTACATAATCTTTCATGTGAATATTCGCTGATTTTTACGTGTGCATACACTATAAAATCACCAAACGCACACTAACTACGAATCCATCAACTCATAGAAATATTGTTTTCTATCAACAATTTTTCATAAAACCAAAGTATAATTTATTTTTCTTTTCCAAAAAAAAAAAAGGTGAACAACTCACGTAAATATTTTTTTTTTAATATAACTAACGTATAAAAAAAAACAAAAAAAACAAAACCTTTTTTGCTCAAACGAGCATTAGTCCGCGAAATCAGGGTTTCCTCTATTTTTGTAAAACTCCACATGTTCCAATTTTTTTTTTAAAGTTTACAAATAAACTTTATCATGAACTCCAGGTCTTTTCAAAAATTTCTTTTAACCCTAAGGATTATTTATTTACTACTTTTATTACGAATGATCCTACATTCTTAAAAGTATTTGCAAAAGTTCAGGCTTTGAAAATAAATTTGGGTTTCCATGAAACCTAAAAAATAAAACTTTTACTGCTGTAACTATAACATGTCCATGCAAAATTTGTGTATCTCTTCCATGTTAGGGATTTTTGTTCGTTTCCTAAACTAACGAGAAATGGGCATTCATACGATTTCTAAAAACAAATTCTTCATAAACCATGCGCATGTTTGCAACTATGGGACATTTTGTTTTGTGGAATACTCATGAATCATAAAGCACACAGCAATAAAATTTTTTTTTTTTTTTGCACGGACTTACATGTCGGCGCCGGCCGGAATTTTGCTGGCGGAGATCGAACGGTGGCGGTGCTGGAGCGGCGTGAAGAAATTTTCTTCCCTGCAACACGCATGAAGATGATGAAGAGATGAAGTGCTCAATCGGTCAAAACAATAAAAATATTAGGGTTATTTACCTTTTATAGTATTTTTATTTCCAAAACCTAAAACACTTGGGTTTCCTCTTTTGGGCTCGGACCCGAAAATCTTAAATCGATCAAAACTAGGCTTTTAACTAACCAAATCAGCAGAGCTTCACCTTTCCACATCAACAAAATAACATTCTATCATACTATCAGGGTTCTCAACCGAACATTTGCTCGTACATGACACCATTGGAGCAAATCGAGGATTCTGAAACTTCCTTTGTAGACTGAGTTCAAGCACGATCTCGTCGACTGAAAATCATCTAATGCTTACCGCGGAACATGATTGTCCCTCACTAAGCAGGGGACTTAATGTTGATGGTGGATTTTCAACAAGGGTAAAATCCGTAAAATCATGATACTGCATGTTTCTGATACGGCTTCATGCATGTGACGATTCATATTTTACGAAGCCATGATGAACATGTCTTTCGAAAAGCCTCCACTAGCTGAGCGTTCGATCCCTGGCATTTCATTGTGACCTCTATGTAGAATAATAGAATTGGGCGGTCCTCCTACATAATTGTTTGTTGAGGGGGCTTAACGCCTTCAGGACATCGGTGATACTCACTGTTCCCTGACTACAGAGAGTGACCTACCTCTACATAAAAGAACGATTGGGCGGTTCTCTATCAGATTGAGAACAACAGCGCCTTAAGTGATACTCACTAATCCTAACTATGTAGAGATACATGTATAGACTCGGGTGTTCTCCGTAGTGTCTGAGAGCACCCTCAGAATTAGTCGTCTCATGACTATGCACATAGATTAATTATGTCGTGACATTCACCACTGAATTCCCAGAATAATCTATTATTGCTCATATTCCATGGTCGAATCCACGGCCTGATCCCATGGAATGGCAATAATAATTGCTCAGATTCCATGGTCGAATCTACGGCCTGATCCCATGGAATGGCAATAACAATTTCTCTGATTCTATAATCGAATCTGCGACTTGATCTCATGGAATGGCAATAACAATTTATATTATCTCATTACTCCGATTTCATGATCAAATTCACTGCTAATCTCATGTAATGGTAAAAAATAATTTTATTACTCTGATTCTATGGCCGAATCCACGATCCCATAGAATGGTAATGCCTATTTTATTATTCTGAATTCATGGTCGAATCCACAGCTGATCCTATGAATTGATAATAAATAACTACTTATTTTATTGTTATGTTTCATGAATTATTCTACACTGAATTTCATGAATTAGCAATAAATATTCAATCATCGGGCATCTGAACTATTAATGAGTAAGCCCCACAAAAATGGTATAAGTGTATTCGACAATGATGCACGACTGAGCACCCGGATGCACGCACGAGCATTCGAAAATATGAACAGATGAGGAATCGCAAGCAAAACAGGAGAAAAACAACAAATAATAATAAAATAATAAGAGACGTCCAGGGGTGGGCCCACCGGCCGGCCGGCCATGCCCTACTCGTGGCCGGTCCCGTGCCTCTTCTGTTATTTTTCCCAATTTTTGTTATTTTTCATGAACTCACGAAAACTCCTTCAATTTAGCAACTTTCCTTGTTTGTGCAAAACTCATGAATCCCTCATAACTTCATGGATTCATGAAATAATATTATAAAATAAGGAAAGGTGTGCGGGACCGGGCAGCCTAGCCGGACGGCCATGCCCAAGCCGTGGACGGTGCCACACTTTATAATCCTTAGCCTATTATAATAATCATTCCCTAATTTCGTGAAACTCCTCGGTTTCGACAAAATTCATGGATTCTCCATAACTTCACGAATTCACGAAATAATAATAATAATAATAATATAAAATAGGGAAAGGTGTGCGGGACCTGGCATCATAGATGGACGGCCATGCCCTAGCTGTGGCCAGTCCCACACCTTGCAATCCCTAGTTTTTTATAATTATTATTCCCTAAACTATTATTCCCTAAACTCATGAAACTCCTCCGTTTCAACAAAATTCATGGATTCTTCGTAACATCACGGATTCATGAAAATAATATTATAAAATAGGGAAAGGAGTGCGAGACCGGGTAACATGGCCAGCCGACCATGCCCTAGTCGTGGCCTGTCCCACACCCTGCAATCCCTAGTCTTTTATAATTATTATTTTCCTCGAATTTTATATTGCGTAATGTCGTTAGATTAGGTGAGAATCCAAGGTGTCTAACCCGGATAGGTACCCCATTATTGGGTTGTACCCCAAAATTTTTACCATGTACTAAGGGCCCTTGGTGGTGTTCCGGTTACCCTTAGCCACGTTATAGGTACCCCCTTAAATGACGTACTTTAGGACTTTCCCTCTTACGAATTATAGCTTCGCGAACTAGGGTGTACGCCACAAAGGTTTGCCTGTATAAAATTTTCTGCGGCTCTCTTTCTTTTTTGGAGGATGATCACAGATTGCGGTCTTTTATTCGCAAATTAATGAAATTTTAATCGGAATATAAATTTTGAAAATTCGTAACTTTTCCCAATTTCCTGCGAGCAAACAATATTCGTAAAAAATTTCATGAGTTTTATGGATAATACCTTTTCAAATATAGTCTGTTCCAAGGTCTACCAAGCCTCAAACCCATGTCTCTCCCTTCTGGATCCATCAGCCGATAAGCTCCGCTTCCTACAACTTCTTTAGTAACATATGGTCCATCCCATTTTGGTGCTAATTTCCCTCCATTTTCTTTTTGATATCGAGGTGTTTCTCGCATGACCAAATCACCTGGTTTATATTCACGTTCAATGACTCTCTTGTTGTATTCTCGAGCTAATCGTTCCTGATAAATCCTCATATGGTGCAACACCTTTTCTCTTTTTTCTTCCAAATCATCCAATTCTCTTAATATTACTCCCACACTTAAATTTCTTTCCCAAGCTTCTTTCTTTGTTGTTGGAATTACAACCTCTGTGGGTATCTCGCTTCTACTCCATATGTTAGACAATAAGGAGACATTCCAGTTGCTTCTCTTCTAGTTGTATTGTATGCCCACACTGCGCTAGGTACTTGCTCGCACCACCCTTTGAGATGTCCTTCTAATTTCTTTTTGATTGTATCTGCGATTGTTTTATTTGTTGCTTCAGCTTGTCCATTAGCTTGCGGATATAACGGGGTTGACTTCCCACATTTTATTCTAAAAGCACTGAGTAACATCTCTATATTCTGCCCCTCAAATTGTTTTCCATTATCGATACTAGTTGTGCTGGAACCCCGTACCTGCAAATGAGGTTCTCAAATATAAACGTAAAAACATCTTTATCACGAATATGCCGTCTTCGCTTTTACTTCTGCGAGCTTCGCGAAATAATCTGTTGCAACTATCAAGTATCGCCTTTGTCCAGATCCAGGTATAAATGGTCCAACAATATCCAACCCCCATTTACCAAAAGGCCAGCAGCTTGTTGAAGAAGTTAATGTAGCCCTTGGTGCATGAATTCTTTTACCATGTCGTTGGCATTCCTTGCATCTTCGTACGAACAATTTTGCGTCTGTATGCATATAAGGCCAGTAATATCCTTGTATCTTTGCTATATATGCTAGAGATCTTCCCCCACTATGATTTCCAGCTTCTCCTCCATGTAACATCTTCAATATCTTTTCTCCTTCTTCGCGAGTTAAGCACCTGAGAGGTGGTCCACTGAAAGATTTTCTGTATAAAATTCCTTCTCTCAACTCATAGTTTGTTGCACGACTCTTTAATTTATGTGCTTCTAGTCTGTTCCTGGATATTTCTCATGTTGCGAGGTATTCATGAATTTCTTTTCTCCAATCTGCGATGTTGTTTGATAACTCTCTTTCTACTTCCATCGCAACAGCTTCTTCAATTTCTTTTTCTTTGTCCACTGATGGGTGTTGAATTGTTTGTATTTGGATATTTCTTGTATTTGGATTTGTCATCATGCTTGGAATAAATGCAAAAGCATATGCGAGACGGTTATATTTTCTTGATATATGTCTCCATTTTAATTTTGGTATCTTCGCAGATAATTCCTCAACAAGTTTCTTGTATTTCTTCAAAGAAGATTCATTTGTGGTATATTCCCCTTTAATTTGACAAATCACTAATTGTGAATCACTTGTTATCCTTATACTTTCAAGCTTCTTTTCTATTGAGATCTTTAATGCATGCACTACAGCTTCGTACTCTGTTTCATTATTCGTGGATGAAAATTCTAGTCTGAATGAGAATGCTGTTCTTTCTCCTTCTGGTGAAATCAACACGACTCCAATTCCATTTCCCTCACTATTAGATGATCCATCCACCATAATTTCCCATCTATCAGGCTCTGTTAACAAGTCTTTTGGATTTCCAAATTCTTCTTCAACATCCATCATTTCCTCTACTGCTTCATCTTCTTCCAAAGGAAATTCTGCCAAAAAATCTGCGATAACTTGTGATTTTTGCGATGACAACACTTCGTATTTTATCTTGTAATGGTTTACTTGTGCATTCCACCTTTCTATTCTTCCTGAACTTTTTGTGTTCTTCATGACTGATTCAATTGGGACTTTGGTTACCACTTTTATTACATGTGCTTGAAAGTATATTCGTAACTTGAATGATGCATAAACCAGGGCTAATATTAACTTCTCCATTTTAGAATAATTCTTTTCTGCTGCATTAAAGGTTTTACTAATGTAGTAAATGGGCCTTTCTACTCCTGCGTCTGCTCGTAACAGAACTGCACTTAGAGCATATGGAGTTGTTGCGAGGTATACCAATAATTCTTCGTTTTTCTCTGGTTTCTGTAGTATAGATGTATTTGCGAGGTATTCTTTGATTCCTTGAAAAGCTTTTTCACATTCATCAGTCCATTTGAATTTTGCTCCCTTCTTAAGTATGTTGAAAAAATGCTTGCACTTATCTGACATTCGCGAAATAAATCTCCCAAGTGAAGCCAAGAGTCCATTTAGTTTTTGTACTTATTTTACCGTTGCAGGTGTTGGCATGTCACGAACTTCTTGGACCTTTTCTGGATCAACTTGTATTCCCTCCTTCGATACTATGTATCCCAAGAACTTTCCAGATGAAACCCCAATTATACATTTCTCAGGATTTAATTTGATGTTGAACTTTCTCATTTGCTCAAATATTTCCTTCAAATCTTGCACATGGTCTTTAGCTTCCTTGCTTTTTATCAACATATCATCTACATATACCTCCAAAGTTTTATGTATCCACTTCGCGAACACTTTTTCAACCATACGTTGATATGTAGCACCCGCATTCCGCAAACCAAATGGCATCTTCACATAACAATACAAACCCCTTGGAGCAAAAAAGGCAGTATGTTCTTTATCTTCTTCTGCGAGTGATATTTGATTATACCCTTTATATCCATCAAGTGAAGTGACTCTATCATGACCTGCAGCTGATTCCACCATTTGTGGTATATCTGGTAATGGAAAACTGTCTTTGGGACATGCCTTGTTTAGATCGGTGAAATCTATGCAAATTCTTATTCCTTTATTCTTTTTCGGAACAATGACCATATTCGCAATCCATTCTGGATATTTTGCTTCCCTTATGATCCCTGCATCCAACATCTTTTGTAATTATTCTTCTATCTGTACATGATAATTTTGTGATATCTTCCTTATTCTTTGTTTGAATGGTCTTATATTTTTATCTATATTCAATCCATGACATGCCACTGATGGATCAATTCCTGGTATCTCATCTACACTTCATGCGAAGATATCTTTATATTCTCGCAAAAGATCAGTAGTCCTTTTTTCTTCTTCTTCATCCATCTTAGTTCTAATTCGTAAGAATAAAGACTCCTCTTTACTTCCAATATTTATTTCTTTAGTTGGTTCAGCTGCAACATAGCTTGGACTTTTCTCCCCCATAGGTGTTGGTTCTTTAATTATTTTTGCTGGTTCCCCTTCTTTTTCTGGAATTTCATTTGGTATACCTCTCCCTTCCTTTGCTCTTATTGTATACACTCGGAATTCTTCTTCTTTTCTTGTTTCCTTCGCAAGTTTCCTACGAAGTTGTTTCTTTCTTGCTCTTCCTCCGCATTGTGTTACTTCAATTTGATAACAAAATTTTGCACTATCAAGATCTCCTTTTATTTCTTGAATTCCATTTGGTGTAGGAAATTTGATTTTTTGATGTAATGTTGAAGCAACATCTTTGATCGCATGAATCCACGTCCTTCCTATCAGCATGTTATATGGAGATTCCATATCTATCACACACAAGATTACATGTGTTTCGATTTCTCCTAGTAATACTCGCAGCACGATTTCTCCTTTAGATTTTGTTGTAGATTTCCCTAATCCATGAATAAGACACTTTGAATTTATGATTTCTTTATCTCTAATTCCCATCCCCTTAAGTGCATGATAGAATATAATATTAACAGAACTCCCTGTATCAACCAAAATTCGGTTTAATTTCCATTTTTCTTCAGCTTTCTTATCCTCTAGCATGATTGGCAATGTGATCACCAATGGTGAAGTGTGGTTCAAGTCTTCATTTGGAATTTCTGCTACTGAAAATGTGATTTTTTGCTTTTCCCATTCTTCTAAAGTTGTAATCTTTTCTTCCTCCATGATCTTTCTTCCTCTACAATCTCGCTTGTATATTTTTCCCTTCATATTACTATGAAATTCATCAATCATTGTCTCTGTGATCATATTACATTCTTCTTTCTTGCCATCTCCATCTATTGACTTCATTTGATCTTCAAATTTTCCACAATTCCCTCAAATTTAGGCTACCACAATTCTCAAGTCCATGTTTCTAGCGCCAATTATGTAGTTGCAGAATAACCTACAACTACACCCTCAATAGAATTAGTAAAAACTCAAGAAGTTCTTGATGATGAATAACAATTTTCTTATTAATGTTCTTAATTGATCACAAAGAAGTATCTAAATGGAATTAGAATAGTTACAACTTTCTCTATTCTCTTTTCCTAAAATATTTTCTAACACTCACTAAAAGAACCTCTCGAATTTTACATTTGAACTCCTATTTATAGCAAAACTTAAACAGTTGTACATGAGTTACGAAGTATCGCAACTTATACTCGCAAAATTATTTCATCCTCGCAAAACTTCATATTTCTCCGCGCTTCTTCTATCATCGTATCATTTTATAACTCTTTTCTCCTGATACTCGTGAACTATTATCTTGCGATATTCAGTACCTACAGTGTAGGGCTCGGTTCTGACCTTCTTCCATGTCTTCGTCTATAAATGTAAAGTTATTCGCAGACATATCAGGTGTTTTGGAGGCTTCTGGGCGCAAAGGAGTTAACTGTACATCCAAGGTTATCTGGTTGATTGCAGAAAACGTCTCTGCCCACTGATCCTTCGAGAGGTGTAAAAGTTCGCACAAACTTTCCACTAGAGAAGCAGCCTCTAGTCCACCGGCCTCTGGTTCATAGTGAAATTGTTGACTTGAGGAGGATCGTTGTGACGATCAGTCACCAGTGTAGAAATCTCTGCGATAGGGGAACCGCTCATATCTGATGTCATCTTGACGAGGAGATCGAGTATGCCATTTATCGTTTCTTTGATCAGGTTCATGTTCTTCGTGTGAATCTCCTGCACCCGTGCTAACTCGATCAATGTTGGTATTCTTGCGGTTACGCCATTAGACACACCGTTGGGAGTAGGGGCATCTTCGTTGGAGGAACTTCGACCGGAATTCGAAATTGTTCGGTGAGTTCTAAGACCAACCATTTTGAAATCAACCAATGGGATTGGGCATTGAAGAAATTGATATTGCAACCAAGAGATTAATCTCCCACTGTGGTCGCCAATTGTTTATGGGTAAAAACTACTTCTGCTAGTTTTGGAAATTTTGGGGTGTGTGGATAAGAAATGAGTAAACCCTAAACAAATGTACTGCACGGGAGTGCTTTTGATTCGAGAGATCAATCTATACAACTCTGTCCTAAACCAAGAAATGACCATTCCAGACTTGTTTCGGTCACAAAGTGAAGGAGATGGGGTTGATCTAAGGGAGGGAAGCGAAGAAGGTGTTGAGATTGTGAAGGTGTAGGCTTGTTTATGACTTGTAACAGAAAGGTGAGCAGGATTATGATTAATGCAAGCAGGCTCTAGGTGTTTGAATACGTTTCGTATTAACACTTGGTTTCTGTGTTGTTCTCTGTTTGTGAAATAGGAAGGAGAACTTTTTTATACAAGTCATTTGAGCCTTATTCACGTATCTCGTGGTAAGTGGAAGTGGAGTGATGGAGTAGTGGAGTTGTGTGTTAGCGTCACACGATCAGTATTGCCCACTTCTCCCATCATCACTAACCGTCCATGTCTTCCTGACACGTTCTTGTGATGGCGCGTTGCACGCTATAAACCGCCAAACCAATACCCCAGTATGTATCCCCAAGTTTGTGGCATGATTGATGTCTCGAGTGTGTAGATCATGGGACCCGCAGAAAGTAGCATGTAATGCTTGGTTAAATAACTAAGTTATTTAGGAAGTCGATACTTGTGGAGTATCTTGTGTATTATATGCAGGTAATGTATCGAATGTATTCAGCATGTATGAAGCATGGTTGTTGAGTATCTAGCCTACTTCACTTGATGGTTTGGAGGCTGCGCTAGCAAGCCCTCCCTTGGCCGACCACATGGTGTGGTAGAGTGGCGGATGGTAATCATCATGATGCCTCATTGACCAATTAACTCCTAACTAGGGTTGCATAACCAATCAGATGAAGTTGAACGGACGAGATGTTATTTGAGACGCTCATCTGCGACCGTTAGTGGAATTAGGGTTTATGAAGAGGTGCGCACCCATCACTCTTCAGCTTGGTCAAATCCAAGCTTGGGACACGATTTTGGCCAGGCCGATCATGCATGCGTGTAGACGACATGACGGTGTAGGCGCTCATACCACATTGTCTCATGAAAGTGTGATCTGGGCCACTCAATTCGTCCGGAAAATTTGAGTGGTCGAGATAAATTTGCGACAAAAAACTGGTGCCGCAAAAACCGCGAATCGTGCCAACTTCGGTCGCGCATTCCAAGACGACCAAGCTTGGTCGGTCTTGGCCGATTGGTTCGGCGTGTAGGTGGTAGGTTGATGTTCACGCCTGTACCTGACTGTCCCATGAAAACGTGATCTAAGCCACTCAATTGTTTCGGCAAAGTTGAGTGGTCGAGATTAGTTTTCAATTGGGAAGTGTGACCACGCTAGTTTGGGCGTGCAATTTGGAATAACCAGGCATGGTATGCCTTGGCCGATCAGGTAAGGAGATATATGGGCCCACGGTGGTCATGTTGATGCGCATCGGACCTGCTTAGTCTAATTCTGGACCCTTCATTCGTGAAGGATAAGATGGACGCTCGTGATCGATATAAACCCTAAATTTAGGGTTTCATTAGCAGTGCGTCATGGCTTGTTTGGGCGCACGAATTGTGACGGCCAACCATTGTTGGTTTTTACTGATTGGTCATGTGTGTAGGAGGGCCCACAGTGTTTGTGTTGACATGCTCTGGGCCCTTTGAATCTACATCTACACCCTCCATCTATGCCTGCGAAGATGGATGGTTGAGACTATTTTGCGACACATGTAATGTGCCACACACCCTAATTTAGGGTTTCATGTCCATGCTGCTTTGGCTGGACGAATTGGTAAGCCACGCTCCCCTCTTGGGGAGACCGGCCATGTGGGGCCCGCATTGGGTCGGTGGTAATACTCCATACCTTCTTGGGGGTTATGGAATCGATCTGGGCCATCCAATCATGCTGGTGAAGTTGGATGGCTGTGATCGCTTCTGAGATTGACATGGTCAGTCCGGATACTCAATCGAGCTAGTATAACACTCCGAGAGATGATTCTCTTTGTTAGAGAATGGTGTATCCTGTACGGGTATTTCGTGCATGCCTCATTGTTGGTACTTGGATATTCATGCTACACTACTGAGAGTAACAATCAGTCATGATGCCGCACTAACAATAAGAGTTCTGCTAAGAACATCACAGAAAATACAAGGAATTTCATGCATTAATAAATAATGCTAAAATTCACAGAATACTTGGGGATTGTTGCTACATGCTCCATTCTAGGTGAATTAATAAAGCGGAGAAGTATTTATCGCTTACCTTATCCTCTGCAGGATGGCTGCACAAAATATTGGTTTTACGACTTTAGCCCTGAACTAAAATCCACCATCAACACCTAATTTTTGTCCCCCCATTTTTGTGAAGCTGAGTCAGCCTTTGCGATGATATGTTGAGAGAGAGAAATATTCTCTTTATACAAGTTGGCCGAGATAAAGATATATTCTCCGATTTGTAATAATGACTAGGATGAGTCACGTGAAAAGGCATTGGATGCCTCAGAATTCGTGTGAAGGGGAGACTCGATTCCTACATGAGGCTCGTGCCTACTATGGGGAATATTCAGCCTTATCTGAGATTTCCCGAGAGATTTGAATCTCTCCGAGATTTTGCAGAGAGACTTGAATCTCTCGGAGATTTTGCGGAAAGATTTGAATCTTTCGAAAATTTTGCAGAGAGATTGGAATCTCTCCGAGATTTTTCAGAGTAGAACCTTCATTGTTATATGATGAGTATATAGATGGAACAAATCATTCATACGCAATTACAATTCGTTCGTCCTTTAAGACTTGCAGAATCCCCTAATTTATGTTCAGCCTTCGATTGTTATGACTATGATCTTGGAATCGATTCTGGACCTTGGAATTTCCTGGGACTTTATGTTGGACGTTAATGACATGATAATGAAGTCTTGATGAGACATAATTTCCGTCGAATGGAATTTATTAATTAGGTTTACTTGGCCAAAACCCTAATTTTCTCTCTTTGTACATCCTTGAGCTTCTGAGTTTGTATAGGAGAGTATGTGGGGAAGACAGAATTTTGGAACGGTATCCTGGATGTGGTAATTATATAATTACCCTTACTCTTGACTGATCTTCACAACTACCCTTGACACCAATAATAATACCCCAAATGTTCTAGAATGAACTATTAATCCCAGATTCACCCTCCCCACATTCATTTTATTGTATATCAATCCCTACGTACTCCCGTTTCTTCTTCTTCTTCTTGATTTCTAATTAGCAGTTAACCATACATCTTCATCGCTCCACCGCCACCACCAATATCTCTATCGTCACCACCTATGAAAATACTCCCACATTTGCCGTCGATAATCGAGAAGTATCAGTAACATATAAAACCTTCTTCTTATTCTATAATTAATTATTAAAATCAGATCCAAAGAAATCCAGATCTGATTTTTTAGGTTTTGAAATAAGGTTTTGAGCAAAGTCTATGAATTATTGGTGGTCTCTATTGGAACTGAAGATGGTGATGTGATTCGACTTGATTAAGAAAAGGTGATCTGAGAGCTTCTACGATAAAATTTATCCAAGATAGTGTAGATGATGGGTTTAATAAGCGATTGAGTTCAAGAAGATAAAATTCAGTTGAATAAATTGATACGGGATTGAACTTGTTACATCCTCGGACGGTTGATTTTCGAAGGAATTAGAGGTGAGTTTGATGGGTGATTGCTCAAAATTATGGGCAGAATTGAAATAGAAAGAAGAAGGCAGGATGGGTAGTATTGTGGTGTGACTGATTGAAGATTGAAGTAGAACTAGAAAAACAAATCGTAACCAAAACTGATACACAAAGATGCAGGCAAGGTCAATTGAATTTCGATATGGTTATGTTGTGTGAAACAATGGGACATGTTGGAGATGATGAACCTTTTGTTGCTGAGAAGTAATGGGTGTGTTCGAATCTAAAGATTTTAATGCTTCTAATGGATTATGATTAAAATGATTAGATGAATGTGTAGGAATTATAGGGAATATATATGGAATTATGAAGAAAGGAGTAATGATAATTTTTTATTGGAGATGATGATGGTGGTGTGTTTTGAAGATGCTGGTGGTGGCTTATTTTGCAACTATTTTAGTTTCAGGAGCATATTTGGGGACTACTACATTGGGATTATGTATATTTGGGTACTACTAAATTGGGGATTATGTATATATCAGGTACTGAAATCACCAACAATGCAAGATACCAACTATTTATGGGGTCAACTCCTACTGTTGACCATTTTTATAGGATAAACTATTGTTGTTGATCCAATAAATGGATCAACTCATGTTGTTGACAACATTTTTTATGGATTCAACTACTCTTGTTGATCCATTCACTAGGATCAACTTCCATTGTTGACCCATAAAAGTTGGAGTATTTTTTCACTTATTGTGTCAACAAAGGAAATTGATCAACTTTGGTTGTTGACTCCATTCACTGGGATCAACTTCCATTGTTGACCCAAAAAATTGGGAGTATTTTTCAGTTATTTTTTAAACAAAGAAAGTTTATGAACTTTGGTTGTTGACACCAGATTTTGGGATCAACTTTGGTTGTTGACTCCATTCATTGGGATCAACTTCCTTTGTACATACAAAAAAATTTGAATAGATTAAGAAGATGGATATAGAGATAGATGGTTGCGAATGTTGGCTAAAGTGAACGGTGTTTCCCATATATGTCTGAAGGTCACCGCTAAGATGAACATATGACCTAATGTATTGAGATACTAGTCTGAATTCTAATATCAACTCAGCTGGAATATACACGGGAATCAGTGATCGATAATCCTAATTCTAGATCAACTCAGCTGGCATATACAAGGGAACCAGTAGTCGATTTATTAATTGAATAATGATAATCCTTTGAAGGTCAGATTACAAAAAGTTGGTGGGTAGCCTGGCAACAAGCTGGGCACCAACAAGCTGGCAATAATGATAATGATAATAATTAAAAAAATAACTTTTTTTTCTTTTTCGAATTGACAACATGATTAGATATTTTGGATCCAAGCGCATGCTTCTTGTCAGCAGATTACATGGTAATTCCCATGGATCCTACGTTCCACACTTGTTTAAGCGACGGAGACAGGGAGAACACACATATATTTCTATCCAAGTGTCTTTTTTTTATATACACCGGTTGGTCTAATTGTTCTGGTCTCTTTTTTTTAGTAACTCAATCACTCTATTTCATCCTTCCAAATAACAATTCGATGTCAGTGACCCACCAAATCACTTAGAGAAACAAAAAGTTTGCAAAAATAAAATCAGAAAGTGATATGGTGATGATTCCGAGATATGGTAAAAACTATCATGTTATTTGTAATTCCTGAGATATGCCCTTTTAGTTAATGGGTTCCTCAACTCCTGCAACCAAGAAGGTTCCATCCACTTATTTTGTCTAGTGTCATCCTGAAGGCACAAGTTTCTAGATTTTGAAGTTTATCATGCAATTTTATTTTATTTTTATTTTTTTAACTAAATGCATCAAACTCTACAAATTACATAAACTGATACTCCAACTCATAGCTATTTCTGAACAATAGAGGATAAACACTAAACAAGTTATTTAGTTGGCATCTAATCACGACTCAGTTGAAATATACTCCATTGTCAAGAAAAAAATTTCCATCTACTTAGAAAGGCTAGTGTTTATTATAATTGTTCAAAAATCTCTAAAAGTTGGAGTTTTGTATTCGTCAATTTTCGTTTTTATTCTATCCTACCCCCACACTTAAATCAAACATTTTCCTCAATGTTTCAAACCATTGCAAAAAGAATAAGAGGAATACTTGAAAAAGACAAGGAAGTTAGAATTGGAATTGTTCACCTGATTGACGCATATGAGAAACATTCAAAATAGACTCCCCATATATCAATAATCTAAAAATTTGAGGATCCACCCACAAAACAATCTGCATATATAGCAAAATATTTACAAGAATATTAGCATATTGTGGGAAAAGTGAAATTATCATCCCACGAGAGTCACTTCCACACTTAGTCTTTTCTACACTAGGAAGTGTACACAAAACATAAGTGGAAGGTACTTCTATCCATTCCTCTTGGAAAACCTGCATGGTGTTAGACTCAAACACATATAGTGGATATTTGGAAGCAAGAAATTCATAAAGAACTTTAGAAGCAGCCTCAAATGAGGTATTTTCTTAAAAGTCGGGTTAACAACACTATGAGAAACTACTTCAAGTTTGGGAGGATCATCATTAGATAGAGATTCATGTAAAGGGTTTGACAAACCTTACAAAACCTCTTGTATTAAGGGATCCTCGGCATTGCTGGATACTTCCATTCTGACATCACAAGTATCATCATTCTCACCCGAACTCTTGTTAAGACATTCATTGGTTTCTTCTATAACCAAGTCCTCCTCATCGGAAAATAAATCAGGATCTTCTCCAAGCAAATCATCATAATCCTTACGTTCTTCATTACAAGTTGACTTCTCATTCAAAGTATCGACTATCTCTGAATTTTGGGTAGGGTGCATAAAGAAGTCATAATCATCATCGCTCTCATACACAACATAAATACCATCGATAATTGTAGTGTTTCTAGACTCGACTTCTTCCTTTTGAATAGGAGAATGATCATTATGATCATGAGTTGAGCTAGTAGCACCGTCATTATCAACATTTCCCAAAGATTCATCATCCTCAGAATCTTATTCTTGGGGATCTTCTCCATTATTAACACGGAGGTTAACCTCCATTTGTATGGCCTTAGAAATTGCTTGAAGAGTCTCTTCTGTTTCTCCCTCTTCTTCCAACTGCTCATATTGTCTAAAGAGTTTCTTTAACATGTTTTCCGCTACTATTCACAATAGGTTCTCTAGACCATGTATCTTCCCTTTGAATGGGTAAAGGATCATAAGTACGACCCATAACTGGTCTAAATACATTATCATATGTTTCACTTGGTACGAAACTCTGCATGTTGGGAATTGAGTTAATCTGGTTCCATGTATGTCGCAAATCCTTGAATTCTTTAAACATCTGCATGAAACTAGATTGGAACGTATTAGAAGTATCACTGTCCCTCCATCCTTGTGATTGTCCACTTACATAACCACCGTAACGTTGCTGAGATGTAAGGGAATAATCACAAGGTCTTGTAGAATAGTCATCATAGCCAAAAGATTGGTTTTTATTATATACCACATATGGTTGGAAGCTATTGTAAGAATGAGATTGAAAATTAGAATTATTACCACAGTATGCTTGGTCATGTGAACCATATATATTGTTCCCAAAATGATACATCTTGAAAAATTATGCATACAACTCGATAAGAGACTTACCTCTTGTTCCCAATTGTGCACACGCAAAACAAGTGATTTATTGTATCTGAAAATAAGATTTTAAGAAAACAAATTAATAAAAGATAATAATAAAAACCAAATGCAAAGCTGAAAATTAAATAACAACTCAAACTACCGATTTCTCCCCGGCATCGGCTCCAATTTTGACGAGGTGTCGAACTCGCAAAAATAAATTCCTCACTTCTCTTACACTAACTAGTAGTACAATGACAAGCATGTTCATTCCTAAGGGAGAGTTGAGTCAAAGTTATCGATTTAAGTTATGAATATTAATGCAAATATGAGGATGAGAATGATCAAGGACTCTTTCTCAATCACAAAACATGAATCTTACTGAAATAGCTATGTTTATGCAAAATACGCATTACTAATAACCCTAGAATATTTAGTACGCTCAAATACTCCGCAATCTCATAAATTCACCGGACACGGAAGCGTTCGACTACTGGAGTCTACTTGCCAAGTTTCCTAGAAGTATACTCTCTAGGTATGACTTAAACAAATGCATTTAGTTACGTGAGATAGGATATTCCTAGTGACAAACACAAAGGCTCGATTCCTCTACTAGTGTCATACAATACAAATGGCTATTTAACAAAATCCAATCTTCAATATCCATATAACACTACTTGTATTAAGAATCTCTAGACAATTTCGGTTCCTCGAGCAGCTGGGGATGGTTGTATGGCGACCGGTGAGAAGTGGACTGGTGATATACGAATGGGAGGTAGAGCAATGACAGCTGTTGAGTTGGTAGTACTGTGGTGGTGAGATATCTGCGAACAAGTGGTGATGGATGTACATAGTGGATGAAAGAGATGATGCTGGTGGTGGTATGTTGATGGAGATGGAGATGGAGATGCATATGATAATGGAATGGAGATCCTGATAGCTGTTCAGCGAGAAAAGCTCGCTGAAACCTAAGGTTGCGGCAGTTGAAAGGGGTATGAGATATGAGATTCTGTAGCGTTCTTCCCTTTTTATAACTCTAAAACTCATGTGAATTCGAATCGGGTTGAAACCCTACTCCTACTTCTTTGCAGCTTCTAACAATACTTCTCATTTTATTCCATTTATCTCCATTAAAACCAACCACTATAACAGACTTCAATGTCCTATTTTTCTGGTCAAGCTAAACCCAAAGCCATATACGGATAACACCAATAAGTCTGTGTTTGTCAGAGCTTCTAAATCAAGTCATAGCTATCGCCAATTAACCCATGTACTCAGCCAATGAACCATGGCTAGCAGTTGTACCGAAAGACGCGCACACATTCTTCTTGGCCAAACTAAACTAAACCTTAGATCTGAATCCTCCTGAAACTCGTCATATAGACGCACACCCAATCTTCCTTATCTTGACTTCTGAAATGTCTCATAGGAACCCATTTGATCATCAGAATTAACGGTATCATAGTCACTTCCTCCCCTGACTTCTCAGACCAAAACTTTATGAAAACTATACCTTCTTCATCTCGGATTCAAACTAACCTAACCCTTGGCTAGCACTACACTTCGGTTCCCTAAAAGCTTCTAAATACTCTCTTATTCTTGGAAATCACCCACAAGACCATGGATCGCAGTGACATACAACTACGGACCTGGTTGATATATATATGATATGTTCTGTGGTTCAAGCATTTTTTCAAACAGTTGCAGTGCATCTGGCAAACCGATATGGCTGCATACTGGTTGTATAATGGAGGTCACACAAAACTCCTTCCCTACAATTCGAGATGGACTATCACACATTCAATCACAAAGAACTATGGCAGCAACTTGTCTTCATGTTATATTCTCGCTGGAAATTCAAGTTCAAAATGATGTCAACTTCATTCTAACACAAACCCATATCGTCTTATTTGTCTCAGGTTCAAGATCCATATCCAAATCAAACTCAATTCAAAACCCAACAATCCTGGTTTATCTGTATTTCGGGAGCTTCAGTTAATCCTCCCCATTTGTTACTTCTTATCAATGGTAGTGAGCTATTTTTCTGTCAAGAACTGAGACAAGACAAAAGCTCACTTCGTCATCTTGGAAGTTAACTTATTTGCTTGAACTTATATAACTATTTGAACCCACGGCTTAGCATTTATCAAGTCTTATAGCTTGCATGTAGCCAGAACTTAGCCATGACAGGAAGAACCAAAATTGCTCCAAGATGTACGGATAAATATCTTCTTATACATGGTTGATAATGTGATTGCCCTTAGCGAGATATGCATGTCCTTAGTAACTTCTTAATCTGTCTTCAGTAACTATCCACTTAGACACAATGGAGATTTGTGTTCTTTCTGTGCTTCGACTGTGACAACGCTTAAGGTCCCAAGTAGCAAATTGAACCTTTTTTTTTTGCCTTCTTTCTTGTTGCATGACTCCAAAGTAACTATAAAATAGAAACAAAGCGTAATATACAAAAATACAAGAAAAGTAGCTAAGAAAAGCATAAAAAATTGATATTCTATTAATGTATTTAGGCGCTTATCAGTATCTGAATTAAGAGGATCCAAATTCTAACAAGTATGAAACTTGTAATATATCTTTCAAGATATAAACTCAACAAGAACAAGTGTTTTTTTTTAATCTCAAATAATAATGACCTAAACTATCTCGATTGATTATGTACTACTTATGTTATTCATATTATAAAGATAAACAATATAATGTTGTGGTTACCTAATATCTGAGAGAGGTTAGAAGTGGGATTCTATGGTTTCTTAAAGTGAGTTACTGGAGGTTGAGCATGAACAGTCTCTGCCTAAACCAAGCACAGTGGCTGTTCAAAGGCTGCTTCAGTCACAGGGAAGATATTTAGGGCTAGTCTTAGGGAGGGAAAAAGATAAAGAGAGAGATCAGAGAATTCTAGGGTTTGAAGAAGAATTGCTCTGAGAAGTTATCAGAAAACATCATGTAGCTTGGAGAAATAGATGACCTATATAGTTGAATTCTCTAATCTCAGGTCGGTAAAGATAAGGATTGCTCTCCATGTCGTGCGGAGCAATTCTCCTGTCTCTTCAGGAATAGGTATAAACTAGGTTGATTTTATCTCATTATTTCACCGCCTTTACTCTCTTATGTGGTGAGATATAAGCCGGGTATTTCTCAGACGTGCCGTAGATGACCAGACCAAAACCCTAATTTTTATCCCCCCATTTTTGTGAAGCTGAGTCAGCCTTTGCAATGATGTGTTGAGAGAGAAAAATATTCTCTTTAGCCGAGTTGTCCGAGATAGAAAGATATTCTCCGATTTGTAGGAATGACTAGGATGAGTCACGTGAAAAGGCATGGGATGCCTCAGAATTCGTGTGAAGAGGAGACTCGATTCCTACATGAGGCTCGTGCCTACCATGGGGAATATTCAGCCTTATCTGAGATTTCCCGAGAGATTTGAATCTCTCCGAGATTTCACAGAGAGACTTGAATCTCTCGGATATTTTGCAAATTTGAACCTCTCCGAGATTTTGCAGAGAGATATGAATCTCTCAGAGATTTCGCAGAGAGATTTGAATCTTTCTGAGATTTCGCAGACGGATCAAAAATATCTATGAAGATTTTCTTAGTGGATCTGAATCTCTCTGTGGTCAGCTGGGATTTATCCTAGAGAGAGAGAGAGAAAATTCATTGTACGCCCCGATCAATGCCTCTGCGAGACTTTGGCTTACTTGTTTTTGACCAGCGTATCTTGCAGAGATGTGCTAGGAATCAACTGTATGTACATATGATAAGCCAACGAGACCAGTATATCTCGAAAGGATGTTCTATGAGTATGTCGAAAGGGCCCATAGGTAGAATAACCAGCGTATCTCGCGGGGATGTCCTAGGATTTATTTGAAAACCTCAGTAAGTTGAGTCAGAGCTTAGAGTAGACATGACCAGTGTATCTCGCGATGATGTACTAGGAATCAGTCCTTGATCTCAAATAGGGCGAGTCGTGCTTACAAGAGATATGTATATCTCCTCTCTGGGTCATAAGTCCTTCGGGGATGTATTTACGCATCTACAAAGCCTACATGACCAGAAACATATCATCGAGGATGTATACTAGAAATCATGGCATTACAATCAGCTCCGTCTCGCGAAGACATGCTGGAATTGTGGCTGTTCTAGTTCATAAGTCTACTGGGGACGTTTTAAGCTCTACAGAACCTACGTGACCAGCAGTATCTCGTCGAGGATGTGCGTTAGGAATCACGAAATCATAACCAGCAGTGTCTCGCGGGGACGTATACTAAAAATTGTGTCTAAGGATTCCTTGAGGTCCAAGGGCTTAATCTCTCCCGTGAGAGTTGAATTCTGTCTATAGGGTTGAAATGCCACTTTTTCCCCTTATCTAAATTTCACCATCTACATTGAGTCCCCTACTTAGAGTAGAACCTTGATTTTTCTATGATGAGTATATAGATGAAACAAATCATTCGTATGCAATTACAATTAGTTCGTCCTTTTAGACTTGCAGAATCCCCGAATTGATGTTTAGCCTTCATTGTTATGACTATGATTATGGAATCGATTCTGGACCTTGGAATTTCCTAGGACTTTGTGTTGGACGTTAATGACATGATAATGAAGTCTTGGTGAGACAACATTTCCGTCGAATGGAATTTGTTAATTAGGGTTTACTTGGCCAAAACCCTAATTTTCTCTCTTTGTGCATCCTTGAGCTTCTGAGTTTGTGTATGCGAGTATGTGGGGAAGAGAGAATTTTTGAACGGTATCCTGGATGTGGTAATTATATAATTACCCTTACTCTTGACTGACCTTCACAACTACCCTTGACACCAATAATAATATCCCTCCGGTTCTAGAATGAATTATTAATCCCAGATCCACCCTTCCCACATTCATTTCATTGTATATGTATCCCTACATACTTCCCCTTCTTCTTCTTTATTTCTAATTAGCAGCGAACCATCTATCTCCATCACTCCACCACCACCACCAATATCTCCATCGTCATCACCTCTGCAAATACTCCCACATTCGCCGTCGGCAATCGAGAAGTATCAGTAACATATAAAACCTTTTTCTTATTCTATAATATAATTGATTTTTTAAATCAGATCCAAAGAAATACAGATCTGATTTTTTAGGTTTTGAAATCAAGTTTTGAGCAAAGTCTGTGAATTATTGGTGGTCGATGTTGGCATTGAAGATGGTGATGTTATTCGATTCGATTAAGAAAAGGGGATATGAGAGCGTCTACGATAAAATTGATCCGAGATAGTGTAGATGATGGGTGTAATGGGCGATTGAGTTCAATAAGATGAAATTTAGTTTAAGAAATTGATACGGGATTGAACTTGTTACAGCCTTGGATGGTTGATTTTCGAAGGAATTGGAGGTGCGTCTGATGGGTGATTGCTCAAGATTTTGGGCAGAATCGAAATAGAAAGAAGAAGGCAGGATGGGTATTACTGTGGTGTGAGTGATTAAAGATTTAAGTAGAACTAAAAAAACAAATCATAACCAAAACTGATACACAGAGATGCAGGTGAGGTCAATTGAATTTCGAGATGGTTATGTTGTGTGAATCAATGGAGATGATGAACTTGTTGTTGCTGACAAGTAATGGGTGTGTTCGAATCTAAAGCTTTTAGCGCTTCTAATGGATTGTGATTAAAATGATTCGATAAATGTGTAGGAATTACAGGGAATATATATGGAATTATGAAGCGGGGAGTAGTGATGATTTTGTATTGGAGATAATGGTAGTGGTGTATTGTGAAGGTGCTGGGGTTGGCTTATTTTGCAACTATTTTAGCTTCATGAGAAGATTTGGGGACTACTATATTGGGATTATGTACATTTGGGTACTTCTACATTAAGGATTATGTATATATCAGGTACTGAAATCACTAACAATGCATGATATCAACTATTTATGGGATCAACTCCTACTGTTGACCATTTTTGTGGGATCAACTATTGTTGTTGATCCAATAAATGGAACAACTCATGTTGTTGACACCATTTTTTATGGATCAACTACTGTTGTTGATTTATTCACTAGGATCAACTTCCATTGTTGACCCAAAAAAATTGGAGTATTTTTTCACTTATTATGTCAACAAAGGAAATTGATCAACTTTGGTTGTTGACACTAGCTTTTGGGATGAACTTTGGTTGTTGACTCCATTCACTGGGATCAACTTCCATTGTTGACCCAAAAAATTGGGAGTATTTTTCAGTTATTTTTAAACAAAGAAAGTTTATCAACTTTGGTTGTTGACACCAGATTTTGGGATCAACTTTGGTTGTTGACTCCATTCATTGGGATCGACTTCCTTTGTAGATATACAAAAACTTGAATATAAACTAGTAAAGTTATTTTTGAAAATTTTATTTTTGATCAACTTTAGTTATTGACACCAAAATTTGGTGGTGGTGCCGGTGGCAGAGCGGTGGCGGTGGTGTAGTGGTGAAGTGGCGGTGGAGGAGGAGTGGTGACGGTGGTGGAGTGGTGGCGGTGAGTGGTGGAAGAGGAGTGGTGGCAGAGGAGTGGTGGCGGTGGGGGCTGCGGCGGTGGATTGGCAATGGTTGTGGTGGACTGGCGGTAGATTGGTGGTGACGGTGGTGGTGGTGGTGGTGGTGGCGGACTAGTGGCGGTGGCGACGGTGATGGAAGGCGGCGGTGGTGGATTGGTAGTGGTGGTAGACTGGTGATGGAGTGTCGGTGGTGAAATAAGAAAAAAAATTGATGAAGAAATGTGTTTGTGTGATAAAATAAGAATTAATAATATAATAAAGGGAATTAATGTAATATATCTTTAAGTGGATAAGGTGAGGGTATATTTATTATGTAATATAGGGGTATATTTGTTGGTCATTAAATCTAGGGGCATATAATTAATGTACCCTTCTTGGATGGCCTTGATGTTGGTGAGGGGCTGTGAGAAACAATATTCATTTACTTTTCAAGTTACGGAGTCCCTATCCCATGTAAATTCTGAATACAGGCTTGTATTATACCTAAGAGCAACCACTGTCTCAGACTAAAACTAATTTTTTTTATAAAAAGCAGACGCAGTGGAGAAGGAGTAAAGATCAAAGACCAGATTATAACCAAAACCCAGACCATATTTAGTCTTTAGTCGGGCGTAATTTAAAGTTACTCCTGATGGAGTGGGGTGTTGGTGTAGTTGCAGGATTTCCCACACTACACCCTTGTCAAGAATCTATGAAAACTAAGTCATAATTGTGGACACAACACTTTTATTAATTCACTTTCAGGAAGATTTACAAGAAATATCAAAACTCAGAAGTACAACTTTCTTTCTGGAGTTTCTCTCTCCTCAAAATTCTCTCAGATCTCAAAAGTACATCATCCTCTTCTGGATTTAGTCGAACCCTTTATATAGTAAAATACATAGTGGAAGACAGCTAAGATTTCCCCTTAATTCGGATCTACTCTGCGATCTCATCGCCATAACTTTAGTCTTCACCATCGCCAACTTTATAACCATCGTGAATCAGACTTATTTTTCATATATCTTTAATCGTTAACCGTTATATCACTCTTTTGTGACACTCGCCAAATGTTGTTGAAGAATCTTGCGACGTTCTCGTCAAAGTGTTGTTAATACTTGTAGAAATGTTTGGGTTTCTCGTAGAAGTGTCGTTTCCATCGCGAGAATATCGTTGTGGCGATATTCTGGTCCTACATCTTGCCTCTTCTCATGTCTTTTCTACAAAGAAGATAAGATATGAGAACTTTCAACTCTTCACGATGTTCGCAGCTTCTTTCTTTACAAGTTTTCTTCTCGACAAACCTCCGTTTATTTAGTTTAATCACCTACACGTGTTGTAGCTCTTCTTTAACTTGTGTCCTCTTAATGGGTCCTACTGCTCTTTTCTATAAAAGGTGGAGCCGAGTTACGAAAATAATTTTCTATTTTTACTTCTTCATCTTCTTTATCTATTTATTTCTCTTTCCGTCTGCAACTTTTCTTTATCTTCATATTCACCTGCTACTGTTTTAATGGAAACGCCAAGGTATGTATTTTGATTATACCATCTTATTTGAATTATTTTTTACTACTTTTGCTCTTTGATCTTCTTGATTTAATTATAATCTTCGTCATATTTTTCTTTAGTAGAGCTATCCCTACCACCCATTCTGAAACTCCAAACCCTGATTCCCTCAAGAAGCTTGTTGAGAAGAGGAGGAAGAAGGATTCTGCGAATGATAAGGTAGTAAGAAACACATTTTATCTTAATAACAATATTGTTGCCTCTGTTTCTTATCTAAATTATTATTTGCAGAATGACGAGAATATCGCTAGACCTCATAAAAAATCATGTCGCAATAAAACTATTGAATATGGTATCATTATTCCTGAGTTATCATCTAAGAGAGATATCATCACACCTTTACAATCTAATCCTCCTTCTTCTGTCTGTGAGAACCTCGCTATCAGTACCCCCAATCCTTCAGAGAATTTGACAAATCAAATCCCTACAAATGTTGTGGCTGAAACTCCTTCTAGTCCAATATTACCCTCAACCGTCACTTTCCCAAAAACGCCTCCTTCTCATAACGCATCCATCGCAGATGATTCAAATCGTCAACTTGCCATCATTACACTTCATCCTCTGCATCTCTTCCTCCATCAACTGAAACCTTTGCTGGAGTTGATATTTCTTTTAAAATTTTATCTAATATTTTAGATGACACTAGAAAATCTTCCACTGATTCTCTTCAATATGAAGCTTGCGATACTTTACTCAAGTATTTTGGTTCTGATAATTCTGCCTCGCGAGTATCTTTGGAATATGAAGTTGAAGCTCTAAGAAAAGGCCTTCAAGTTAAAACTTCTGAGTGTAACACTCTGAATCATATGCTTCGCAATTCTTCACTTGAGTGCGAGAATCTTCGCAGACATAATGACGAGTTAAAAGGTATAGTTTTCCTGCCTCCATCTTTTTGTCTCTCCATTCTAATAACTTCCCGTCTCTCTTATTTATTTTTTATTTTATTTTTTTACACTCCATTCCTTTTAAATGTTTGGTTTATTTATTTAGCTTCAAATCGGAATCAATTAGTGAGGATATTTGAATTAGAATCAATCGCTGAAGAAGCTCGCGCTGAAAAAGAGTCTTGGATGGACCAACATAGTAGATTAGATAATCTTTATACTTACTCAATTGATCACATAAATAATCTTACTCATGAGAATAATCAATTGTCTCAAAACCAAAATTTGTTGTGTAGCGAAGTTGCTCGCCTTACATATTTGTTATTTAAGACTGATTTGGCGATGGAATCTTTATCAGATGAGAATAAAATTTTATCCCAAGAGAAACATAATTTTTCAAGTTTGATGGCGGCTTCCTCGTGACAATTAGATAATCTTCAAAGAATTTTTGATAATCAAGAGCGATCTCTTTGTTCCGTTAAAGATGAACTCAAGGAATTAACTGAATCATCTGCTGCTGAGAAGGATAAACTTATCAAGGGTAGATTAACTCTTAGTTTAAAGTCTAGTGAACTTAAAGATCAGTATTCTCAGTTAGATAAATCTCACTCTTTACTAGTAAAAGAAAATCTTTATCTTCGCACCAAAGAAGAAAACATGAAATCTCGTCTGAAGGGTATGGTTGGCGATAAATTTGACGATGCTATGAATCAGTGGGAGAATTGTTTCTTTTCATTAATCCAAAACTTAACCTCTCATAAAGAAGGTAGTCAATTGACTGCCTCAATTGTTAATTTTTCTGATAAATTCCTATGTTTTACTTCTCGTGAGCTCTTCATTTGAATATTTCCTTGTCATTTTTGTTATTCGCAGAATCTGAAAGAAGCCATCTTGCTACTATTACTTCCCTTACTGAGAAATTAGATAAGGTTCACAAAGAAAACAAGACTCTCATTTCCGATTGCTTGGACGCTCGCGATAAAGCAGAAAAAAGGCTTGATTATCTTGAGTACTTCAAGAATATGGAGATTAGAAACCGTGATAGAGGTTTTCTTCGCAAAGTTCATCTCTCTGTTGAAGTTCTGTTGAATAAGATTCTGATCTCCCATTCTCTCCCTCCTGAATCTGTTCTTCCTCTAGAAGTTGAGGATGACGAAATTCCCATTCCTATGGATAAAGATTTAGAAGATACACCCACTGAAGGAGAAGAAGGAGCTGAAGAAGATAACCCAGAAGAAGACGAAGGCTCTCCTAGAGAAGAATAAATTCATGAAGGGAAGGATGCTGGCGATATTGAAAAGAATGATGGCGATACTGATAAATCTGCTGGAGAGAATGATAAATCTGGCGAGAAGAATACTGACGAGCCTATCACTGAAGTTTGAGTTTCATTTTTGCTTTCTCTTCCTGCCTATTTTTTCGCGAGGAATGTAACTTGGATGACTTTTTTAATTTTTCCTGTTGTCTGTGTTGAATCTTCTCAAGGAAGATATTAAGATTTTATTTGCTCATTCCTCTTCTTGCGCTCTAATATCTTTCTTGAGATGGTGAATTATATGATGTTGAATAGATATTTTCTAAAGTAATCTGCCTCCTGCGATGAATAGATTTTTCCTGCATTCTCGAATAAAATAATTAATGTTGAATATTAATCTGTTGGTCTTATTATGCCTTCCTAGTTAAAGGTCTTATTTTTCCAACCTTTAATATTTTTCTGCGACAAGATCGCAGGACGTCTTTACATTTATATGTATTGACCCATTGATCTTGTCTTATCAGTACTTTTCAATATCTCTGCGACAATATGACAAGTCTATATTCTCTCGCGAAAACAAAGCCTCATGACATTGCCGTCTTACGATGAAATCGCAGGACGTCTTTAAACTTTCATGCAAAAACCCATTGATCTCATCTTAACATTTTCTCTTTAGGCTTTTTGCCTTTGTATAATTTTCGTCACGCTACAATATGACAGGCCTAAATGATCTTGCGATCATGAAGCCCCATGACATTGCCGTCTTAAGACACTTATCAGCTCCCTAATGGAGGGTGTCTCCCTTATCTTCCCCTGGTTGCCCCTTCAAGGAGGGCATATCGGCCATACAAGACTAGCTCCCCCCATCCGGATTTTCCAACAACCAGTTGTGTTCGCAGCCTCTTGTCCTTTATGCCTATATGGCTTATAGTTACAAGACTGCACCCTAAGTGGGGTTTTCTTCAGGCCAAGTGCATTGTAGCCAAGACTTACCAAGGATGGCAAGAGAGTTTCGTACGCTCCAGGCACCCTTGGCTCAACCGTGTACCTCGGTGCCTTGGTCATACTCTGGACTTCTTGGAAGAGATTCACGGTCGCCCAACCAGGGTATAACCTTATATAGTTGGAAAATCAAGATCTCTCTCCCGGATAGGTTTTCTTTAACCCCAACATCTGCATGACTCAGGTTCCAGCAGCGGTATAACCTTATCGCCGAGTCATTTCAAGAGATACCCCCTCATATGACGCGCTATTAGGTCTTACATTTGCCTCTTACGAAATTTTATTCGCGAACTAGGGTGCACGCCATAAAGGTTCGTCCCATTCTTTTAATCTCTGCGAAATTTTATTCGCTATTCTTGCGATGATGCTCGCATAAATTATGATAGAAAAAGAAGAATTTTTTAATTGTTTCATCTTATATTTGTATTTCTTACCTCGCAGAAATTTCTACTGATAATACCTTTTCAGAAACAATCTATTCCATGGTCTATCAAGTCTTTGCCCAACATCTCTTCCCTCTGGATCCATTAATTTGTATGCTCCATTTCCAATTATCTCTTTAATGATGTATGATCCATCCCATTTTCTCTCTAATTTTCCACCACTTTCTTGCTAATATTTTGGTGTTTCTCACAAAACTAGATCGCCAGGATGGAATTGACGTTTCTTGACCCGTTTGTTGTACTCGCGAGCTAATCTTCGCTGGTAATTTTCCATGTGTTGTAGATTTTTTTCTCTCTTTTCTTCTAGTTCATCTAACTCATGTAAAATCATGCCAGCACTTAGATTTTTCTCCCACGCCTCTATTTTTGTTGTTGGGATAGTAGCCTCTGTTGGTAGAACAGCTTCAACTCCATATGTTAAACAGAAAGGTGACATTCCAGTTGCCTCTCATCTAGTTGTATTATATGCCCATATTGCATTATGCACTTGCTCGCACCATGATTTGTGATAACCTTCTAACTTATTTTTTAAGATGTCTGCGATTGTCTTATTAGTAGCCTCAGCCTGACCATTTGCTTGTGGATATAAAGGAGTATATTTTCCACATTTTATCTTAAATGCATTGAGTAACAATTCTATATTCTGTCCCTCAAATTTCTTTCCATTATCAGATACTAATTGTGCTGGAATTCCAAATCTGCATATTATATTTTCAAAGATGAATGTAAAAATATCTTTATCGCGAATATGTTGTACTGCCTTTACTTCTCCCCATTTTGTGAAATAATCTGTTGCAAAAATCAGATATATTCTTTGTCCAGACCCAGGTACAAATGGTCCCACAATATCCAATCCCCATTTTCCAAATGGCCATACGCTTGATGAAGATGATAATGGTGCTCCTGGTGCATGTATATTTTTCCCAAATCGCTGACAATCTTCACAACGCCTTGAGAGTTGCTTTGAATCCTCATGCATATATGGCCAATAATAACCCTGCATCTTTGTTTTATATGCTAAAGATCTACCCCCGCTGTGATTACCAGCATCACCACTATGCAACATTTTTAGCACCTTTTGCTCTTCTTCTCTCGTCAAACATCTTAGCGATGGTCCACTAAAAGATCTGCGATATAATATCCCATCTCGTAATTCATAATTGGTTGCTCTACTTTTTAATTTATGTGCTTCTAATCGATTTCTGGGGATTTCTCCTCTCGCCAAATAATCATGAAGATCTGCTCGCCAATCTGTAGCATTATTCCCTATTTCTTCCTCGCCAGGTTCTACCATCATTACATCTACTTCTTCTTCCTCTTTTTTTATTGCCGGTTGTAAAAGTGTTTGAATTTTTATGCATCTCGCAAGTGGGTTCGTCCTCATACTTGATATGAAAGCAAAAGCATATGCAAGCCTATTATCTTTCCTTGATATGTGTCTCCATTTTATTTTTGGAATCCTCGCAGACAATTCTTCAACAAGTTTTTTGTACTTCTTCAAAGATGGTTCATTTGTAGTATACTCTCCCTTTATCTGGCGAATAACCAATTGTGAATCGCTGGTAATTCTAGCATTTTCCAACTTCATTTCTATCGCAAATTTTAATGCATGGATTACAGCTTCATATTCTGTCTCATTATTAGTGGATGCAAATTCTAATCGAAACGAAAAAGCTATTTTTTCTCCTTCTGGCGATATGAAAACAATTCCAATTCCATTTCCTTCTCCATTTGACGATCCATCCACTAATATTTCCCATCTGTCAGGTTCTGTTAATAGCTCTTTTGGGTCCCCATGTTCTTCGTCTATATCCATCATTTCTTCTACAGCTTCGCCATCTTCTAAAGGAAATTCAGCTAAGAAATCTGCGATAACTTGTTATTTTGGCGAGGATATAATTTTATATTGAATATCAAAGTGCCCTACTTGTGCATTCCATCTCTCAACTCTGCCTGATCTTTTTGAATTTTTCATCACCGATTCAATTGGCACTCTCGTTAACACTTTGATCTTATGCACTTGAAAGTAAATTCGAAGCTTAAAAATTGCGTGTACCAATGCTAGAATTAGTTTCTCAATCTTCGAATAATTTCTCTCTGTTGAATTAAATGTTTTGATGATATAATAAATTGGCTTTTCCACCCCCGCATCTACTCACAGTAACACGGCACTTAGTGCGTATGTGGTTGTCGGAAGATATATCAATAGCTCTTCTCCTGGTTCAGCATTTTGTAAAATAGATATGTTCATCAGTTGTTCTTTAATTCCTTGAAAAGCCTTTTCACACTCATCTGTCCATTTAAATTTTGTTCCCTTCTTGAGTATATTGAAAAAATGTTTGCACTTGTCTGATGATCGCGAAATAAACCTTCCCAGCGAGGCTAAGAGTCCATTTAGTTTTTGCACATCTTTAACTGTCGCTGGTGTTGGAATATCGCGAACTGCTTGTACCTTTTCTGGATCAACTTTTATTCCTTCCTTTGATACAATATAACCCAAAAATTTCCCTGAAGCTACTCCAAAAGTACACTTTTCTGGGTTCACTTAGATGTTAAACTGTCGCATTTGATCGAAAATCTCTTTCAAATCCTGTACATGATTTTTAGCTTCTTTGCTTTTAATCAACATGTCATCCACGTACACTTCTAATGTTTTATGTATCCATTTTGCGAACACTTTCTCCACCATTCTTTGGTATGTTGCACCAGCATTTCGTAAGCCAAAATGCATCTTTGTATAGCAATATAACCCTCTTGGAGCAAAAAAATATTGTATGCTCTTGATCTTCTTCTGCGAGGGGAATTTGATTATATCCTTTATATCCATCTAATGAAGATATTATATCATTTCCCGCTGCTGATTCAACCATTTATGGAATATCTGGTAATGGAAAACTATCTTTAGGACAAGCTTTGTTTAAATCAGTAAAGTCTATGCAAATTCTTATCCCTTTATCTTTCTTTGGGACCACCACCATATTTGCAATCCAATCTGGATATTTTGCTTGCCTTATAATTCCTGCATCAAGCATTTTCTGTAGTTCTTCTTCTATTTGAGAATGGTATGTTGTTGCAATTTTTCTGATTCTTTGTTTAAATGGTCTCACATCTTTGTTGATCTCTAATTTATGACATGCTACTGAAGGGTCTATCCCTGGCATCTCATCCATACTCCATGCAAAGATGTCTTTGTATTCTCGCAAGAGATTTATTGTTCTTTCTTCTTCGTCTTCCTCCATTTTAGTCCCAATTTTCAGTATTTTAGGCTCTTCCTCGCTCCCGATATTTATTTTCTTTGTTGGCGCTGCTGCGGTGTAACTAGCTTCAGGTTCTCTCCCATTGGTGTTGGAGTTTTCATTTCTCTCGCGAATTCATCTTCTTCTCGCGAAACTTCACTTGGTATCCCTTTTCCTTCTTTTGCCCTTATCATGTAAATTTTATATTCCTCTTCTTTATTTGCTTCTCTGTTCAATTTTCTTCGAGCTTTTCGCAACTTTGGACGTTCTTCACAATTTCTTACTTCAATTTGGTAGCACAATCTCGCGAAATTCACATCTCCTCTAATTTCTCCAATTCCACTAGGCATAGGAAATTTAATACATTGATGTAATGTTGATGCCACATCCTTGATTGCATGTATCCACGGTCTTCCCAGTATCATATTGTACGGCGATTCCACATCTACCACACATAATGATAATTGTGTTTCAATTTCTCCTAATGGAATTCGTACCATTATCTCTCCTTTAGGTTTTGTTATAGACTTTCCAAAGCCATGAACATAATATGTTGAATGAGACATTTCTTCATCCTTATATCCCATCTTCTTGAAGGTATGATAAAATATCATGTCTACAGAACTTCATGTGTCTACTAAAGTTCTATTCATAGCCCATTCTTCTTCAGATTTTATCGATTTCTTCTTTCTGATTGGTATAATGGTTACTGTGACCACCAATGGAGATGTATGACTTAAATCTTCTTCTGGTATTTCTGCTGCTGTAAACGTGATTTCTTGTTTTTCCCAATCTTTCAATGATGACACCTTCTCCACTGTCACAATCTTCCTTCCTTCAAAATCCCGTTTATGTATCCTTCCCTTGATATTTTCATGAAACCTATCAATCATTTCTTTTGTTATTACATCACCTTTCAATTTTCTACAATCCTTTTTGATTCTGATCATTCTTCCTTCAATTTTCTTACCGATTTACTTAATGATTTCCTTAATCTTGAACAATTTTCATTTTCTTCTTCGCTTTTTCTTCTATTTTGGTTAATTCAATCCCTATTTCGGGCGCCAAAATATAGTTGCAGGATTTCCCACACTACACCCTTGTCAAGAATCTATGAAAACTAAGTCATAATTGTGGATAAACAACAACACTTTTATTAATTCACTTTCAGGAAGATTTACAAGAAATATCAAAACTCAGAAGTACAACTTTCTTTCTGGAGTTTCTCTCTCCTCAAAATTCTCTCAGCTCTCAAAAGTACATCATCCTCTTCTGGATTTAGTCGAACCCTTTATATAGGAAAATACATAGTGGAAGACATCTAAGATTTCCCCTTAATTCGGATCTACTCTACGATCTCATCGCCATAACTTTAGTCTTCACCATCGCCAACTTTATAACCATCGTGAAGCAGACTTATTCTTCATATATCTTTAATCGTTAGCCGTTATATCACTCTTTCGTGACACTCGCCAAATGTTGTTGAAGAATCTTGTGACGTTCTCGTCAAAGTGTTGTTAATACTTGTAGAAATGTTTGGGTTTCTCGTAGAAGTGTCGTTTCCATCGCGAAAATATCGTTGTGGCGATATTCTGGTCTTACAGTTGGGATTGCGCCTGATGATGGGGCGTAACTCAAAGTTATGCCCCATAAAAAAATTAAAAAAAAAGAATGGGACGTAGTCTTAAACTACACCTGATGGGGCGGGGTGCAAAGTTATGCCCCATAACAATAAAAAAAATGGGGTGTAGTTTTAAACTACGCCTGATGGCCCGACCAAATTTTTTCTCTTGCACCGTAGTGTCACAGCATGGAGTAAACCAAATGTTTTGGGTTTTTTTAGTCTTTGGTTTTATTCTGATGACTGTAGTTGCTCTAAACCCTAATTTCTCTTTTGTTCGCATTTGACTCCTTCAGACACTCTGGAGAGGCTTGACGAGGATTGGATTATAAACACTTAACCAACATTGGATTATAAACACCTCTAAAAAAGTTTCAATGATTGAAATAAGAGTTTAGAACACTTAACCAACATTGGATTATAAACATATTGTGCACTCTTGCATATGTGTGATCCATGTCCGGGAACCATAGTATGTATACCCGTTTGCTTACCTGTTTGTTTGAGTATTTCGGGAACCTAAGTGCGCAAACCCGTACGCATACTGGCATAGGTTTGTGTCCGGAATTTTCTGTTGGATTTGGAGGTACGCGTACCCGTTCGCATACTGGAAAAAACCAAACTTGGTCCAGCTATTTCAAGTATGCGTACCCGTTTGCATACTTGAATGGTTAAAGTTCTAAAATCGGTTTTGTTATGAACAAATACATTTATATATTAATGAATGTATTCTTTGAAAACCGTGGCTATAATGTTCATGAATGATTTGAGTGAATCAAACTGATTTTGCTTCAATTGTGTTCTTGTATACATCTATGAGAATATAGCAATTGAACAACTCTTTAACTAGTTTCATTTAGGTCATTTGAACTAGTTATGGTTAAGATGAATAAGGTTGATATGAGAGTGTTCATATATCTAACCTTGGTTAACTAATGTTAATCCAACATGGTGTATATGTTTAGGTACTGTTACATAAACATAAATGAAGGTACATTTAATTTGTGTATAACAAGCTAAGTTCGATCTAACGGTTGAAAGATACTAGCTTGAATCTAATCAGGATTTCATCTTACGGTGAATATTGAATGCTTTGTTACCAAGGTAACTTAGATTGCAAACCCTGATTTGAAAACTATATAAAGGAGAACTCTAGCAATTGGGAAACCTAATCCCCACACCTCCTGTATGTTACTAGTTGCATAATATAGAGTCAATTCTCCTTTAACCTTAGGTTTTTCACGAAACCATGTAGGTTAACGACTTAAAGACTTCATTGGGATTGTGAAGCCAGACCCAACTATTTTCTCTGTAGTTGCGTGTTCTGATATTTCTTTTACTATCGTGATTGAGTACTATATTTGATAATATTTTCTTGAGATTTATCTCTGATAGGAAAGATTGAAAAGTAGTCACAAACATCTTCGTCTCATCGTTTGTGATTCCACAATATCTTGTTTCTTTAATCGATTGGGATTATTGTGAGGTGATTGATATTTCTAGGCTGTTCTTCGGGAATATAAGTCCGGTATATCAATTGGTTCCTATTCACCTTGATTTATCAAAAGACGGAACAAAACTCATAGGTATTTTTGTTGGAGACAGATTTATCTATTCCAATAGACTTTTTTGTGTGAGACATATTTGTTTATCAAGTTGTCGACTTTGGGTCGTAGCAACTCTTGGTTGTGGGTGAGATGATCTAAGGGAATCAAGTACGTAGTATCCTGCTGGGATCAGAGGCGTAAGGAGCACGACTATACCTTGAATCAGTGTGAGATTGATTAGGGTTCAACTACATTCCAGTTTGAAGTTCATTTGTAGTAGGGTAGTGTCTATAGCGGCTTAATACAGTGTGGTGTTGAAATCTGGGCTAGGTCTCGGGGTTTTTCTGCATTTGCGGTTTACTAGTTAAGAAAAATTCTGGTGTCTGTGCTATTTCTTTTCCGTACTATATTTTGTTATATAATTGAAATATCATAGGTTGTGCATTGAATCGATCAATTGGGAAATCCAACCTTTGGTTGTTGATTGAAATTGATTGATCCTTGAACATTGGTCTTTGGTACCGTTCAAGTTATTTATCTTATATTCAATCGGGCTCTCAAATTCCTAGTTGTTGATTTCGGATTGAATTAAGAAAGAGATATAAAACTCCTTGATATAATTTTCTCTAGATTGAGTCTGACTATCTAATTGATTCTCTTGAAAGTATATTGGAGTTTATCTATTCAGATTGTCAAACGAAATATTGGGTGTGGTTGTTAGACCCCCGCTTTTTCACATAAGACAACATAAATTTTATTAACAAGGATAACTACACCTACAGAAAAATCCCGGGACCTCGTCCAGCTTTGAAAACCACATTATATTAAACCGCTACAGACACTAGCCTGCTATTAAGACCGAATTAACCCTCCAAGAAATTCTGTTATAGTTGTGTTCCTTACGTTTCTTGAACCTCACAAGATTCTATACATTTAATTTCCTCAGCTGACATTATTTATGGTCCAAGAGTTGTTTCTTCAACCTCAGTGAATACTTTTGATACCTATTAAAAAGACGAGGGTACCCACATATATCTCAATCTAAAACATTTCCACCTATAAGTCATTATCTATGGACTAGTTGAGACAATACAACTAATCGGTTCACACTTCGTGTGATCGTCTATGGATACGAGATCGAGACAATACAATAACGAAGTATGTTTACTTGATAATAGGTTTGGACTTAACCAAACTCTAGGGATTGTCTATCAAGTAAAAGGAATTAACGTTTGTGTATTTTACTTCTAATTATAATAAAACAATTATAATTGCGGAAATAGAAAAGTAAAAGACACAACAAGAATTTGTTAACGAGGAAACCGCAAATACAGAAAAACCCCGGGACCTAGTCCAGAATTGAATACTCTCAGAATTAAGCCGCTATACAAAACCAAACCAACTTCGTATAGTTGATACCAAACAACTAAACCTATAGTTCACCTAGTTCCCTCAGTATTCCCACGCCTCCAACTTGTAATAAGTCACGTACTTGGAACAATTCTTTTGGTTCGTATTCCAAACAGTAAAGGAACAACAAATCTGTTCAGGGACAAATCTTTTCAAACAACGTGATATGAGTTTGACAAAGGCTCTTCCGTTTAACCAATGAACTCCTTTGTCAGGTCCTTAGATCAATCTCTCAAAAACTACCGAAGTAATTGTTAGACTATGCAATTAATACTATTAATCACAAATAAGTGTATTGATGTTGATCTACTCAACTAATCAATCCAATCTATCACAAAGATAAAAGATTATAGTTGGATCCCTTTCCAGCCGAAACAAGTATAGTGCACACCAAATATTATCAACCCAAAAAGTCTTCTTGTCTTCAAATCTTTAATCAACACCTACACACAATCAACTTGAATCTCTTGTGATCAATCACACACAGAACAGAGTCTGTTAACGTTGGATTATCACAAGACATCTTTAGATATACAAACAGTCTAAAGATCCCCGTCGAAACTTCGATCTAGTTTGTGTGAATCTTATATCAGAAGAATAGATTCTCAAGCATAAAAAAACTAGGTACAATCAAAGTTAAACAACCGTTAGTCAATCAAATCAATCGAAAACTAATAATAAACCGCAATTATCTAGTTTCCAACCAACGGTACTAATAGAGCTTCTCAATCCCAAAGAAGTCTTTAAACCGAGCGGCTGTAAGAGATTTCTCATAATTTGGTTACTTTACTCTCCGAATAGGCAGCTCCACCAGTAACAACACAACTAGGTAGTTTTTCTGGCTCTAAGGATTAGTTTGCTCGAAATGTAAACTGAAAATGCGGGGGTCTAACAACCTCACCCAATATTTCGATTAGCAATCTGTATGGACAACTCCGAGTTGTTTTCTTGAGAATCAACAAGACTCAATCAATACAAAATATCTCAAGGAGTTATTATCTCAATCTCACGATTTGATTTACTCAAGCAAATATAATTCGTGAGCCTAATCAAAGAGAGATAACTTATATGGTACCAAAGACCGATATTCAAGTGTCAATTGATTTAAATCAACAACCAATAAGGTCGGATATTCTAATCAATTGAACAACGCACAACCTGTATTATTTCAATTATATAACAAAATATAATGTAGAATTTAAATAACACAGACACCATAATTTTGTTAACGAGGAAACCGCAAATGCAGAAAAAACCCCGGGACCTAGTCCAGATTAAACATACACTGTATTAAGCCGCTACAGACACTAGCCTACTCCAAATTAACTTCGGTCTGGACTATAGTTGAACCCCAACCAATCTCACACTGATCCAATGTAAAATTATGCTCCTACGCCTCTGATCCCAGCAGGATACTGCGCACTTGATTCCCTTAGTTGATCTCACCCACAACCAAGAGTTTCTACGACCCAAAGTCGAAGACTTAAGCAAACAAATCTGTCTCACACAGAAAAGTATACATGTAATAGATAAATTCGTCTCCCACGAATAAACCTATGAGTTTTGTTACGTCTTTTGATAAATCATGGTGAACAGTAACTAATCGATAAAACCGGACTTATATTCCCGAAGAATAGCTCAGTTTCATCAATCACCTCACAAACAATGAGACGAAGATGTTTGTGACTACTTTTATCTTGCTTATCGGAGATAAAAATCTCAAGCCAATTATTACAATTGTACTCGTACGATAGAAATAGCAAGATCAGATCACATAACTACAAGATAAGTAGTATCGGTATGGCTTCACAATCCCAATGAAGTCTTTAAGTTGTTAACCCAAATTTAGGGAGAAAACTCAAGGGTTAATGGAGATAGACTCTAGCTTAGAGAAAACTAGAATCACACAAGAAAGGTGTGTGGGGATTAGTTTTTCCAATAGTTAGAGTTCCCCTTATATAATCTTTCAAATCAGGGTTTGCAATCAATGTTAGCTTAGTAACAAAGAATTCAATATTCACAACCAAATGGTTATCCAAATGTTAGATGAAAACCTACAAGAGACACAATTGAATCAAAAACGATGTGATTAGATACAAGCTAATATATCTCAACCGTTAGATCGAAAAACTTAGCTTGCCATACACACATGTACTTGACGTTTTTGTGTTTGTGTCCAATCGTAACATTCAATGATTAACTCCATATACACAAAAAGTAAGACACATCACAAACGTGTACAATGGTTGGTTCAATATTAGTCAACCAAATGGTTATCCAAATGATAAATTTCATATCAACCATATTCTTTTGGATGGTTTTAATATGGGAAAAGCTTCACCATAACTAGTCCAAATGACTCAAATGAACTAGTTAGAGAGTTGTTCAATTGTTATGTGATCTCAAGTACTACAAGAGACACAATTGAATCAAAACGATGTGATTCACTCGAATCATTAATCATGAACTATAAAAATATCGCCAGAAACACGGATGAATTTACACTAACCACCAACATTTTCTCCACGACTACCGAGATTAAATGTCATATTGGGTAATGCAAAACACCTTCCACAGAACTAGATTAACAAGATATATCTACAAATCCTTATTCTGCACCTACACAAAAACAAGTCACAACTCAAGAATGATGCACAAGGACTTGTTTCACATTATATACTATTTCTTTCTTTTTCCTAAATGAGTTAATAAAAATTACTAGCTCAACACCTTAAACCAGCAAATGATTTAACTCTATCTCCTCATCAAGACGGCTTGTATTTCTTTAATGTTTTCCAACTATAGCTTGAAAATGGGAGATTGAGAGCAACATGTCAGCATATATAAAAACTGAACAAAACAAATAACAAGTAAAAGGACAATCCAGATGCAATACCTATTTATTTCCTCAATTGCATATGTCCTGAACCTAGCTGCAATTCAGAAGTGGAATCAAGGAACAATCATTTAGAAGAATAAAAACAATGGAGCACCATGAAAAGTCACATTTGTGTTTAACAGATTTCCAAATTTAGGAACATGCTGAAATAATATGAGATTCATATGTTAAACTATATCATGAGTGTTCAAGGTTTACAAGATTTAGGTTACTTACAGAACAACGTCAGCAAGAAACTTTACCTTTGGTTATCATGCTATCAAATACTATCAAATAAGATGATTACACTACCCTGAAGTTCCACTCAAAAAATTCACATAATAACATCCACCACAAGGGATTTCAGATCATCGATTGAAGCTTTAGGGATACCATACATCAATAAGGTTACCCCCTTTCATAAATATCAGTCTGAAACACAATAACAATATAAAATATTATTATCCAAGCCAGATCTACATGTTCATCAGAAACATCAGATATTTTAAGTAAATGTAGGGTTAGATTTTGGTTTTCAATTTTATACATAGCCAATTCCATGGAAATTCATCACAAACCCATTTCAGTTCAACGTCTATCTTCTTCTCGATTGACAACTCAGAGCATAATCCATTAAATAAGCAAACTATATTCCATTAAAGAAAGAAAGAGCATAATCCAAATTGACCTACTTGCTGAAGTTTGATTAATCAAAGGTCTGCAATATCCTTGACAACACTCATCTGAATATATTGGTTATATAAGCCTAACATGTAGTAAGAAGTTAGTCTTAAAATGTATGTCTCCAATACATCTATATTAGAATAAGACTTATATTAAGCTAAGAACGTACATAAAATGCATAGGCATAATAATCAAACCCATATATAAGAACAACGATAGTACCTTGGCTTTTTTCCCAACCCCTTCACATGAAACAACAACTTTGAAACATGAAACCCTGTTAAAAATTGTTCAAAGGGCATAACACATACCAAGGTTTCTTATCTGAATCTCAAAAGAACATCCAACAATCAAATCACCAAACCCTTTCTGCAACTGAATTAGTAATTTAAGATCTTCACTTGAATAATTTCACAACAAAAACAACAAAAGCAATGAGAATTTACAAAGAAGAAAATGGTCCACAGTGAGAAGGAAGCGGTTATAGATCGAAGAATATAATGCAAAAACTAAGATCAAATCATGGTGGAACGAGTTTACCATTAATAGATCAATCATAACCTCAAAGAGATTACTGAGTTATCAAAGAAGAGCACGAGAGAGAGAGAGGTCAGAGGAGAATGACTAATAGTCAAAGCTCAACTGAATGGGATGAATATACCGAATCACTAAGAGTGTGGGAAGCCACACTCGAACTCCAATCTGTTCGTAACTGAATGAATGATAACTTCCGTCAGTTCACGAACTAGGTTCGCGGACTGCACCTGAGCTTCAACTTCAGCAGATATTCTCGGGTTCGATAACTTACGCCAGTTCGCGGACTGGGTTCGCGGACTGAGTTGCTACTTACGTTCCGGTTCCACTTGATCAACAAAGTTCGCAAACTTCGGTTCAAGTGTTAAAGACTTATACATATATATGTTGCCACAACAATGTTTATATCCCCCAATTATTATATAATCTAAACTCTTATTTCAATCATTGAAACATTCTCAAAGGACGTCATACAACTGTTTTCACGAACTAGTTTTCGTCAGAGCATTTCCAAAGTGATTGAAACATAACATGACTTTCGTCACTAGGCAGAGATGAACTTGGCTAAAGCGAAAGCTTTACCAACACACATTTCGAGAAATACATAAGCGAGATATACTCAGCTCAAAATGTCACATGTGCATATTCTTAGTCTATATAATAAAACGAATTTTGTCTCAAGATAGGAGATAGAGTAGATAGACTTTAGAGTGATAGATAGGTTCAAGTATCCACATACCTTTTAGTCGATGAAGATCCACTGGTTCCTTGAGTAGTCCTTCGTCGTGTATGATGATCGCCATGGAGTTCTTGAGCTCAACTACACTTTCTATCCTAGTCCGAGACCTTAGCTATAGTAGACTAGAAATCAAGATTATATAGTTTTGATCACTAAGATTGACAAACATGCTTGAGATAGCAAAGCATGCGAGTTTGACCGAGCAGTTCTCTAACAATCTCCCCCTTTGTCAATTTTAGTGGAAAAAATATTAATACATATGGAATACAAAAATTATATAAATAAACTTTGTAGATCCTATTCCACATGCCTAATCTTCAACAATACTCGAAATCTTCGTCACTTCCAAGTATTCCAATGATCCCAAAGGTTGTAAATTTAGTATCATCGTTGTTGAAAATCCGTAGCTATAACAATGAGAAAAGCATTGGTTCTCAATCATTGTTATACAGTGTCATAGTATTATTACACTGCGTCAAAGTCTAATTGCATCACAGCTTCAACAACAATACTATGGTGATACTTCACTCCCCCTTAGTCAATACTCCATCTCACATGGAAACCAATCCCCCTTACATAATGATCCGAAAACCATATGTATTTGCAGTGTGAACTACAATTAATTCTCCCCCTTTTTTTCAATAAAATTGGCAAAGGTACAAGAACGGGATCCTAATAAAATTTTCGTAAGAGATATTTCATGACCAAAGGTAAATGTTCTATCATCTTGTTTAGATGCAATCATAAAGCCGAGGCTAAATGCATTCATCAAGGAGTTTATAAAGATACAAGATAACCCCTAAAAATTCCACAGCCGCACTCCCCTAAAAGAACTCTTCCCCATAAGATGTCATTCCCAAAGGAACAACAAGAGTGACCTTAATTTCAAGAGAAAAGAAGGATTTCTTTAGACTCAACAAATTGCATACAAATATGAATCTGGAATCCAAAATATTCAATCATATTAACCAAAGAGAACCATGATTAATTTGACTAAATATTCTCAACACAAGTAAATTTATGGAGACTTAAAACATCGATTAGATTATTCACACGAAAACCCATAAATAGTCTAACCGGATTACATAATTAAACTAATCACAAAGTAATCAATTCAATTGTCCACACTCGACATGAGAAAAATCTATGGAGTGCTAACTAAATAATCACATATGATGATTGATTTAGTTCATTTGGGCTCAACTTAAGAGATTATGGAACCCCGACTAAGATTATTATAGAAAATGACAACCTTAACCGTACATGTACTCAACATGAGAGAACTCATGGAATACAAACTAAATAACCACACAAGTTGATTAATTTAGTTCTTAATGCTCAACATATAGCATCTTATGGAACAACCAACCATGCCAATAACAATCGACTTAGTTGTATCGTGCTCAACATGAGATACACAATGGATCCTTCACGGTTGTAGGATCAGAATATCGCCACAGCAGTGCTCTTGCGAAATTTATAAACATTGTTTCTGCGAGTTCTTCAACGACACTCTGCGAGCATCGCAGACTGACTCAAAGAATGATTCAAAGAATGACGTACGTAACGGATGACGATAGCAGAAACACGGGGAAAGCATGACGATCCTGCGAAGATTACAACATCTACGAGAATAAGCATTACAACTACTGCAAGAGTATCGCAAGTCAGATCCGAAAATAAGGGATAACTTAGTTGTCATCCACCATGTAACTATCCAATATAAATAGAACTATTAGACCCAGAAAGGGAAAGATCATTTTTGGAGTCTGGAGAAAGTTTTGAGGAGAGAGAAAGTTCTTGTGAGCGATTGTATTCTTGATTTCTTCCATTTCTTGTAACATTTCTGAGAATTAATCAATAAAATGTTGTTCTTAATCTTCAAATATGTGTTGATAATTGTGAATTCTTGTGAGGGGTATAGTGTAGGAATTCCTGCAACTACATAATGGCGCTAGAAATAGGGAATATTTCTAAGCAAAGATTCGAATTGTAATTTGTAAGAATTTGAAGAAATTGGAGAAGATTTTTACGTGATTTACAGTAATACATAAAAATTGAAGGAATGGTTAGAAGAAGAAATACATCAGAACAACCCACAACCGTAAGGAGGAGTAGAAGAATTGCAGGTGAAGGGATAAATGAAATAGGAGAATCTTCAAGATTAATAACAAGGAGCAATAAGATAAGGAATAATGGAGAAAATCAAGTTCAACAGCCAAATCAGGAAACACTGATACAAGATAGAACTATGGATTATGACAGAGTAAGCGTGCACACTTGGCGATCAGATTCAATGGAAGAAGCAGAAAACCGACAATTAAGAAATGGAAGGCGAGAGGGAAGAGATCAAGAGGCGGTTGAAGGATTAATTCATGGAGATGACGAAAATGAAGTATTAAAGGCTCTAAGATAAAGAATACAAGAGGAAAGGAGATTAGAGGCGGAAGAACGCATAAATTTAACAAGACAAGATCACGAGTTAAGAATGGAGAATTTGAGATTACAAAGTTGGATATCGAGAAGTACTGCTAGATCAAGTTCAAGATCATTTAGAGAAGAAGAAAGGCGAAATTACCCTGTGAGAAATGCTGGCGAAAATATTCGAGAGGAAATGCAAAATCCAAATGAAGAGCAGCGTTGTGGAGAAGAAGAGATGATTAATGATCGCTACATTCCGCGTGGTGAAACTATAGATGATAGACGTGATATTAGAAATCAAGGATGTGGAAATAACAAAAATGGTGAAGAAAATCGAGAAGAAGGTAGGAGAATATTACATGAACGAGAAATTCTAAGAAATCGAAGAATAATTGGGGATGAATTTGAGAGACATTATGTTGAACAAGCACGTCTAGCTTGCGAGAGAGAAAGATTGAGAGCAGAAGTGGAAGAACAAGAGTTTCAAGAAGCAATACGTCAGAACAATCATGACAATCGATAAAGGAGACGCGCAAGAAATCACAAAAATGATAATATCAATGAGGAATATGATAGAATAGAAAGAAAGCGAAGAGAAACGATGAGAAATGAAGAAAATTGCAGAATAGAAAATGAAAGGCATAATCATTTGCGAATTCAAGAAGGAGGTGAAGAAGAAAATCGCGGAAGAAGGCAGAGTGAAGATGCATAAGAAGAAGCACAAAATCTCGAAAGGAAAGAAAGACATGAACGCAGAATAAGGGAAGATGCACTGAAAAGGCCAATGGAGCAAAGTTCGGCTGGGAATGAATAGATCTTAAGAAAGTTAGCAGAAATAAAGGGAATGTTAAATAACAGAAGAGAGGGAGGCATAAGACAACTTGATGAGTCCATTGAAGAAGCTGCGAAAACTCCATTTACCCAATAAGTACAATTGGGAGGAATACCCCCAAAATGTAATTTGCCAACGTTAACCAGTATCTTTGATGGAACTACTTGTGCTATTCAACATGTCAAAGCTTATGTTAGGTGTATGCTGCAGTGGGAAAACCATGATGATGTATTGTGAAAATATTTTGCATCCAGCCTAACTGGAGAAGCTCTGAAATGGTTTGAAGCGTTACCCAAGAACACTATAACTTGTTTCAATCATCTACAAACCACATTCTTGGGGGCGTATATAAGTAACAATTCTTCGCGACCTGGCATTGAAGATGTATTTGGGTTAAAACAGAGGGTTGGCGAGAGTTTGAAACATCTAATAAATACAGTAGCGATCAGAAGATGTATTTGGGCTAATAAATACAGTAGCGATCACTTCGCAGGTGAAGAAAGAAAAAAGTATGGATGGTGGTCAACAGAAATTAGTATCTATGGGAAGTAGAGATCAAGAAGAATTCGAAAGGGAAAGAAATTTTTTCAGTAGAAGTGGAAATAATAAAATTCAAAGGCTTGATCAATCGCAAGAGAATTATGGTAGACAGAGGCAAAATTATTATAGAGGACAAGGAAGTCATGAGATAATATGGGAAGAAATTAAGATGCCACCTCTAAATGCTAGCATAGAGAAAATTTGGGAGGCTATAATTTTGATGGAGGACATACCAGTACCTTGGAATATGGGAAAGGAACAACATCCAAATAATCGAAGTCTAGAATTTTGTTCTTATCATCATTTTCATGATCACACAACAAACAACTACAGGAATGTAAAAAGAATCATTTTGAGGATGATAGACCAGGGAAAATTAAACCATTTTCTAAGAGATCACTCACAGTCTCAGCAACTACCCCTAGATCCAGAAATTCGCAGAGTGAATACAACAAAAGGAGGACAAACATTTATGATAGAAGTAGGAGCAAAAGCGAAGAATCTATCATGTAACTCCATCATACATTCATACAAGACTATAGAAGACTTCCATGACAATGTTTTAAGCAGAGTCTTTGCGAGAGATGCAGATGCAAGAGAGATAATGAACATTTCGAAAGCTACGCCATTAGAAGAGTGGCAAAAGCAAATTATTTATTTTACAGCACAAGATGTACCAGAACCTGGCGAGATGCATGACAACCCACTAGTGGTAAGATTATAAATAAACCCAAAACAGATAGAATAACAAGATGAAGAAAATGAGGATGATAAAGCTGAAGATTCTTGGGCCATTAATAGAGTTCTAATTGACACTGGAATCTCAGTGGATATCTTATTTTATCATACTTACAAAACCATGGGAAGGGAGATGAGGATCTAATACCATCGACTTATAAGATCTATGGTTTCAATGGTACTACCAACAATCCCAAAGGGGAAGTTACAATGCGCATTCCATTGAAGGGGATATCTTCAAAGATTCAATTTTGTGTGGTTGATGTTGAATCTCCTTACAATGCTTTGATTGGCCGACCTTGGCTGTATAGGATTCTAGGTGTAGCATCGACTTTCCACCAGTACATTAAATTTCCA